>JAXDDW010000162.1:310000-876719 GCA_034670385.1 Hoplostethus mediterraneus | reverse complement strand
GTGAACCCATGGGCAATATTTTTTTCCAGTGGGCCATACTGACTCCGATAAAGTATGTGAAGGGCCACACAATTGGAAATCGAATTGAAACATGAAATATTTAGTGCTGAATTATATTAAACTACATATATTTAGTGGACATGATTGCTTTACAATAGGCTGTTTGACAGCCCACAATCCATGTAATCGCATTATCAACTTTTAAATTAGCCAAACATCTTGTCAGTTGTCTGATATCCACCACAGGTTACTGAAGAAACATACTGTATTATGATATAAATATGGACTTGAGGCAGATGAATGAATATTACAATTAACAGTTACAACAATTAACCACTCAGATCCTTTTCAGTTCTGATTCAGTGAGACTATTTGTGTAGATAACCCAAACTTTCACAGACCTGCATCACTCAAAGAAAATATTAGTCTAATATCTTTTGTATAGTTTTATTTATGAAGAAACACACAACTCCTTTGCTGCTGCTTTACTGTAACTAACAGCACCAACATGAAAATGAATTCCAACTGTGAGAAATAACTGATTACAAGCGTAACCATTGGTGGATGGAGGCTTCAGACGCACGTATGTGTAGGCTACAATCAGTCGCATGGTTGCACCGATCACGTCAGAAAACCCAGTGATCTCATGAAATGCTCTTTTAATCAGTTTGCTAAACATCCGTGTTTGGGAAATTATAATTAGGTGCCGTGACGGGACTTTATAACCGTCAGCAGTAATGACTTGGTTCAGTGAAATATGCGTAATACCGTACCTTAATGTTCAGAAGCATTTACTTTCAACAAAGAGTGGAAGCTCATTTTGCGCAGTTAGTGGCATTGTGAGCTGCATTTGCTTTTCAGAGTGAGCGGATCACAGCTCTGCAAATTGTCAATTTAATCAAAATGTAATCTCTTTCTGCCTACTTAGGTAAGCAAGCTGCTGTGAAACGTTGGGACACCAAAGGAAATTGCTGCAGTAGAAAAACATCTGAAGAGGTTCATTGTGAGGCAAGATGTTCCAGGTAAACCGGACTGAGCGCTGCATTTCTGCAGAACCGCAAGTGCTGCAAAAAAGAGACTGGAAAACAGTCAAATATTTCATCAAAAATAGAATAAGAGTGAATCCCAATACACCCCTTGGCCCTACCCCTCCGTTTTGCGCGTTCACGTGAAGGGGTAGGGCTGTCTCAATACTCTATTTTCCAAGGGGTAGGGCCAAGCCGAAGGGGTTTGTAGCCCTTCAAACGGAGATTTTTCAGAGGCACACTTCAAACCAAGGGCTACCCAGAATGCCCTGCGAATCTCTGGAAGTAAACTCTGGAAGTAGGAAGATGGCTGAGAACACGACACAGGCTCGCAAAGTGAACCACAAATGTATGTATTTTCTTTGTTAATAAAGATTAAAAAAATTATTCTAACCGTGGGATTATCTTAGTTTAAAGTCATTTCAATGTATTATATGCTTTTTCTTTTTAACAAGCATATTAAAAAAAAATCGCTATTATTCCGATGTCTCTAGCTAGCTAGTTAACGATACAACATTGTTATAAGGCTTATTTGTGTATGACAGTTCTGCATTTTTACATATTTTCATGCTACATTTCCAACTTTGATGGCATATGACGCCCGAAATATAAATAATAATAAAACTAAACTCCAGATGCGAAGTTGCTGGTTACCGGTCCTCTAATATCAGTGCGGACTGGCAGGGCGCACGGTTTGCTAGCCTACAGAGCACCGAAGTGGCCCTGAAGCAATGTTCATAATACGTTTTTGATAGATTGATAGCGTGCAACCTATAAGTTGGGAAAGAATCGCGATCGTCCATGCATCATCCGGTAAATGGCAAATGTTATTGTGATAATACTACTATTGCAAGATTTTTCCTGTATATTATCAGTATGATACACCTGTCCTGTCCAGCAAAAATAATATGCCTGTTATTTGGATAATCTAGTTTTCATCCTATGCGCCATCATTCCAGGGACACCACAGCAAACTAGAGAGCTGATCAGGTTCAGAGCTGATAATGAGCAGCGCTTCTTGAGAAGCAAAAGTGCTGCAAAATCACTTTGGGAGTGAGTAATTGCTTTTCAAGTTGCTTGGCCACATACATACATCGGAGTACTGTTTTTGTATTTTCATTCTGTTAACATTACTCTTCATTTCTATTATGATACAGGAAACTGATCAAAGACCTTGGCCTTGAGGGGACAATAACCTCCCAGCAAGTGTCCAAAAAGTGGGAAAACCTTAAAAAAAAAAAAAGGTAATCAGAGAGCAATGTGATTCTAGCTTAAGGGGATCCATAAGAGTTCATGTCATCGTAACCTTTTTTAAATCACAAGTACTGAAAGCCTACTGTTAAAAAGGCCCGAAAGCACTATGTGCAATTCTTGTCAGTATAGAGTTATAACATTGTGTTTATTGCAGGACCTGAAAACTCCCAAAACTGGTGCAGGGACTGATGCGGGGGAAGAAACTGCTGCCAGCTGGCAGTACTTCCAAGACATGCACGAGGTTTTGGGGGCCAGGCCATCCATAGACCCTCCTGTGGTCATAGCATCATTTTCTCCCGATGCTGGTCCCACAGTAAGGTTTTAAGATTAGCTACAATCACATTTACCAACTAATGCAACAGTAATTGTCTTAAAGAAGCTATATAGCCTGGAATTTATTAATAAACCTTTGGATAGTGGAATGGATACATGGCTTGTCATAGTCATGTTGTAATTGACATTTTGTAAGCATAGTTATATAGTAAGCAACACGTGGCCATATCACCCAGTTCTGACATAATGTCTTATCTTTCAGGACATCGTAGAGCCCAGTGGCGAGGCCACAGAGCCCATCCCCTCCACCTCAGCAGCCTCTCCAGCTGGTATTGCTGTGCCTGCATCAGCCTCTGCATCAGCCTCTACCCTCTCAGCCTCTACCACTGCTACCCCAACCCCCTCACCCCAAAAAAGGAAGACAAAGTCCAATGCCATATTGGACTTTCTCCAGAAAGAGGGCGAAAAGGAGCAGAAGCGCCATGAGGAGAGCGAGGCAACAACCCAGCGCTTCCTTTCTTTGTTTGAAAGGATGGTAGACAAGATGTAATTTCTTTTTTCTATATTTTTCTATTTATTTAAATATTTTGTATTCTTGTATATAGTTGTTTTTTTTGTTACAAGCCTCAATGTTTACTGTTTTCATGGTTCTGTTTAATAAATATTTTTGTATCTAACTGATTGTGAGAGCATGAATAACATTTTCTTATGTGATCATAACTCCTTTTCCCCACGTGGTTAGTAGTTACATTCTCAAGACATACAAACTAAACAGTTAAATTCCTGAGACAGATATTTTAGTTAAACAAAATTTATTTTAAAAAAATACAACAGTTCAACAGTATATTTAGAAAGATATCTTTTGAACATCAATGAAAAATATTGTAATGAAAAATAGATAAAGATAAAAAAAGATTTGCAACGGTTGAAACATAGCCGACGAGCTATATACACTATCCATTTATGGATCACATGCACTATGGGTCTTGTACATGGCCCGAGACCAAGGCAGGAGGTTGGTGGTCAAGGATGTCCTGTGCAACATCTGCATCTGGCTCCAGCATGTCCCCATTGTCCAGACATACATTATGCAGAAAGGCACAGGACGCAATTACCACTGGTGCAAATGTAGGTTTAACCTCCAAGGCTCGGAAAAGGGTAGACCTCCATCTTGTCTTCATTACTCCAAAAGACCTTGTATCTGTCCATGAATGGGCTCCTTGTAAGGTGTAATCAGGCAGACTGGTGTGGCCAAACAGGGATAGCCACCATCACCCAGAAGGATGTAACCTGTGGGAGGGTACTGTCTTGCCCTGTAAAAACTACTGTTTTTCATGATCCGTGTGTCATGAACTGACCCTGGGTAGCCAACAAAGACATCCAGGAACCTCCCATTTGAATCACAAATTGCCTGCATGTTGATTGAATAGAATCCTTTGTAATTCAAATAGTCCAGTCGGTACAGTCGAGGGGGTTTGATCCTGATGTGGCAGCCATCTATAGCACCCACAACTTTGTTGAAGGCAGGGCTTCCTGAGAGCTGGACAAATCCTTGCCCAACTGCGTCAAGCTGTCCTGCCTGTGGGAAACAGATTGCTCGCTTCAGGTTCATCCATATGTGCTGTCCTACTTCATGGATGACGCGGTGGACTGTGGATTTTGGCACATTGAAGACACGGGATACAACGATGTAGGACAGTCCATGTGCCAGCCAGTAAACATAGATCAGGACTTCCAGCTGATTACCCCAGCCATGGTCCTGTTCCCTCTGTAGGAGCCTCTGCAGACCATGCATGGCTCTTCTGTCGAGGCGGAAGTCCTGCTTTAACTCAGCCTCTACGTTGAACCACAAACGCAGGATGGGCACGTTTTGATTCACTCTGCAGTACGCTGTAGGATTACCAATCTGGGAAGGAAAATAAATTCACATCATTTAGTCTGAATTGGAAGGACTTTTACTAGGTGGAACTGCAAGAAATGTTGCATTTCCCCGTCCCCCAAACGGATGTGGTACAAACAGCGACATACAATGCATGTGTACATTATTCTATTCAATCAGACCCGCACACAGATCATCACACAATCAACAAACAAATCAATAAACCCAGCAAACACTGAACGTCGGGAAGACGTTCAGAATCGTCGTGGTTAATCGTCGTTTATTTGATATTACGTATCACAAATGAGTTACTATAATATCTAGCTCGTTGCCGGACGCTGCCGGACTTTGCCTAGCATGTAGCTAGGCAAGAAAACGTGTTTGCGGTCAATCCTACATACCTCAAATTCATAAATCAGCGCTCCCAGGCGTCGAAGAAGTCTTCTCCTTCTCACTTTTCTCCGATTTGATGTCGACAAACGCAAAAATATGCCTATAGCCCACGCAAGAGAAATCATCACAGCTGAAGACGGCATTGTGAGATTTAAAAATGTCCGCCAACTCGTCGCGTCTATTTACGTAAACGCCACGGACGACTACTGATGACGTGTCAGCGTCTTGAAGTGCGATGCCAATACTTAGGGAGATATTTTCTGGCCCTACCCCTTGGCCCTCGGTAGCGAGGGCCAAGGGCTAGGGCCAAGCCGAAGGGGTAGGGATACAAATAAGGATTGGGATTTGGCCTTAGCCTCAACATCAGCACCTTGGTTTTGTATACCCTGGTTTGTGATAGCGTCAAGAAGCCTTTTCATAGTGAATATACGGCGACATTTGCGATGATACTGGATATGTGGTAGTTCACTTTCTCCTAGGCCCCTGGCTATATCCAAGAGTGTAGTATGTTGTCTTATTTCTGCAGCTCTAAGCAGGGTCTTCCAGGATTCCAGACCTTGCAATGTTGCTAGCTCTGAATCATCATCAGTGCAATGAATTATGCAGCTCATTTTTGCGGTGTAGGATCCTGGTCACAACTTGGTTTATCCATTTTAGGTATCTTACTTCTTCACCAATCTGTACTGTGCATGCACACACACCTGCAAGGCACAATATATATCTGCTTTAGCATTTACTAGTCAACATATTTAAAATTTCAAACATTAAGGCTTATCTAATGTCTGTAATCCATGCACCAGTTCAAGGATACTGGATGACGTACGTGTGTGTGTGTGTGTGTTTAAATTAAACAAACAAAAAGTTGCCACAATACAACGTTGGCATAAGTTTACAATTTAGCCAACAAAGTTCTTCACTCTGCTGCAAGTAGTCTTCACCAAACTCAGCCAGTACCCACCAACAGTAGATGATGATGATGATCTGGAGACCCTGGAGAAGTTTGTGGTGACGATGTATGACAAGTCCAGTACAGCTGCAGGCGTGGCTGATGCCAGACTACACGTTTGCTAGGAAGCAGAGACCTTATGAAGCCATTCCTCCAACTCGAGCAGCACTGCTTCAGCATGCCAAGCGTGCAGCTTATGAGGCAGGTTGCATATGGAGTCAGTCAACACTGCACCAACCAAAAACACAGAGTCCTGCTGACTGGGGCTAGACAAAGAAGGGTGATCTGTGGCAGGTCTTCTGGACAACACTTCGTTCCTATTGCAGAGAGTTGTCAACAGCGGACCAAGTGTGGGTGCAAGTCAGAATGCCATGTAGGAAGATGCAAATGCTACCGCTTTGGTCTAACTTGTACAGCATTATGTAGCTGCAGATGTGAGGATTAGGCCCCGTTCCAAGTCATCTGGATTTCAAGCACAAAGACAATGAAGGACAAACAAGACTGTATACCACATACTACACAATGTCATGTAGTAACTTCTAGGACCAATGTGTGTGTAGACTTTAATACATGTATTAATAAAATTATGACCGTGGACTAGTTTGACTCTGCACTTGGTATGACATGGAAATGATATTTAGGAGATCTGTTGTACTTAAAAGATCTACAGCTGGTTGTCCAAAATATGCAGAATAAATGGAAATACATGATGTAGATGTACATGTATAACTCTTAATAAAATGTTGTTTCATATCATTGCAAATGCCGTGTTCCCTGTTAATTTTTCACTGTTTTGGGCTAAAAATGGTAGAAAGAAGCTCCAAAGAGATCTTAGAGTTGTATTTTTGGATTCCCCATACTTGAGAACCTACTTTTTAACACCAAGATCAACTAAATCGGTTACTGTAGTGAGATTCTGTGGTAAAATAAGCAATTTATATGCCAGAATGGTGGCCATCTTGAAAAAATGGCGGCCATCTTGAATTTCAGGTGGCCAGCGTATTTTTTCAAAAAAGTAACCCCTAAATAGTATTTGTGCCAAGTTTGGTGCTTGTATCACATTTTGAAAGATAGTTTCACCTATCTGCTGCACTATATGAACCTATTCCGCTGTTCAATCAGCTGATCAGTTTGAACATTGTAGGAGATCTGCGTTGTGTTTTGTCACTTGTTCTTGTACGTAGTGTTTATATTAATGTTACTTCTTACTTTTATATCTACATTGCAAGCTTTTTCTACCACTGTATATCATGTAAATTATTATTTCCTATCCGTTTTTAGTAAAAATTGGAAACATTGAAACATACAATTATAAAAACAAAAGTATCAGAGAAAACCAAAAGAGAATATAAAATAAAACAGACTAAATAAGACATAAAATAACATAAAATATGAGTTTGCAGGATAAAAGTGATTTGTATTGCAATCAGTAAAAGGACATACAGTGCAAATGAAAGATTAAAATTGAGTGCTTTAAAAGAGCTCAATTATAAGCATATGAGAAACGAAACATTTTTAACCTGGATTTAAAAATGTTAACAGTGGAGATGATTTCAGCTCTGCTGGTAGTTTGTTGTGTGCAGCATAACAGCTAAATGCTGCTTCACCCTGTCGAGTTTGAACTCTGTGCGCCACTATCTGACCTGAGTCAGTAGATCTCAGAGGCCTACTGGGTTTATACTCTACCAACATGTCATTCATGTATTCTGGACTTAAACCATTTAGTGATTTGAAGACCAGTAGTATAAGCGTTAAAATTTATTCTATAATTTATTCTCAACCACACTGTCCCTCTGCATTCTTATAGAAGACAAAATATGCCCAGACTTCAGACTTTGTCCTCTTAGAGGGCAGAAAAATGTTCAGAGGGCAGCGACTGTCCTCCCTCCCACGTTGCGGCTGTGTAGGAGACTTGGATAAAGTCTCTTGCGAGTTTTCCACTCCGTGATTATCGACCATGGTTACCATGGTAATTAAAACTTTACCATCAGGAATTTTACCATGACACCTGTAACCGATACATCCCCACTCAGCAATTACATATTGCAGAGAAGAGCTCATGAAATGACTGGTGAAGCCAAAAAATTACCTTAGCCTTTTAGACATGTGTGAAGTTTGTCATAATTAGCATATGAATTCTTGAGTTATGGTCTAAAACATCAGTTCAGCCTTGAGTCCAAATGAATGCTGGTGCCAAATTTGAAGGAATTCTCTAAAGGCTTTCCTGAGATAGCAGGCTCACAAGAATGAGCCTGACCTTTGGGATATAAAATGTAATCACTTTATATTTTTACCTAATTGGGCATTTGTGAAGTGTCATAATTAGCATATGAATTCTTGAATTATGGCCTGACACATGTTATGTGAGGTCACCTTGACCTTGGACCACCTTTTATTTATTTCTAAATGTGTATGTGCAACTATGTTTTTACATACATATAGCAAACAAAAAGAATGAGCCTGCTTTCAAAGTACATTATAGTGATTAAATTACTTCCCTTATTGATTTTAGGCAAAATAATGTCATATCAAAATTTGATCACTTAAAAGTGCATTAATCTTATGAAATTTTGGAGGAAAATGTCAGGAAAATGTCCACACACACACACGCACACACGCCTGCCGAATGCTGCCCAAGGCCCTGAAGGCAGGGCGAGAACAGTTACAGTAAACGACAAATTTCAAGAATAAACATAACCACAAATTAGGAGGAAGGAGCTTAATTACGGACAAAACTGAAATTTGCGATGTGTTCAGTGGAGGATCCGGAGTCAACAATGTGCAAACCGGAATGCAGCAGGGTGGAAACAGAGCAGCAGGGGAGCGTGGTGCAGCTTCCCACAGCGCTAAGGGAAGCGGGATCACAATCCGGGGTCTCACTACAGCAGAGCAAGATGGTGCTACACAACCTGATAAATATCAGGCCAAACAAAAGGACCACTGATTAAGATAAAACAAGCCAGCTCACCAAAAAGAGTGTTGCTTTACGCATAGCCCAGGACTACCAAATCACCTGGGCGTCCACAAGAGCCAACCACAGGAGTGAAGCCACACAAGGACAGCGGAGACCGCTGTAAAGCAAGGATCACGGACAGAATGTGACAACAGCACCATTAGAGTGCAAAGAAAAAAATGATAAGGCAACCGTGCTTACCTTAGACTTTAAAGAAAAAGCCACAAGCCTGTCAATGGCTGCAGTGCTGCTCTCATCAAATGCCACGGCGGAATGCCAGATAGCTAGTGTGGTCACTGCAAAGCAGCACCTGATATACTCAGCAGCCCCGCCCAGTTAATTGGGACACCAGAGTAGATTGCTCATGCTCAAGCTGGAGCCAATTAAGGTCAAACTGACAGAGGGGAGGGTCCAACCTGCCACATTCGGAAAATATTCTCTCTTCCACGTCCTCGATTTGAAAAAGGTGCCGCCCGATGTCAAAATAAATGCTTCTTTCAACAAGAAGTGAAATGAGATGTCAATCAGCATCAAACTGCCAGTGATAGCGACACCCGGCTGGCTCCGCCAGTGCATACTCCACATAAAATATGGACTGAGAAGACAAGGCATATGCTGCAAGGACTTTGTCCCAAGCAAGGAGATGCTCCAGCGTTTCAATAGCAGCTGCATGTACTTTGTGAGTGGAACATCAAAGAGCAGAGAGACTGATGCAGTGAAGATGGATCTTAATTAAGGTAAGTGCTGTTACTGTATCTTTTTTATTAGTGCCAGGCTATGATGCTAAGAAGGGAAGATTTTTTACCAATAACGAACAGGAACAGAACTAGGCTAAAAGTTATTAACTAGGTTGTGTGTGTGTCTGTGTCTGTGTGTGACAGGAACAGAGCTGATGACAAGACAAGACTAGGATGCTAAGATGCTACGGATGCTATTTTTTATTAAACAAACAGGAACAGGACTAGGCTAAAAGTTAAGGTGTGTGATTTGTGTGTTGAGCTGATGACAAGACAAGGAGGACAAGGACACAATACAAGTTTTTCCCCCCCATATTTAGGGTTTTATTTTGAGATAGCCAGTCAAAGGCCCACAGGCTCAGCATGTCATTTTTTAAAATGTTTTTTAAAAAGCCAAAAAAATGTTTGTTTTGCCTTCACTCATATAATTACTTGGCCAGTTCATTATATGCAATTTCTTAACTTTTATTTTCATTCATTCCTCATTTTTGTCTCACACCTTGGGTCGGCGAGAATTGAGGATTACATTTTCGGTCTGTGTGATGTCCGTAAAATGTTAAAGTTTTCTGTTTCGCCACTTGGTGGCACTGCGGGGCGAGATGTACCTGGTGTCAGCCTTGTTTGTTGTCCAGTTGGTTTTGTTCAACTTCTTTAGTTAAAAAGTGACAGTATTTTTTAAATTAAATTAAATGCAATGCGATGAAACAGTTCAATTTATTTACGTTTCCATAGACCTGGTTGCTTGTTTCCCTTGCGAGATCTGGCAACACTAGTTACGACCGTACAGGTACTGTCGTCAGTGTATTGATGCTCTTGACCGTGGAGTGTGCTACTAACAAGCTAGCTCATTGCCTCAGAATGGGCAAGTGTCGTTTTAACCGTAGGTGGCAGCAGAATCCAAAATATGAGTGGGTTAAGCCTATTCCAGACAATGACCGTGAGGCCCAATGCTGTGTGTGTGTGTGTGTGTGTGTGTGTGTGTGTGTGTGTCATTCTTGTGAAAACTTAAGTTACGTACTGTAACTACGATTCTATGAATATAGGCGCAGCCCTCTAAGCTCTGGGCCCCACTGGTTCTTGAAATAGCTGAAGAAAAAGCTGTTTTATGGGAGCCGATTGTCAGGACCGCACCCGAGTTATAGAGGGGATGCGGACCTGCGTGGGGCCCACACTACAGGTGGGCGTAGACTAAAGTTCTTTCAGTGCTGCGCATGCGCGCGAGGGATAAACCCTATAGCGATAGCCTTAGAGGGCTGCGCCTATATTCATAGAATCGTAGTTACAGTACGTAACTTAAGTTCTATTTCATATAGGCTTCGCCCTCTAAGGCTATCGCTATTGGGTTAAGGGCGAAGCAGGATTTAGTCTATGCCACACTGGTTCCGTCCGGTACCATAAGCACAAACACACCTACTTCAAAAAACATTCCATGCCCAGCCAGTGTGTCATACCCAATGACACACACAATGTCATACCCAATGACACCACAGAACCCCATATGTGCTCAAGCACAACATAGTAGAATATACACATTCTCTATGATGAGGTGAAGGCTGGGAACAATAAAGCCTACTGCTGCAAGAAGCGGAGACGAGGTTACATACCGTAACAGTCCAGCGCGGAGCAGAGTAGGGAAAAGACATCCCCCGTGAGCCGACCGGCAGGGGGGGATAGCGCTCTATCTGATCACTCTGACAAAACACTCAGTACAGAGTGAGTCATGGAGAAACGGGAAACGTCCCGTAGATAGAAACGAATGAAGGAGCAGGGGGAAGACCAAGAAGCCGCAGTGCAAATGTCTTCCACCGTCATCCCTCCGTGCAGAGCCGCGGAGGATGAAATTCCTCTGGTAGAGTGCGCTCTGATGCCCTGTCCAACCCCGAGGAGACATACGCCTGTGAAACAGCCTCACACAGCCAGTGTGACAGCCGCTGTGCAGACAGGGGATGCCCCTGAGACTGCTCTCTGTAGTGCACGAATAAGCGCTGAGAGCGGCGCAAGGCTGCCGTGCGCGCAACGTAACAGGATAGTGCGCGCACCGGGCACAGAAGATGAGACGTGGCTTCCTCCTCAGAGTTGTGAGGAGGAGGAAAGAACCCATCCAAAGTTATCACTCTAGATCTGAAGGAGCTAGTGATGCTCTTAGGCGTAAACGCCGGGTTAGGGCGCAAAATAGCCGAGCTACCATCTCCTTGGATCCTGAGACATGAAGGAGCCACAGAGAGAGCAGACAAATCACTGACTCTCTTCGCAGACGTCAGAGCCAACAGCAGCGCTGTCTTGGCTGACAGAAACTTAAGCGGAACCTGATCCAGGGGTTCAAATGGAGCTTTGACCAGCGCGCGTAAAACCAGCGCTAAGTCCCACTGAGGGGCCAGGGAACGTGACACTGGCCTGTGTCTCCGCACGCCCCTCAAGAAGCGTTTCACCAAAGGGTGACTGAACACCGATCTGTCGCCGAAACCCTCGTGACAGGACGAGATAGCAGCGGCGTATATCTTTACTGTGCTGAAAGCCAAATTCCTGTCCACTAACAGTTGGAGGAATGAAAGCACATGAGGCAGGGGACACGCAATTGGATCCAGGCTCTTTCCTACACACCAACGCTGAAAAGCGGTCCATTTGGCTGTGTAAGATGCTCTGGTAGACGCTGCTCTAGCGCCTTGAATAGTGCGCACAACGTCTTGAGAGAGGCCCAGCCTCTCTAAGCGTTCCCGTTCAGCGGCCAGACCCACAGACGCTGGCCTATCACCGGGTAATTCCTGATCGCTCCCTCTGCCTGAGAGAGAGCGTCCCCGCGCCACGGGAGTTCCCACGGGCAGCCTGATATCAGCCGCTGCAGGCACGGAAACCATGACGCGCCAACAGTCGTTCTTCCCGAACCCGATCCAAGAACCGAGGGATCAGAGGGACAGGGGGGGAAAGCGTATAGCAACATCCTGGGCCATGGCCGATGCGCAAACGCGTCCACTCCCAGCGGGGAATTGTCTCGTGTGCTCAGTGACCTACCGGATCCCGGTAAGGATCCGGTAGGTCCCCTCCAGACCGGGGGAGGAGCTTGACGGGCCGGCGACCCGGACCACCTGCCCCACCTCCATCAGGGGGCACTCCGCGCGGTAGTGACCGAGCCGCCCGCACCGCCAACACTCCTGCCCAGGCGTCTGAGTGACCGTCTGTGGGCCTGCCCCGACCCCGTGAGTGGGAACCTGTGGAGACACAGAAGACAGAAACGGGTTAGTGTTAGAGCGCCGACTGGGCTCGGGGAGGGGCCGGGAAACCAGAGCCGGGATGAAGGGCCTCCTCCGGGGAACCGGAACCGGGCAGGGTCCCGCCACGTCCCGCGCTGGTCCTGGGGCCGGACGGGGAGGGGCTCCTCCCGGGTCTCCAGGATGGGTGGCGAGGTGGTCCTCTGCTAGGGTGATGGCGGCGGCCAGGTCGCCTGGCCGGTGACAGCGGACCCAGGCGGCCGCCAGGAACTGCTCCAGGACCACTGCCTCCAGCATGTCGTCCCTCGTGGAGTTCTCCAGCTGCAGCCACCGCCTGGCCGCATCCATCAGCTGCTGGGCATAAGCGAAGGGCCGCCCGGCCCCCCCGTACGCCAGACTCCGGAACCGCTGGCGGTACCCCTCAGGCGTCCTCCCCAGCCGGTCGAGGATGGCCTTCCTCACCATGGTGTAGTCCCTCCGGGCAGCTGCCGGCAGGCCGTGGACGGCGAGTTGGGCCTCCCCAGTGAGCAGGGGCAGCAGCCGTACGACCCGCTCCTCTGGGGTCCACCTGCCCACGTCTGCCGACAGCTCGAAGGTTGTGAGGAAGGCCTCGGCATCGTCGTCGGCAGTCATCCGCTGGAGGCTGAACGGTGGCGGGGCGGCGGGCCGATCCGCGCCTCGGTTCCGCAGCAGCTCCTGCATCGCCCCGTGCCCATCTGTCGCTGTCGGGCGGAAACCTTGTATCTCCATATTTTGTCATTTGTATTTTTTTTTCATAAATCAATGCTATTGGTCACTCTTTACGTCTGTGTGTGGGTTTCATAAATTTTGAACCAATGAAAAGTATTAAAACAAGCTTGTGACTAAATCTCGTAACTCCATTGGATCCTCACACTGTCAGCAAAACCTCATAGCTCCACCCCGTCTCCATTTTGAATTGTGCTGCAAACAGCTGAGCTGAAAGTAAACGGTGACAACTTTACGAGGCGATTTCGTTTTTTTTCATTTCCTGAAAAATTACGGTTTTGGACATAGAAGGTTTCCGCCCGACAGCGACGATATATTAGTTCCCACTCAGACCTGATGGGTTGCAGCCGGTGTCGGGGCAGGGCGAACCTGCCTGCCGGCCCGACTCCGCCTCCCACCATCAGCCAATTGCCCAACCACACCCCCCAGTCTGCCACAGTAATCAGACCAGAGTTTCCATCAATGGCTCCGTGGATTACAAAACCCCACCTTTAGAAATAAAAGGAAAAAAGGTACAATTGATTATCAATCTAACAGATTGATGCAGTTGAATTTGGACATTAATATGTCTCAGATTGTTTTTACACCTCTAAATTACTTAAATTAAAACTACTCAATAAATGTATGTCTGCAGTCTTTATACAACATACAGGCCAATTACCTTATGAGGCGCATGTTTGCGTCTATGTGCCATAAACTGTTGGGATGAGGAACATGGTACACCCTTCTGGTCACGGCACGGCACTGCAGACTCAGTGTCAGCTAAAGACCCACCTGTTCAGGCAGGCCTTCGGCCATCTATAACCAGCCTCTGTGCCTGTATCGCTTGTCTTTCTGTGGTCTTACTTTCTTTTTGCATTTGCATTTTGCATTGTCCGTTGTTTTTAATTGCACTTTTATTTGACATTAGTCTTTCATTTTTTTTACTGCTGTAAAGCACTCTGTGCACTCGTGCTGTGAAGGGCGCTCTATAAATAAACTTTTACTTACTTACTTACTTACTTATATGTTGGCTTGGAATTCTAACTAGTCAAAAAGCAATTGTTGATATCTACAATTGCTATTACCGCTACTGATTAAATGTTAAAACGGCTTGCCATATACAGCGTCTTGAACTCATGGATCTACAAATCACTACAGCGTCTTGAACTCACGGATCTACAAATCACTGCAGCGTCTTCAACTCACGGATCTACAAATCACTGCAGCGTCTTGAAGTCGTGGATCTACAAATGACTGGCATCAAATTCTCTGCAACAATTGTAGCTGAGGGGAGAACGTGCAGATTGAACATTTATGATGCACAAGACGCCATTTCCGTACCAGGAAATGGTTCTCTAGACTTGCACCATAGTTGAAGCCTTTTTGGTGCTGTCAAGAACCTTTTAGAAAGGTTCTCTATAGCACCATGATCAAATGGTTCTACGTAGACGCTTTATGGTGATTCTACAAATGGTTTAAATATAAATGTTCTATATAATACCAGGAAATGGTTCTCTAGGCTTGGCCATAGCAGAACCCTTGGTGCTATAAAAAACCTTTTAGGAAGTATTAGGATATTTTTAGCAGTATTTTGAAAAATTAAATCAATCTTTACTGGTCATGTAATGTGGCTGGCAAAAAAACTTAATATAAACTGAATACATTTTAGTTATCATTTTTCCAGGGTATCAGAACCATTTATGGTGCTACAAAGAACCATGTCAAAGCTGTTTATTCTGATTTACCTGGTTTTATTTTATCTTTGAGTCACCACTACCCTCACCAAAGAACCTTGAAGAACCCAGAATGGAGCCGAGCTGACACATTTACTGGTCAGAACAAACTACATGTAGTGCAGTTCTATGATATTATATCTGAATAATATTAACACAGCCCAATAATGACCACACACAGCTGGGTGTGAAATAGAACAATTTATTGATTTCATTTACCATATCACCAGTCACCACATCACCACAACACAAAATTACAGCACTATATTTTGCCTTGTTTGCGGTCAATTTCATCTTTAAAACACATCATTGTATTTTTTTTCTTCAATATCCACTGATATTCTGCTCAAGAGTGTATCTGCCTCATGACAAAATCATTCAGAACCAGTGTCTATCATAAACAATTGCCTACATTTTAGCTCTTCCGTGACACTCATCATAAAACTCATCCTCCCTATTCCATTGGTGCAATGTTAAATGTTAAACAAGCATAATGATAATAAAGAATTATATGACACAGCTGTATTTCCACTCTATTTGTGTCAAATATACCTGCAGATAAACTACAAACACACACACACACCTCATACACAGAAGCTCCTGTCTACAAAACAACCATCCACATCAGAGTGTGGGCAAATTCATCTTCTTCATAACAGATAGACAATCTTCTCCCCATGAGTCGATGTCCACCGTGTATCTGTGGACAGAAGCGGGAGCGCTTCACCCATGAGCAAGGCACTCTGGACTGCAGCGTTGTGGAGGATTGTTCTGTCCCTGCCACCAGGGGGCAGTCTAGTCTAGTCAAAGTGCAGCCATGCCAGCTCTTTGCCTCAACTCAGGTCCAAGTTGGATGAAGAGAATGAAGGACTCCCTGTTGGTGAATGCTGCAGAGCTGACAGTGAAGATCATAGTCTGAAATGACAAAACAAAACGTGCAGAAGAGTTGAGGCGCTCAGCTTTGGAGCTCTGGCCCAGGCGCTGGATCCTCACTCAAACTTGCGCAGGTGGTTGTAAAGGGATTGGACGTAGGTGAAGACACACATGGGGTCTGGTTTCCGACCCATGATCATCATGTCCTCCACCTCAATCAGCCGGTCGCAGCCTGCCTTCACTCTGGGGACACAGACAGAGAAGCAAGTCAGCCTGCTGGAAGGCACAACAAGGCTTTACATTGCATAGGTGCTAGTTTAAAAAGGTGTTGAAAACTGATACCAATATTATAGGATTTAAGCTGTCGATATGTTTAAATTTGACCATTTTCATGCCAAAAAAGAGGGGGTTTTTTTCTTGTCAGGGTGGATGTTTTCCCTGAGTTTGTGTCTACCTCTAGTCAAACCATCTTGGAATAAGAAATCCTTAAATGCAGAGGTAATCCTCACAATGAGCGATGGGCGTGTCTGTGCTGCAAACCTACATAACGTCTGGATGTCCCTTATATGCATCGGTCTGCGTAAAGTAGAAGCAATGCTCTACTGGTGGAGCCACAGTGTTCTCAGACACCATGCAGTCAGGCAAAAGGAATGTGCACGTTTCACCTACGAAGTGAAAGTATGGGAAGATGAGGGAGGGGAAGAGAGAGGGATAGGCCAGGCTACTCTAGGGAGGGCTGCCATTCAGAGGCATATAAGGCCTGGATCAGACTCCACATCACATGAAGACACTCTGCACCAAGGGTCTCACAAATCCCTGCTTCAGTGGCTTCAACACTGCATGGTAGGGACCAGGACCAGTGATTTCCAATAATAGTGTTGCTGTATGTGTGTTAGTGTGTTATTGTGTGTGTGAGTATGTACTGTATATATATGAGAGAGTGGTAATATTTTAATATCAATCCATTTCTTTTTTTTCCAAAACCGCTTTTTAATAAAAGTGTCTCATTATAATGAAAGCATTACTGCTGCCACTTACTCTGCAGTCCCAAAGGCCAGCTCAAAATTGTGTTTGCGGTTGGCGGGCGACAGAGAGTTGTAGTCAAACTCGGTGGGGAAGAAGGAGTGGACCAGAGCGCAGAAAGCCATCCCGTCACTCCAACTGGACGAGAAGTTCTGCATGTCGATATTCTGCAGAGCAGCAGAGAGAGAGAGAAGAGGGGATATAGGAGATTTGACGATGAGACCTTTCCTTTCCTCTTGTCTTCTATCCTTCCCTTTTGTTTTCTTCCCTTTCCTTCTATTTCCTTTCCTTTCCTGTAAACGTCTACAGTTTGCCTTGAATCAAATGCAACTTGTCAATTACTCTCTCTCTCTCTCTCCCTCTCTCTGTGTCTCAGTGAGTCTTGTCAGTGGCAGCTTGTATCTAACAAAAGCCACATGGACCAGCTGACTTGGGCAATAAAGAAAGAAAGCTGTAAAGGAAAAGCGTACCAGACACACCAATGTTCCATCTAACTCCATCTACCCCATTTTTATTCACCAGTTATATCTCTGCAAAATGCACCAGACTTCAAGGTTTTTATTATGTGTGGTCCCTGTTAAATAAACTTGAAACTTGAGTGTTTTACCTGGTATCCTATGGTCTTGGAGCGGCACCACTCCAGAAGGATCTGTTTGATGCTGCTGGCACTGGACACTCCAAAACTCTGAGATCGCTTCAGTTTGGGTTTTGAGTCCACCGGCTTGGGACGGCTGGACAGAAGAAGAGGAAGAAGAAGAAGAAGAAGAAGCTCATATCTACCGTCTTTCCCATGTAACATGAATTGCATTGCATTACATTGCAGTTACCTGTTACAGGCTTCAGAGTCCAGTCGTTCGAAGATTGATCGGCGGGCCTGAGCGCCAATGTTACGTGGCAGAGTCTGTGATCTCACCAGCTCCCGCCTCCTCTCTACTCCCTGCCCAAAGGACCTGTCACTGCTTACATCACTGACCCTGCAGGATGGGAACACAGAAAGGTCATCCACAGCAGAACCATTCCGAGCTATCCTAAAAGGTGTGACTTAGTTCGGAGTTTCATTTTGCCTGGCGTGGTAGAGATTGGCGAATGAAGGATAGGGAGCGATGCACTCTGATTGGACGCTACAGTATTATGCAACTACAATGCAATAACTAGACAGACTGATATATTGGTTTTCATTACAATTGGATAAAATAGAATTCTACCACAAATATGTTTGATATTTAATTCTAATATCATTTATATTCATTTACTACACTTGCTGTCTATAGGAAATGCTTAACATGAATGTGACATTTTAGTTGGATTTCCCAATGTATGCATGAATATGAATATGTTTTATTATTATCATCCTGGGTTTCAATGGAGCTTTTAGTGTCCCATGATGGTCTAAATGCTGTTTCAGAGGCTTTTCCACCCTGACAGGAATAACATTCTGGGGGGGAAACTGAAACTTCTTGGCATGAAAATGGTCAAAAGTTCTTCATTATTGGCACAAAATATCAGCTATCTCCAGCTACAATCCAAAAATATTTCTACCGGCATCAGCCTTCAACTCAATTATAACAGCAAATATTTTTTACTGTAACACAATGTATGTGCCGCAACAGCCACCTTCCACTCACCTGTCATGCTGCGGTAGGCTAGAGTAGGTCACTGACTTAGCGGGGGCTGAATATGCCTTCTCTGCAAAAGACAAATGATACATCATGCCAAAGCTAACTTTTGGGACAGTTAACAGAGAAAATCATATCCTGTATAGTTCAGAATCCCAAAACTGTATTCTGTGTGTCCAAAAGTCAGACTCACCTTGAAGTCTAGGGGATCCCAGAGCTCTGATAGGAGTAGGAGTCCATGTTTTCAAAGAAGATACTAACAGGGACAAAGACAAAGGAGAATGTAAGTTAGGGGGCATTCAGCATATCCTGCAACCACCTGAAAGCTGAGGTGAATGGTATTTCTGGTAGGAAACTTGTATCTACCACCTTTCTTATAGGACCCGAATGCAGCATTATCACAGTTTAATATTTCTGATAGGAGAGTGTGTGAATGAGCTGTCCGTCACCTGGTTGAATAGGGGACTCTGCTATTGGTTGAGGCTGGTTGTTGTTAGCAGTTGATTGGCTGGGAGGTGACGTCTCTGAGACGGGCGGGGACTGGGAACCAGTAGGGCTGCTTGGAGAGTCGGGGCCCTTCATTTCAGCCAGCTTGGTTGTAGCTGTGATGGGGAGGTGGGGCATCCGCATGGCAACTGGGGCTGTGTGCTCATGTGGAAAGTCATTGGGTGGGGATGTCTTTCCATGTGCCAACACTGAGTTTTCTGATTGGACAAAAAGAGTTAAACAATTATGACATTAAAGGAAGTAAGTGCTTCATTTCTCAACTCACTCCAGAAGTTTCCCACTTTTTAACCTTTTGTCTAGCTCATCCAGGGTTTTAAACCAGTGACCTTTCAGTCAGTGATGTAGTGGTACATAAAAAGGTGGGTAAACTATGACCTCCAGTCAGTCATTATGAAGACAAACAACCACCAATATAAACAACGATCAATTATCTTTCCAGAAAAGCATCAGTGTATGTTTTCATG
Source organism: Hoplostethus mediterraneus (assembly GCA_034670385.1). Taxonomy (NCBI): domain Eukaryota; kingdom Metazoa; phylum Chordata; class Actinopteri; order Trachichthyiformes; family Trachichthyidae; genus Hoplostethus; species Hoplostethus mediterraneus. Next base: position 857,108 of record JAXDDW010000162.1, on the reverse strand, counting down.
TGGTTACCTGTGGTAGCTGAGTGTCCATTCTCCAGCCCAGAATGTGCTGGAGCTGGGTCCACTTCTATTGGCTCCTCGCGCTCAATACTCTGGAAAACACAAACACACAGGAACATTGCAACAGTGTTGATAGAACCTATTTCCTAGTCCTAACCCCTCCTGTCCCCTTGAGCTATGATGGCCTGTAATTGACACAAACAAGAAAGTCCCATTTTCACAATAGAGATCCAACATAAACGTGTAGTGAAGAGTTAATATATCACCATGCTAAATACTGGAATAATAGTACAGCTTTGGCACTTGTTTTTTAGGCTTGAGAACGAGGCTTTTTAGCTTTCGTAGCTGAAATGTCTTGTGATGCTAGTCGCTCGCATGTAGCATCATTACCCAAAACAATATGTGAAAGCCAGAAATCTCAGCACCTGGTAAAGTCATCGTTGCCGGCAATGCAGATATATCATTTTATGCGTATGGGACAGTAAAACGTACTTAATTCCCCTTTCATTTCAGGAAGGGACTGAGTGATTTGTGGAGCCGGTCATACACCAATATGTTGTGCTTGGAGCCAAGACAAAGAGTTAGGCCGTTGTGTTCTGGTTTGTCCAAAAAAAGAAGTCCAGATGTCCGTTGTTCTCTGAGTCATTGTTGGACAGTTTTGCAGACAGAGCAGAGCAATACAAAACAAACCAACAAACAGGCACAGCACGACTCAGCACGGCACACTTCAAAGTCTCCCATTTGGACGCCGTCTGCTTCAGAGAAGCTGATAAATGAGTTAACAGAGAGGCACCAGGGCTCTGAGCTGTGTGTCTGTCTCCTTTCCTATGATAAGACTAAAGAAGGGTTTTTTTGGGGGGTTGTTTTTTTTATCAGGCTCTGCTGTCACTGGCGCACTCACAATCAATGATGGGGGAGCAGCCAAAATGCCTTAGGCTGACCGCTAAAATGACCGAGATCAATATTATAGCATCAACATCGTCAGTGTGTTGAGTCCATGTTACAGGAGTGTCAGTGTCCATGTGACCCTGGCTATTTCCTGTCTCTGTGATCTGTATGGACCCAGAGTGTCGGCTCCGTCAGTTAATCGACTGCCACTCCAGCAGATAAGCTGTGATGTCCTCTATCTGTAACACTTAACTGGTGTTGGACCAAATAGGTTGTGGGTCAAGCTCCTGTTCTGTCAGTGGGGCGAGATGGAGCTTAGTGGTGGGGTGTTGACAGGAATACCTTTCATAGACATAGAACATCACAGTACTCCTCAGGTCAACAGTGCACCACTGATAGCTATACAGTATACACACACTATACACACTTTCTCAAGGTCAGCATCAAGCCACATATGCCACGTTGTTTGGGTTTTGGTCTTGAGCAGTGGCCCTCAAACGCTTCAATGTTAACAGACCCCCAGACAGAGGGCTTCCAGGAGACACAAGTCACCCCATAGCTGTGAACAGCTGGTTGCATTTCTACACGTCCAACACGGCCGTCTCAACAGAAGTGAATAAGCATGGTTCATTTCTGTGCCGCTTTTGACTGGGAACCGATCATTTCATCACTGAAACATCTGATCAATTTTGTGTCTAGATAGCATTTGTGTCAGCTTGTTAGCTAGCTAGCCATAGTATCTGGTCAGCTAACCATCACTGTCTTGTAAGCACATCTGATTAGCACACTAGGTAACTTATCTAGGAGCTAACATTAGCATTAGCAGTAGCTAGTAGTTGCACATTGGCTACTTTGCTAAATTGGCCTGCTGGCTAGTTAGCTAGCCAGCAGTTTGTTCAGGTTAACTGAGAGACTGGAGTAGAGACAGGGCTAAAGACAAGACAGTTTACTGAGTCACAGTAACGTACATGAGGATACAATATGGACCCCAATATAGGAAATGTTTTTATTGTTGTTGATTTATTATTGAATTGTAGAACTGTCAACACTGTATGTGGGTAGAAAACTGTGGTAATAATGAAACTTATAATAATAATAATAGTCATTCTTATACACAAGTGAGTTAAATTACACTGCTATTAAATTACTATTCCTCATTTTTCTGGAGACCCACTGGAATCTCCTTAAGGACCCCTGGGGAGTCCTTAGAGATATGAGTTAGTGTAAAATCTTCTTGTTATTTATTACAAAATATTAAGATTGTTTACGCAAGTATTGCTTCTTGTACCAAACTCCATGTTGCAATGTGTTATAAAAATTATTGTAAATTCATGCCACTAAAGCATTTTTTAATTAATTGAATTTACTTCCAGCAAAGAGATAGACTGTCTAGCAAAGCAGAGGCATAACAGTACCATTGTATACCCTCCTGTCACACACATATATACACACTGGAGTAAAGAACAATAGGGGGGGGCGTCCAGCTGAGCTCATCATATAGGAATGCTGGTGCGGTGTCTTTTACCGCATAAGGGGGGTACACACACCTGGGAGGGAATAAGGGAAAGAGCAAGGAGAAAATATCAAGGAGAGGGAGGCAAGCGAGGGCTGCTGTATATTGCATAGGGAAAGGGGGGGAGAGTGAAGGGGTCGTAAGGGGGGGAAACAGCTGGGTCTCCAACTGGGGGAGGGAGACAAATTGCAGAACTATGCCTGACCTTGGGCAGGGGAGCTTTGCAACAGCTTAAATAGCTCAGATCATCAAAAGTCCATTGTGGGTCAATGGGTGAAACATGATAGTGGGGCTACTGACGTTTTGGTAAACTCTCTGGAATCCCGAGGCCTTATTTGCTGGCAGAACAAACTGTTGATCGCTGTGTGCTCAACACTTAACATGGCACATTACCGGAGGGGTTTGAGGACACGCACCACACATTGCTCTCGTGTACGCATTCAGACAAGTACAACGTACTTGCATGTTTAAACAAAAACACTACACCGACATCTGCTCTTGAATTTACTCTGCACCCTTGTCGTCACCAAAGGTTGCTCATATTTTAGCTCAACAGCCTAAGAGGTGTCAGTCTGTAAAAAGTGAAATCTGCCTCATCTTGCTGCTACTCAGCAAACATCTTGTGAGTGGATATTAATATGATCAACGTTGCACCTATGTTGAAAACCTGTGCAAAGATAGTGCCAAAATTAAAGTTGAGACGACATCTGTAGTCATCCACATCTGTTACCTGCATCGTCTGGTGAAATCGGGACCTTAATATCTTTCTGATATCAGTTCAATATATAGTAATATAGTTCACAATAGTACACAATATAGTTCATAATATGAATATCATATTGTGAAAATGTTGTGCCCCTTGACGGGTTTATGTTGAACTTGGCCACCACCTGCATGTCAACATCCATCAAATGCCTGCTGGGTAATCCATACAAAAAAAACTTGTGTATATGTTTCAGTGGAGAGTTTTGCTGTTTCAGAGGCTTTTCCAGCCTGACAAGATTTTTCAAAAAACAATGTAAGATATATAAAAATTTAAGTTAATATGAACTGGTATCAGGGATGTATCAGTATCAGCCTTTAGGGCACAAAGGGAGATTGCTTTACGGTACAAAATAGGAAGAGAGCGCTGTTCTTCCAGCGCTAACGGAGCTAAAGCTTTCAGAGTTTCTGGCAACGGGAGATGGAGGAAACATTGGAAGATCGATGGAAAAATCACTTCCAACATGTTGATCCTCTTCAGAAAAGTTTATGGAAAATGTAGTCTTGATTTTGAGAAACAGCATCAGTATCAGCCTTCCAAACCCACATTGGTCAAACGCTACTCTGCTCTAAGTCACATTTGTCCTTATTGGTGGACGTGTGTGTGTGTGTGTGTGTGTGCCTACTAATACAGTGTTGTCTAATAAATGGCTAAAAGTAGTGGCTGTCATGTCCTACCTTCACCCCTTCAGATCACACTAAACGTGACTGACACTGTAAAAGTACCATACAAACGATGAGGCTGTGGGGGTGGACGTGAATGGTTGACAAATGTCCAGAGACGGAGCTTGAATTGTAAATAAAGGAAACCTGTTTACATCTAGCCTCACCGTTATTTGCCTTTGACTTCTATAAAGTAAATTTCCCTCAGAAGCCGAGAGGGGACCGGCCAGCTGTTTAGTCTAGTCTGCTATTACCAGCTGTCTCCCTGTTTACAACGCTATATAGGAAAGGAACAACTCCAAGTCTCTCTCTCACAGCAGTCTCATAAGTGTGACAGAAGCGTAAGCAGACAAAAGCCCCCCCCCCCCTGCCCCCATTGCTCGATTCAGGGAACAACAAATCCCCGACTCCCCGACAGTGCGTCATTTCATCATCAGAGGGGAGCTGTAATATTTTCGAAGGTAATAAGTGAAACGGAGCAGAAAATGTGGACAAGCCCTCAGTTGGTTGAACGCACGAGAGGAGAGACAAAGGAGGTGGGGGAAGAGGAGGAAGGATAGAAATGGCAGAAAGAGTGCAGAGAGCAAGAAAAGGAAGGACAGTGGGTTCTTCGTGGACCTGCAGCGGGTCTCAGCCTGCAGCCTTTCTTGCAGCCTTTCTTTTTCCAGCCCTTCACAATTCAAAACAATACACCCCTCACTGCCCTTTGGGCCTGGGAATTCGCTCATTCACCTAAGAGATTTACCTTGGAGAGCGGAGAGAGGTGTGATGAGAACAAGCAGTGTTGTGAGGAACAATGTCGTTTCTCTGCACCGATTTGGCTTTCGTCTGGGTATCAATATCACAGCATGACAGAAGGCAGGTTTCACAACTCGGCCCTGCTGAATAGTGCTGAGAACGACTAGAGTTGGATGGGTTGTTGAAGGCCAATACTGATACTGATATGGTTGGAATGAAGCTGCCAATAGTTATTTTTGCTGTGACTGAATATCTTTACATTTCCATGCCAAAAATTCCCCAAAATTTACAAGAGTTCAGTTTCTCCTGCAGAATTGTATTCTTGGCAGGGTGGGAAAAGCCTCTGAAACAGCATCATGTGACACTAAAACTCCATTGAAACCCAGGATAATACTAGTACTAATACTAGTACTACTAAACGGTAGTGTGGTCTCAGATCAGTGGGAGAGAAAGGGCTGAGTGTATTTGAATGTTGACTGTAGCTGTGAGGAATGCCAGCACTGTACATATTGTTATCGTGTGTATATGTGTGAAAGAGTATGTACATTTTTAAGGTAATTTTCTTTTTCTTTTCGTTCTCTTTGTCTTCTTTCTTTTTCCCTTTCTTTCATCTTTCCATCTTTCATTCTAAGACATCCTCTATACGCTCTGTCTCTGTTTACCTCTCTCCCTCTCTCTCTCTCTCTCTCTCTCTCTCTCTCTCTCTCTCTCTCTCTTTGTTAGGGTGACATTTGAGCTTCATGGGGCCTGTAGGTGGTGAAGGAATGGAACGCTAGAACAATGGAGGCATGCTGGGATGACTGATAGGGGGTAGGAGGGACATGCCAGTATGTGCCAGCCTGTGTGTGTGTGTGTGTGTGTGTGTGTAGCGATATACAGCAACACCTTGCCATTGCTAAGCTTTCCACTTGTGCATATCTCACACTTGCTTTCTCCCAGGCCAACACACACCGGTTGTCGTGACTACCTAACACACTGTGCCAGTTACAATTTACAAAATAAAAGCGCAGAGATTGCCATCAAGGCACACGCGTTTTCCATTTCCAGTGACAGCAACACAACGACACTGTTGTGCGGAGAGGAATACCTTGACTAAATGGTTATGCATTGTGACTTGACTTTAAAACCTGCAAGGGTTGTAAACGGTACGCCATGACTGTGAAGTGATATGGTGAATGTGGCCTTGCATTCCTAACTGTAGGGTCAAAGCAATACACATAAAATGTAAGCGTGGATGAGCGCTGCACACATTCAAGCGTGCACGTACATACTAAACAAGCAGGATGAGGAAGAGACACACACACACACACACACACAGCTTATACAAAGCTGTCAGAGCTCTCTGGCAGCAGGAGGAAAAGGTCTGCTGCTCTGTAATTTCCTTCCCAGAACTCTACAGGGGAGTCAGACAAGCTTAAACCACCTGTTCTTCAAATAGAATCACACAGCCGGCAATTTCTCAGGTAGAAACATTGCAGGGAATCCCAGATCAAGTTTACAGTGGAAAACAAAATGCATGCCCTTTGAGCTGTTTTAGTGCAGGAGATATAAAAACCTGATTGCAGGTGAGACTCACTGTACTGACTGGATGATGGTGTGGTGCGGGGCTCCCTTGGGGAAAGGGAAAAGCCTGTTCGTGGTTATAGTGCCTCTGTGAGCAAGTTATAGTTTGGGTCTGTTATCTTTATCAAGGCACACAGGATCTGATTTTACTGGCTGTCTCATTGCACAGACCCGTTTCTGCAGATGCAGGCCGGATTCTGCTCTCGGTGACATCTGAACATCTGAACATCTGAACTCCTGGAGCAGTCTGGGGTTCTGTGCCTTGCTCAGAGGCTCTTTGGCAATATTGGTGAGCCATAGATGGAACACCAACCACCCTCGAGTCAGGGCCAGGGATCAATCAGTCTACCCACAACACAACAGCAGCACGCTGAATTCTGCAATTCCCCATTCTGTCTTTCCTCGTCTGGGGACGGTTAATCTGTTGCACAACAGTAGTAAAGAACATGGAGGTGGAACAGTCTCATCTCTTTTTTCAGCCCTGGTGCCAATGAGAACTAGGTCCTACTAGCCGTGGGGGCGGGGGGGGGGGGGGGGGTTGTTTTTCTCCCTTCCATTCCCTCCACCTTTCTATCCTCCTTTCCCTCTGTAACCTCTAGCTCAAACATATGGCTACAATAGAGAGCCAGGAGTACCTCCCTCCCCTCCTCCCCTCCTCCTCCTCCATCCTCCTCCATTCCTGGCAGTGAGGCGGATGAGGGCAGGCCAGGGTGGAGGTCAGACATGCTTGACCTCTGATAGATGAAAAGCTGAGAGGTCAGTGAGTGGGAACCACAGACGGACTGCACCCCCTCTCCACCCTCCCATTCCCCAAAAACAGCTGACTTAAGAGACAGGTGGACAGGTGGGGGAATAGCAGCGAGCCAGCAACCAGCAGTCAGGAGGATGGGAGTAAGGAGAGTGAAACCAGTTGTCGGATGATAACAATATATGGGCATGACATTGTTGTCCAGCTCCGATATATGACCAGTTTAATGGATTACATATTTAATGTAAATTTCATCAATATTATTATTATTATTATTATTATTGTTGTTATCATTATTATTATTATTATTATTATTAGTAGTAGTAGTAGCAGTAGTAGTAGCAGTAGTTCAAGTAATTCTTGTCATTTTGGGGATTTTCTAGGTCACAGTGGTCAAATTTGAATGGTATTATATATTGGCAAACTAACCCTAACCCTAAAAAAATCTATATTTATCAAACCCTAATTAGGAGTAGCATGAGATTAGGAGAACCCAAGGGGAGGTGATGAGGTGGGGTGAGATTACCATTACCCAGGAGGGCTAAACTATAGCCCAGAGGTTTATAGAGGTTTTCATTCCAACCAATCAAAACAGCAGCCGTTTGAACTCATCAGCACACCTTCGACCAGAGAGGAGGAAATAATCAGTGAAATGAGCAGCTATAGTGATTGGTCGGAATGAAAACCCTGCAGCCTCCCAGGCCTAGAGTTACCAGCTGGGGAAGACATCACCGCCGCTACCGCTGCCATCACACAAAAACCCCAGCCCGTCTGCCCACGTCATCCCCTGTATCATCTTTACACTCGGCTCTACCCTGGCCCCTACACCGGGCCCCCGAAACACATAAACAAACATATAAAACTTGACGAGACCGCGTAGCCCGAGGAGATCATCAGCCTGAGAGTTCAGATTCCAGCCTCTCTCTGAGGAGGGAGGATGGGGAGGGAGGCGAGCTTTGGCCCTCCTGTCCTTTCTGGTTGTAAAAACCCATTTGAAGCTCTCTGTTGCAAAAAAAGTTGCAACAGCGCACATGTCCAAATCTGCACGTCCTGTACACGTTATCTACATCTGTGAATTGAATACATGCGATAAGGTGGGTCGTTTTTACAGCCTGCACGCCTCAACTATTTCTGCAGAAACGTTTTTCATGTTCTCACATCCTATCCCTTTTCTACCCTGTCTCACACTACATGTATATCACATCCTTGGTATCTTTTCCTATAGGGTAGAAAGTTTTCATTCTTTTGTGTGTTAAAGTTTCATCTTATCTGACCTCAGGGGTTGAATCACTCTGTGTCAATCGATGACAGAGAGTAGGAAAACAAAAATGTATTTGTGGGAATATGTTGTCACCTAATCTCCAATACCAATTTTCTTTAAATTGGTATTCCCAGGGCTTGGTTTTCACACCTAGCTTGTACAGAGTAATTATTTTGAACCCTGCAGCCGTTCCCCCCTTTTTTGGGGTTTGTCTGGTCATATGACACAACAATGGGGCCGTGATGTTTCCCAGTGCGTTTCCAGACCACTCTCGCAGCGCTTCATTTAGGAGGGATGCAGCAATGCGACAAATTTGAACCTGGAAGAAAGATTTTCCTGCACCAAATTTCTGACTGCGCCCATGTGAGCGCTTTTGTTGAAAAATCGTGGTTTACCTGAAATATAACCAAATCAGCACTCGTCCCTTGATTTGGAAAAAAAATGTGACTGTAGGTTTGAACATGCCCTTAATGTCAGGGGAAAAAAGATGAAAAAATAAACCCTAAAAGTCACCCAATTTCTTTAACAAATATTTTCTGTAAGAATACACTGCTCCCATCAGCCTTAATCCCAAAGTGTTGCTGCAACAGAGAAGAGGCCATAAATTCCCTCTATTTGCCCAAATATCAGCAAGTGACGAATCAAAACTTAACTAGTGCAGTTTTAAGGTGACTGGGTATTGCAAAAGGCTGCAGTTGAATGCTGCTATGCTGTAATTATGTCAGCGTTCCCAGGGTAGACTCAGATGATTCGGCTACTTGAGGTGACCTTAACGTCTCCCTCTGAGGTCCGTCTCCAGCCAGGCCTACCGGGCCCAGAGGGCAGCGAAGGGCGAGCTCACCCACCGGGCCCGTGAGTTATTAACCTGTTTCCACAGAGATGATGACGGGAAGGCTATTGTCTGGAAGTCATTAGGAGAGCCAGGGGTAGCCAGGGAGTGGCCGCATACCTCTCTGCAACCCCCCTATACACACACACACACACACACACACACACACACACAGACAGACAGACAGACAGACAGACAGCACGCACACACTCGCTTTCTCTCTCAACTTCCTTTCAACCTTCAGCAGTGACTTGTCCTTTGCTTCTTTTCTTCCTTCCTTCCTTGAGTCTCTCTTCAATTTCTATCAACTCACTTACTTTAATGGCTGTTAATCAGAAACAATATTGCCAAAGGTTTATGGAAATCTTGAGATGATTGAGATTATCTCTCCATGCATTTCTCTCTCTTCGAGTTGGAATCAAAATCAAAGTGGTTTTATTAGCAGGAGAAGTCGACTCGTGTTACCAGCATGAAAACCAGCAAACACAAGTTTGTTGATGACATTACCATTATTATTATTATTATTATTATTATTATTGTTATTATTTGGTTTGAAAACAAAAAAGTGCTATACAGTTGCACATAAATCTTCCAACATTGAGAACATGTAGTTGTGCAAATCATTCAAAAGCCATTTAGGGCATATTGGACATTATAGTGTTGTGTGTGTGTCTGTGTCTGTGTCTGTGTCTGTGTCTGTGTCTGTGTCTGTGTGTGTGTGTGTGTGTGTGTGTGTGTGTGTGTGTGTGTGTCTGCATTTGTATGTGTGTGTGTCACGAAAACATAGCGAGCTGTATTAATAGCCATGTAGGGGAATTCAGCCTGGGGTGAGACCGGGGCCACAGAGACACGGGAGGGGTGGAGGGATGGAGGGATGGAGGGATGGATGGATGGATGGATGGAATGAAGGGGTGAGAGAGGAAAATGGGGGCAGCTGGTGTTCCGGGTGGAGATCAGGAGTTTATGTTTCATTTTACGAGAGAGAGAAGCCGAGGGAGTCTCCACCGCCAGCGTGGAAATGTCAAATGTCTTTGTCATGGAGATGAACAACATCACATTCACTTTCTGGACTCTTCCCCTCCTCTCCTTTCCTCCCCTCTCTCTCTCTTTCTCGCTCTCTCTCTCCATTTCTCTCTCCCCTCCAGCTCTGCTTTCACACAACACACTCTGGTCCATTCAGCCCATTCTGTCCTCTTTTCCAATACCCAGTGAAAGGTCAGTAAAGACCCAAGGGGATGTGAGAAGGCGAGTAATGGAAAGGAAAATGTCTCGGTTCAAACAGTGAAAACGAGAACATGTTTGCTATATTTGTATCCCAAACACCTTCCTGTAAGTTACCATGCACGCCGTCCATTTTTAGTACGGGAAACAGAGGCGTTGTTAGTGACGTGCTCTTCCCGTTGTGGGACCACAGCGACGCGCTGCCCGTGGATTTGATTGGCAGGCGACATATGAGTGTTGTCACCAAACGATTTGGACTTTGATACCAATATTAAGTGTAATATGTACGATGGTACTATGATCCCGGCAACTTTTGCACTGGGGTTTTTGATGTCGGCAAGTCAGTTTAGGTGGATTAGAGTCAGTGTGGAGGACTGTTGGACTGGACTGAATTTTGCACTGACTGTTGCACTCCACTGTCTATTACAATCCCTCTTCTTCTATTCCAATCTGCACGTTTACGCTCTCCGGAGGCATTCGCTGCAATGGGATTTGGGCTCGCGGAGCACGTACGGAACATTTATGCAACGCGACTCTTCTGCAAAGGACACACAACTATACTGAAACCACATTTAACAACAACATATATGGTATTGACCAGAAAGCTGCCTCAGAACAGAGCAGAACACCACCACCAAATATAGACCAAAACACCACCGGCTAGCGACCTCATCACATAACACTGCCGTTGCATGTGTGGGAAAAAAATCACTCTCTGACTGGCCAGATACGGTGCATGTGTGCGTGCGTGTGTGCACGTGTGTGTGTGTGTGTGTGTGTGTGTGCGTGCACGCATTCGTAGCGAGCGAACGTGTGCGGTTTCAGCTTTTCCATAACTTCATGCTAAAAGACCGTCCGCGCATTTCAAATTGCTCTGTGCATACGTGCGCACCGCGAGCCAGTAATCACAGTGTAATTTAGCTTGGACCCGGATCAGTACATTCGACTGCCTCGAACGTACAATCTCTCCATCGGCTGACACGCAGGCTGCGGCTAAACCAAACACTGCAGGGTAAATGTAGCGGTCTGTCAGTTAGCGCCTGTTTGGAGATAAGAAACAGATAGGATCAGGGTTGAGTTGGGCAATGCTATAGTGGGAGTGGAGGCTTCTGGGTGCAGAGAGAGATGGAGTAACAGTGCAGTGCGATGGAATTTCTACACACACACACACACACACACACCTTATCTTCCTCTACCTCTACATCTGAAGGCTACCTGGTATTAAATCATACTGTCAAATAGCAGCTTTAAAAACATGGGTTTGTGTGTAGGTACGTGTGTCATTTTTAAACATCAATATATCAAATTTATTGTGACAGCTTGGTATAATTACCGTAAACAAATGAGACCATGGTGGAGGCGACTGATAGCCTCTATCTCACACCAGTGGTGTTGTTAATGTGGAGTGTTTCTCCAAATTAAGACCACATTTCCCATAAACCTCGTTACTTCCTGACCCACCTCCCTGGCGTCTTGTCTTTCCTGAAGAGGATCAACACGTTGGAAGTGATTTTTCTCATCTTCCTTTCTCTCCTTCCATTACCAGAAACTCATCTGCAGCCCAGAGATCACGTCCAGAACTGCCATTAAACAGCCAATCAGCCACTTTCAAAGAAATCTGCTCTCGCTCCCTTATACAACATATGACGCAAGTGCTGCATGGAGATACAAATCAAGTGCCCCTCTCTGTCAAACCCGGTATCCCCCACCCTGCCCAGGCCAATGGATTTACAGTGTTGTAAGTCCCTGTGTTGATAGGGAACAGCAGATAACCCTGTGACCTGGTCGTGCTAATCTGGTCTGTTCATCTCCTAATGTAGCCCTGCACACACCCAAACACACACACACACACACACACACACACACACACACATACAGGGAACACTAGAGGAATGTACTGTGGCTACTGGGCTGAGGTATTGGAGCCCTGAGAGATACAGGTGTGGTCTGAGAAGGTATGTGAGGGTAAGAAGAAGAAAGAAAATATGTGTGTGTATTATTCTGGGTTTCAATGGAGAATTTTAGTGTTCCATGATGGTCTAGATGCAGTTTCAGAGGCTTTTCCACCCTGACAAGCTGAAACTCTGGGGGAAACACTGAATACTTGGACATTTTGGGGATTCCTTTTGGTATGACAATGACCAGACTGTTTTGGCCCACACTGGTTGAACCCTAGTGAACTAGTCTGAGAATTGAGTGAGGTAGTAGGAGAGAGACCGAATCAAGGAATGACTTGGAGAAGAGGAAGAGAGGAGGAAGAGGGGAGGAAGAGAGGAGGGTAGAGTTGGTTGGATGGGGGGGGGGGGGGATAACTCTGTAATCCTTCCACAGTCAATGTACTTCAAATGAGGCACAGTGTCCAAACAATGGCCCATTGAGACAGCAGCTTTTGAGCTGTAATTGGCAACAGCAGTGTTGTGTGTGAGTGTGTATGTGTGTCTTGGGAAACGGGGGAGAAAGAGAGCAGGACGAGGAGACATCGTTGAGGAGGCTTAGTTCGTTTTTTTTTCAAATCCTAATCTTAACTAATTCCTATGGCCCAGAAGATAGAAAAGAGCTACACAGCTGCCTCTTTACAAACCTCTAAAAGCCTTCCAGATGGAAATGCACACACACACACACACACACACACACACACACACACACACACACACACACAGGCAGTAGCTCGGTTTCCTTCCAAGCGTTTTTATGTGAATTCTGATTGAATTAGAAAAGCTGAATGGAAAAAATTGCAAAAAATATATACAGTATATATATTATGTTCACTCAATCAGTCACTTGTCAATCAAGTTCACGGCAGTGTGTGTAATTCGCATTTCATTTCTTGTGACATTTCAAAAAAGATGGCTTTGAACTCGCCTGATTGGACGGGAACTTGGAAAGAGAGTGAGGACGCCGTCAAAAAAGAGACAGATGGATCCGGAGAAAGAAAGCGAAAGCATTCATAATTCAGACAGATACGTGCTGCAGGTGTGTTTTCTCTGTGTGTGTGTGTGTGTGTGTGTGTGTGTGTGTGTGTACATGCTTGCAGGTGTGCCTTCTTGTGCAGCCTTGGCAGTTAATGGTGAAGATGCACAGTAACAGCTGGAGAGACAGACAGGCCTATACATATCTCTTTGGCAGGGGCATAGGTAGCTACAGCTGCATTATAACCATTAAGAATGCCTGCAGTGTGTGTGTGTGTGTGTGTGTGTGTGTGTGTGTGTGTGTGTGTGTGTGTGTGTGCGCGCGTGCGTGCACGCATCTATCACGTCAATCATGTCTGTTTGAACAGCCCGCTGAGACTTGAGGCCAAATATACCAACTGTATGTTCCTCATCTCCCTCTCTCTCTCTCTCTCTCTCTCTCTGTCTCTCTTTCTTTCTTTCTCTATGTCTCTCTCTCATTCTCCGCCTGACAGGCAGGTGAGGATGTGGCAGGAAGAGCAAGATGCGATTGCAATTATGACAGCACTCTGTTGAGATCCGGCTATGTGTACAAAAAGATCACATCGTTCCTGTACGGCACTGCCAGTTGCCTGCGCAGTTTATGCACATATACACATGTACACACACACACACACTGAACTAACGTGTGTATTTTTGCTATCTGATCATTTTGAGAAGTGTGTTTGGCCAACAGCGGGGGATCTGAGCGGCTCACATCGAACGCATGAAGACACAAAGGTGCCCTTGTGTTGTTTAGCGCCGACCAGATGATTTCACAGCAGATAACATTCTTCTGTTGAATCCACCACATACTTTGGTAATTGGAAGCTATAGGAGCAGCAACTATTTGCATACTGTGTGTGTGTGTGTGTGTGTGTGTGTGTGTGTGTGAGTGATTTGCCGAAACATGTTGATGTTGAGTAGGTGTTGAGTAGGACGGCCTGCGCCAATGCTGAAAACCCCCCAAAATGAAAGTTGAGACGACATCGTTTTTTGTGAAATCGGACCCGGAACATCTTTCCGGGTGTCAGTTCAAAACAGTTTCCAAAGCTGTTTTAATATGTTTGTTTTTCATCAAATGCTCGCTGGTTTACGTGTCTGCATGTGTGTTTGTCTCCAGTCGATCCGTCCTAGCTTCGCCTCTGTTGTTCTGAACAGCAGCTGTGAGTTTACAGCCCGCAAACAAAGAGCCTCACAGAGGAAAGACTGCACCAAATAACAGGAGCATCTCAATATCGTCCTCATAAATGATGAATGGGGACAATTACATGTTCCACAGCGTGGGGGGAGGGTGGGACTAAACAACAACCCCTGACTTTATACATGTACAGTAGCTAAGTGTGCCTCCTTCTGACATTCAAAATGCCCACTCAGGCTGTTGAACTATTTGTCAAGCAAACATTTTGACGTGTGGCCAAAAGAAACTCTTGACTCCACGTCCACGAGTTTGATTGTTTACTTAAAGTAATAAACAACAAATTTTTCACATAAATAAATATAGTTTTTGCTCTATCGCCGATTGATATAACTCAATAGTGATAGTGAACCTCTATCCAGTTCATGAAAGCTTTACCATTTGTCAGATGGTGTCAGATAGGTCTTTCCTGGAAGAAACCCTGAGGTAAATACGTTAAACCACGGCCAAGTATTAACCTCTGCACCGCCCTCTAAAGGCGACCAGTAAGTATTGCACCAACTTCGATACAATTTAGTTCCTCTTAAGTCTCTGGTACAGCCTTGAGGTACGGTGGCCTGTAATTGACATAAACAACATTTTCACAACAGAGATGAGTAAACTAGCTAATTCGAGCAGAGATCCAACAGAAAGCTGGTGGAGTTAGTGTCATTACGGTAATTTCACTCGCGCCTCTCGCGGAAGTCCACGAACGCGTTTTTAGACTCTAATAATTTGCAGTAAATTGTAAATATCTGCCAGATATTGAAAGTTCCAAGTTTTCTGGAAAAACGGGAAAAAGCACTTACTCACAGGACATTTACTGACCCTTTTATAGTCAAGATAAGCAAAAAAGTCCAGGCGAACATTTTGAGTGTTAGGTGTTAAAGGGTTAATTAAATACGGCCACGGGCTAAATCCCATCTCATAATCCCATTGTAATGTAACCAGGCTAAACTGCGCTAGTCTGAAGATGTAGTGAGTGAGGACTACTAGAGGGGACAATGTGAAAAGAACATTGGATCGATGAAATGTCGCGGAAAGGAAAGAAAAGTCGCAAACAAAAAGAAAGTTTGTGTGAGAACACAGAGAATGTATCAGGAATCCAGGCTCTGTATGAGAGATCACACACCGCTGGCCGCAAAACGGGCCTAGGAATAAACAATTACAACACACAGACACACACACACACACAAACACTCATCATTCAGCGATGGAAAGCTTAAGAAGTAATCCTGCTTGTCTTCAGCTGGTATCTATTCTCTCCCCTTTTGTAAATATTTAGTTTTGATATGACAGAATTTCCCCACCGCTGTCAAAAATCCCCCCCTGACGTCATGGGCAGGAGAGGGCCAGGAAAGCTGCAGGATCTTCCTCATCTGGCTTTGTGGTGCAGCTGCAGAGGGATATTCAGAACAGGCGAAAACCCTCAAACCTGCTTTCCTAATCGTACGGGACCCCCAGATGAGTTACGAGCCCGACACCAGCCACAGATGTTTCCCGCGTCCCGGTAAAAGAACTTGCAGAAAAACCATTGAAGCCTTAAACACCGGCAGAGTCTAGTCGGTGTTGCGCAATCCTGACCTCAGCCCTCTGATGCACGTGAGTTGCCAAATGAATATATTGACCACACTGATCCTAGGACAGCACATTTGTCCCATTTAAAGCTTTTCAAGAGAGCCAACTGTTGCAGAGTCACAAACCTACATTTCACAATACATATCTGACTCACCACCACTTAAAAATCTTTAAGCATCCTAACGGAGGGGCCGTTGTGCAACTGCGGTGACACAGCCGACTTCCCGGTATGATACATCGACGCAAACCCGCATTCCACTCTGCGCCGTAGTGGCCCTTTTCCCAACACGGAAAAATGAAATAGTAGTTATTGGATTACACGCGCTACCGTGCTATATTAAAGTGTCTGACACCGGATTACGAGGTGGTGTGTCAGCACGGATCTGCCAAGGGTTCTGCATACTCAATAGGTACCGTACGGCAATGGTTCCCGACCTGGGGGTCCGGGGACTTCCAGGGGTCGATTCACAGTGACTTCAATCACAACTACAATGAATGTATCAGTACAACTTTGCTCTCCCAACCTACCTTGGGACTAAAAATCTTTTCAAGTGACGGTCTGTGGTCTATATTTAGGGGGTCGAACCCATGCTGTGTTAATGCCGTCTCTATCGTACAGGCATGCGGCACTCACGTTAGTCTTGCTGGACACGGCGAAGGTGGCTCGGCTGGAGAAGCGGGTGGTGGAGGGGCTGCCGCCGGACGCCGGGCCGGTCGCCACGGAGGACACCCTGGGGCCCGCGGTAGGACTGCCGGAGCCGGGGGAGGACGAGAAGGCGGCGGGGGGCGACGAGGGGCTGGGCTGGCCGCTGTGGGTCTGGGCTTGGCTTGCCTGAGCCTGGATGGGGAGATGAGCCTGGATCACCTCCCCGGTCTCCTGGTGGTTTACCTGAATGTCATCGTAGTGAGTCTTGTGCTTCTGGCTGTGGTGGTTCTGGTTGTGGTTGTTGTTGTTGTGGAGCAGGGCGCCGCGCTCGCACATCATCCCAGTCAGCAGCTCCACCTGTCGGGCGAGGGCCTCCAGCTGGCCTCTGAGCTGCTGGTTCTCCTGCTGCAGGTGGGCGACCGCCCGGCCCAGGGGCCCGCTCAGGTTGTCCGCCTCCTCCAGGCGGCGCTCCATACCCAGCTTGAAGGCGCCGACGTCCACGTGGATCTCCCGTACGGCGTCCCGGAGAGTGTTTTCGTAACGGGCCAGAGCCGCGCACACCGTCTCCCCCTCTGGAGAGGAGGACGTGGGGGGGCACAGATCTCCCATCTCAGCCAGGGTAGTAGCCTCCATTGTAAGGGAGCTACTCTGGCCAGTGAAGAAAGTCTTGGGGCTGGGAGGAGGAGGTGGGCTGGGGGACAAGGGTTGGGAGATGAAGGCTAGGGGGTGTGGGAGGGGGCGGGGGTGCAAAGGTCTAGTCTGTTTTCTCCCCACTCTGGGATGGCCCGCTCTGTCTCTCCTTAGACTGCTGCCGGTAAGCTCCGGGGGCCAGTGCAGGGCTGGGAGGGCCAGGCTCTGCTTTCACAGGTACAGCCTCCTCCCTCACGCCGGCCTTCCTGCCTGACGGGCTCGCGGGCCGCAGTCACACACGGCGCACTCCCGTCCGGGGCCCCAAGTATAGGTTTTCTTGACGAAATCCCGCGCGAGAATCTGAAATCGCAGTGACAAACCAGACGTGATTCAAAGGCAGCATAGTTTAGATGCAAAGGAAGGGCAGAGAGAAGCTGCTACACCGAGAGAACAAGAGGACCTACTTTTTAGTGCATTTCAGAGAAACTAGCCAGCTATGTTTCATAACGGCTATAAAACAAACCAGTGAGGTAATCCTGACTCTTTCACAGCTGCAAGTGTGTGTATCCCACAAATGTGTGTGCATATACATGTGTGTGTGTGTGTGATCAGAGTAATGCCTACCCCGGTTCAGCTCTCCAGTAGAGTCCAGTAGAGGTTCCTCTGCGCTGCACAGCTGTGTCTGTGTGACTGTGTGTGTGTGTGTGTGTGTGTGTGTGTGTGTGTGTGTGTGTGTGTGAGAGAGAGCTCTGCTCTGCGCTGCCGGCTCTCCGGTTTGTTTAAACTCTCAGGTTGATCAGTCCTCTCCTCTGGCCAGGAGGTGGGAGGAGAAAGGGAGGAGAGAGGGAGGGATAAAGAGGAGAGTAGTAAACGTGAGGGGAGAGGAGAGCGGGAGGCGGGCCGGGTTGCCTTCATATCCTTGTTCTGTACAAACTGGAAGGAGTCCCCTCCCCTTCTCTCCCCCCTTCCCCCTCCCCCTCCCCCTCCTGCTCCTCCGACTGTAGTTGTGTCATTCCCCACTCTTTTACCAGTGGGATCTCTCTTTTTCTTTTCCACACACCTCACCCAGTGTTTTTCTTTTCCATCTCTGGTCCTCCTCCACGCTTGTGCCCCGTCTCACTGTGACACAAAACACAACGCTCTGATTTGTGACACATTTTCATACAAATAATAATAACTTTCATACAAAGAAAAGAGAAACTCAAACTCCGTCAACAGAAAATTCAAGGAGAAAGACGACACAGTGCTGTGTTTGATTGACAGGTGATCTCTGGGAAGTGCAGTGAGGAACACCACAGCAATGAGGCTGAGAGACAAAGATGGAGACTAAATAAAAAACAGGACCTTGCAGATTACCAGTTTAACATAAAATGTAGACAAATAAAAGGAAATAAAATGAATCAGAATAAACTATCACACTCCAAAACAATGAAACAGTGATTACAAGATGATTTGTCAGCAATTTTCGGTCTGACTGGTCGATATTCATCTTTCTTGCTCTGAATATTGAGATAGATACGTGTCTTGTCTGGATGGACGTCTGGATGGACGTCATCTAGTCATGCAGTCCAGAAGAAAACAGACACCTTTCCTTTTTCCCTTCCTTCCCTCGACACCCCCCCACCCCCCCCCCTCTCTCTCCAGTTTCTATTTCTAGTTCTATCTCTCTCTATCTTTTTCTTTCCACGCCCTCTCTAATGGTATTTTGTTAAGATAAAGGCTGAAATGGGTCAAGAGTTTGATTGGTTTTGTTGCAGGTTACAGCAGAAGGTTTACCCTCCACTGTATCCCTAGATATACCTGTACATGATTCTATTCTATTCTATTCTATTCTATTCTATTCTATTCTATTCTTTTGTAGTTGTGTGTTTGATGGGAGAACAGGGATGTGGGAGGTTGACACAGACAGACGGGTCGGCTGCAGAGGGCCACCTCCCTCCCCCATGTAACTGGACCCTAGCAGAGCAAACATTCCACTAGATAGCAGTGTGAGTGTGTGTGTGTGTGTGTGTGTGTGTGTGTGTGTGTGTGTGTGAGAGAGAGAGAGGTGGGGCGGGGGGGTCGCAATGCCTGACAGCCAACACTGCCATCACAATGGCAACAGACGGACACATGTAAATACCTTGACATTCCACCCTCCTGCTTACTGTCAACAGAGTATGTGTCTGTCTGTCTGAGAGAGGGAGAGTAGGGGGGAGGTGGGGTTCGGGTGAGGTGATTTACTGGAAGATTGCACCCCACACACACACACACACACACACACACACACACACCCTCAGTGCCCCCTAAGGGTTTCATGCATGCGAGCCGGCTGGGAACAGCACATGCACAGACGGCAACTAACCACTGTAGAGGTCAGAGGTCATGGATAACAGCTCTATCGGTCATCCAGGGTTCATAGAAGAGAGAGGAGAGCTCCGGAGTGTTAGGACCTTGGTATTCTCCATACTGATGCTGGTTGTGCTGGACCACATCAGTACCTTTCTCTGATGAGTAACAGCACATTTCAGTATGTGACTTTGTACGTTACTGTGATACTTCTGCATGCTATCTGAATAGAATCAGAACACTTTAGCATACACTGTGTTGAGTGATAGTAGGCTCCATGATAACACTTTAGCATACACTATGTTGAGTGATAGTAGGCTCCATGATAACACTTTAGCATACAGCATGTTGAGTGATAGTAGGCTCCATGATAACACTTTAGCATACAGCATGTTGAGTGATAGTAGGCTACATGCCATAACTTTAGCATACACTATGTTGAGTGATAGTAGGCTCCATACTAACACTTTAGCGTACACTACATTGAGTGATGGTAGGCTCCACGCTAACACTTTAGCATACACTATGTTGAGTGATAGTAGGCGACATGCTAGCACTTTAGGTGTATGCTAAAGTGTTAGCATGGAGCCTATTATCATAGGAGTAGTGTATCTCATATTGAGTTCATTTCTAGTGAATTAGATTATAGCGAAACTATTCCTCATTTTGCTGGGATGCCGTTGGAGCTCCTGAAGGGCCCCCTCACCCACATTGAGAACCGCGGGTTTCCAGTAATAATGACTCAACAGATAATCAGGAGTGACCTGAATGAATCAGAGAGGCATGAAATGAAAAAGGTACAGCTCTCGTCAAGACAATAGATCTTTTTCTTCCCCCCCCAAGTATCCAAGCGCAGCCTTCTCACTGTTTTGATAATGACCAAATGTGTTTTACCTCACAGTGTTTTGCCTCCCCCTGTGCTGGGCTGAGGTTGTAAACGTCCAATGTGATTAGTGAATACAACAGGGAGAGAGAGGTCACCAACTTTGATTTTCTCTTCTACTGGCACTCTACCGGGTAGACCGTTTGTTGTTATTGCACAGACATTTGCAAACATACTTTGTGCTCCGTGCAGGCGGGTGTCTGCCTTAACTGATTAAGGACTGCTTAGGTCATGTAGGAGGCTGGGAGAGAGTAGGGGCTGGCTGCAGAGCACACAGGGGAACCAAAATATATTACTGTTGGCAGACAAAAGCAAAAAGTAAAATTTTCAGGAATGAACAAAGGAATCTTTTTTTTTTATAGATTAGGCTTTAATGGTGGTGGTTGTGGTGAGGGTTTGCCAGTTTGAATGTGAAGTGTCCAAAACCACCAAAACTGCAGCTACATGTATAAATTCATGTACACCGAGTGGCAGCTACAAGATACCCTGTTCGCGCTGCTCTTCGATATCCATTTCAACTCATCCCATCTTTGTTTCCTACGGCAAATTCGTGTGAAAGTTGGTTGTGAAATCAATAAAAGAACAAAGAACCTGTTTGGCCCGAAGCCAGATCTCTGATAGTGAGAACCGCACCGGAGGAGACGGAGACGGAGACGTTGCGCAACGAGACACCGTATAACGCGGAGGACAGACGGCATCAAAGAAGAGCAAGAGAGAGAGACGGGTGACACGTTCTGATGTAACCGCAACAGTTTCCAGGGTGGTGTGGTAATTCAGGGTGGTGTGGTAATATGGGCATTTAATAATGACCTGTACGGGAATTTCAAAATGCTACATGTCCATTTTTGATTTAATCTGACACTCATCGCATCCTCCTGTAATGATGTCACTCGTGTTACTAATATCTTTCATGTAATATTCCACAGTGACTCTGAATTTTTGTATGGGCAGGTTTCAATGTTTTCTCGTTGAGCTGACCTCCAACGTCTGTTTCGGGCGTCATGAGCGGTAAGTTTGCATACTGCCAGAGGATATGGACATGCCTGATGTGAATCTCATTCAAATCTCTTGAAGAACTCTTGTGTAGTGTTTTTGTGTCCAGTGAGGGTTTCTTAGCATGGTTTACATTTTTCTTTGGCTTGAAGTAAATAAAGGCTTATTTCAACACTTGTACAGTTGGTAACATGAAAGCAGAATTCAGCGTGTGTGTATTTTAGTGAATAATATTGGGTAGATGGTGATTACACCCTGAGGCAATAAGCGATTAAGTTGTTAATTATAGTTGGTTTGGTAGTAGCAACACACTAAAACCGTACGGCTAAAGATGCCGGCCACATTCCTCCTGGGTTCCCCTCTAATTTCCCTTCCTTCGTCAGCCACATCTAACATCTCTCTCTCTCACACACACACACACACACACACAAATATTGTACATGCAAATACACATACACACAATGCACACTCTCTCTCATATAACAAGAATCCATCCTACACACACACACACACACTGAGTGACGGCTGCAGGCTGTAAACATTAACAAGGGGCTCTGAGTTCGCCCGCAGAGAACGGCCTACGTCACTCCGGCATTAAACAGTACACAAATATGTCCACGCTCTCTCCAGTCAAACTCCTATTAAAGCACACACACACACACACACACACACACACACACACAGATGCAAACACACACTTGAACATCCAGGAATGAGGCTCAGCGGGCGCCAAACCAGAGCGGTACAAACTGCCAAGCTCCTCTTGGTCTTCAGATGATGATGAGTGTGGCCACACTGACATGCAGGTCAAAGGCATTTACATCAGTGTGGCTTGGCTTCAGCACTACCCACACTGGTAATCAACAGTAATAGCTTGGCTTATTAAACAGTTGATTGGCAGCAAAACAATTTTTTTTTCTTCTATTCTTTGTATCTGTTTTGTATCAGGAGGAAGGCATCGTATAGAATCTGTTTTTAACCAGGGAGGGGCTTCTGGCTGCGCAGGAAGTAGATTTCCTCCGTGGTTTTACACTGTTTGGACTCAAGATGCAAGTGAACGTTTAGCTACGTAGTTCAGCTCTGTCATTAACAGCGGCGGACACCAGCAGCACAGCATAATGGGAATCGATCATTTTTTTCAGCTTCCTCAGAGAAAATTCATGTCAAGTATCAAACACGTTCCACATATACAAGTACCCAATTAATTAATTAGAAATAAATGACAAATAAACTGCGTTCTTGTTTTGCCGAAAACCGAACAAGGCTTTGACTTCATTGTTTCCACCGGCATCAAGGGAAGGAGAGGTGTCACATACAAGGTAACCACTAATCACATTACCTGTATTAATGTTACACTTCACCAAAATGAATCAGTGCTCATTTGTTATGGTTTCTAGACAGCGCAAGTCATTCTAGTGCCGTTTAGCCAGATGTTCCATATAAAATGTTAAAAGTTCAATAGTGAATGGCAGAATTTGCAGTGTTTTTATTGTATTTTAGCATTTCAAAAAAATACCACATTTTGTGATTGATTAGTTTGTTAGCGCTGGTGGACTGGACCACTTTCCCCTCGCCTCTGGATCCAGGTCACCGGCGTGCCTGCCAGATCTCCGCCAGAAGACAAATGGGGAGCGATAGCGTAACGTCGTACGGGACAGAGACAGGCTACCTGCTGGCTGGGAGCCCAGTCTGCTGACACGCTGCTCTACCCCCCCTACCCCCCCCCCACCCCCCCATGAAAACACCACACCGCTCTCCCTCGCCTCGACCCCCCCCCCAATGACATCAGAGTTTCCATGGGAACCTGTCAGCCTAAACACGGCTATAGGGACGGCAGCCAAGTCATGATGTCATCCCACACTTCAAAGCGCAAATCTAATTAATAACATATGGAGCTGAGAGAGAGAGACATTGAGAGAGAGGGTGAAGGCGTGGAGAGAGAGAGAGAGAGAGAGACATAAGGTATTGTTTTCGTGTGCAATTAGTACAAATTTGCTTTTACTAGTGTACGTATGAATATGTCCATTGGCAACACAAATATATTTGTCATGCTAATAAAGCCACTGAGTTTCTAACACATAAAAAGTTATTCATCACCTAAAAATAGTTTCACAATAAAGTACGTGGATTCAATTGAGAGAGAGATTCTAAAACTTGGTTATAATGATGTGTGTGTGTGTGGTATTACTCAGACTGTGGATGTACTGGGCAGCTCCCAGTAGACAACAGTAGAAGACTGTGGATGTACTGGGCAGCTCCCAGGTGTGAAGGTGTGTTACTGCGGGAATGTCAAAGCAGGGTGGAGTTTATCGACTTTCCTTGGGTAATTTAAAGGTTTCATCATCAAACGACAGGGGGATGGGGGGGAGGAAGCAGAGGGGAGAGAAGGTGAGCAGTGTGCTGCAAGAGTATGTTGAGTATTTATAGGGGTTGGGGCGGGTGAGGGGGGGGTGCAGAGGAAGGGAGGTAGAAGAGTGATGACAGAGAGTTAGGAGGTTTGAGGTGATCCAGGGAGAGCGTTGGGGAGGACAAGGTGTGGCTGATGTACATTGTTGGGAGGGTAAGAGGGGGGGCCACGGGATGGGCGGGGGTGGGGGGGCACTTTTGGAAACTCTGAGGTCAGCATGCTGTCTAGAAAATCTACTCAGGAGGTTGTCTTCCTTTATTATTTTAATCTGTAGATGAACTTAATCACTGGTATACAAACTGTGATCAAGAAGGAGGGAGTAAGGTATGGGAGAAGAAGAAGAAGACATTAACAAGGGGAAGGAGTGAGAAGGAGGGGAAGGGAGGAAGGAATGGAGGGAGAAGGGGGCCACATTCCCCCGAACCCAGGCCAACCTGAGATCACTGGCTCCTCATAATTACAGCCCTGCAACCTCTGCTGCCCTCCGACGCACAGACCCACACAGACCCACACACACACACACACACACACACACACACACACACACACACACACAGATTCATACATTCATTCCCTAAACCCTGAAGTTCACCTTAAAGTAATAATCTGCTATATTTTCATATAAATAAATATCTATTTTGCTGCTCTCTATCTGACTGATGCAACACAATAGTGATGCAATGAAAAGCCAGCTCATGAAAGCTTTTCCATTTGCTGTTCTAAACACCCGGTGTCTGGTAGGTCTGTCCCTCTGGAGACAGGAAGTGATGCGGTTTGTTCGGAGTAAACAGAAGAAGAACTGGGTAGTTAGCATGAACAGCGATAGTCACCTTATTTTGGAATGGCCAGAAGACCCAGGTTCAAACGACCGTGTAGGCAAGTGTCTGCCCTGAAGTGCCCTTGAGCAAGACACTGAATCCCTACCAGCTCCGGGGGGGGCATTGTTCTATAGCTCACAAAATACAGTACATTGTACATCACATACGAACACTGGACATTCTCCAAGGACGGAAGCTCTATCGGAGAGACAGTGAGCAGATGCAGAGAGACAAACAGTGACTGGGTCTGGACTCAGGGCATCAGGATTAGATAAACGGGGAAGTGGACGGGCCCTTAATGTCAACAGCAGAGAGGATGCTGGGGGTTGCTGGTGAGGATGTGACCTCAAGAACTGGATGAGACTTTGGGAAGCTAAGTGCATGCGGAGGGCTGGGATACACCAAGACTAATAGACTAAAACACACATGAACCAACACGTGCACACTTTCAAGTTCCACCGATGGGTTTGCGAAATTGAACACACACACACACACACGCACACACACACAGTGAGAAACAATTAACAATAAGTGAGGAACTTTAAACACAAACTGTTAACTCAGTAGATTCTTAAGGAATGTCTGTGTGTGTACGTGTGTGTGTGTGTGTGTGTGTGTGTGTGTGTGTGAGTAAGTGCAAGGTGATGTCACTTTCCCACAATCTGCCAAAATACATCTCTGTCATAGCCATCAATTGTTCCCTCTCTGCAATCTGCATGCACATACAGACACACACACACACACACACACACGCACACACACACAACCCCAACCCCCCCCAACTGTCAGCGAGGCCCTGATTCAGCATTACATCACCCTTTCCTCATCCTGGCCCTGGAGCCTTACATGCACACACCACACACACACACACACACACACACACACACACACACACACACACACAGCAAATTAGCAGGGTTATTAGAGGACATCCATCAAGCTCTGCTGTTTTGCTCCTCAAAGCCTCAGTTTGGAAAGACAACATTATTAGCTCTGGCTAGTGGGGACGTGTATCCTTTGAACACGTCAAAACCTTCGACTTCAAACAGCCGTCAGACTCCACCTCTGCTGTAACAACACAGTAGCCACGTCAAGTTTGACCGATAAGGCTGATGCCGATATATTTTCATTATTCAATATCAATATAACAATCAATTCAATATCTAAATTTGACCATTTTCGTGCTGGACAAAATTGCAAGTATTCAGTGTTTCTCCCTGAATTTTATTCCTCTAAAGCCTCTGAAACAGCATTTAGATCATGATACACTCAAACTCTCCATTGAAAGCCATGCTAAGGAAACATTTTGGGTTATCAACTCCTTCAGGCAGGGTGAGGCAGGTTTCATTGCAGGTTTTACAGACTGACACCCCTGAAGCACCTCCCACACCACACTGGAATGATGTCTCTGATGTAATAAGAACAATAATAACCATATTCATTCATACTTGTGCGGAATCAAAATGTCTCATTAGTATCAATTCAGGTTATGGTCTACAGACAACTAGTGTAATATTGATCAGAGGTGGATGACACTGACTCGACGATAACTGAGTTTTAATTAAAGGCCAATGTCACCCTGATACAGCATTAAGCAAAGTGAACAGGTTGCCGGAAAACCTCCTATAAAAAAACCCCACTGTTTTTGACTAGTGTCTATTTGAACTTCAGCTCCATGTTGCTCTCTTTCTCTCTCTCTCTCTCTGTACATTTTATTCCCATGGCTATGGAAGGTACACCGGCTCCTCAGTCCTCCCTCAAGTTGTAAAACACACAGCGCCTCTCAGGAACGTGTCTTCACTGACCACTACCTGCCAATTACCCAGACAGCTACGACATAAAAATGATGTATCCAGCATGGGTACATCCCCAGGCCAAACACAGATACTGCACATGTGAGGGAACATTTACCTGTGATTGGATAACTTGTGTGTTTAAGCATGTGTGTGTGTGTGTGTGTGTGTGTGTGTGTGTTGCCTTACTCATATATGCTTCTCAGTGGAGTTTTAAATGTCTTCCTTGTGTGTCGTACCTCCATATCGTATTACATGTATTTTAATGTGTTTCATTACAATCAGAATCACTTTAATTACCTGTTCAATAAATTATATTGACAACAATACTGCCGCAGTAGTGTATACTATTGTCATATGTGAACATATAGGCTTATCAAGCAGCGGTGCATGCAATGCTTTTAGTACAATACTATATGCATATACTATTGCAGTAAATATGCATGTATGCTTCCACTTCCACACATTGCTTCATTTCTAGCGTCCAGGGTTATTTGAGTGTCAACTATTTTGTTGATACTCTTGGGTGTTTTACTGGGCCTGTAAATCCAGACGACTCCAACGCTCGTCCAGACAAGACAGTCAGTTACGTCATATCACTGCCATTTCTGTGAGGAGTAATGTAGTCCAATGAGCCACGGTGGGATTTGTAAACACTGGAGGTTGGAAAACGTCTGAATCGACCCTTCTCTGACCTGCCGTCCTCTTCAAGCTTCTGCTATTTACTGATTTATACCTCCACTTAATGAGGGGAGAGGAGAGGAGAGGAGAGGAGAGGAGAGGAGAGGAGAGGAGAGGAGAGGAGAGGAGAGGAAAGGAACCCCATATTGGTTGACAGTACAAATAATACAGTCAGTAATTGAATGAAAAAGCCTTGGGGGGAGACCAATATGGCACTGTTGATGTTCCTGGGGCAAATTTCTATAGCAAAGATACCTGGATATGATCACCAACATTCATGTCATTGGAACTTGCAGTGTGGGAAATATGATTGGTTCATCCAAATTTTTATTTGGACCTGGATTTGCACCATTCAGTGACATTTTGAAAATGACATTACATTACATTCATTTGGCAAATGCTTTTATCCAAAGCGACAAAGTGCATTCAACATAGGTAGGCAAGAGAACTACTAGTCACCAGAAATCGTAACTGCATTTCCTTCCTAAGAGCAGAACCAGTGCTAAGGTAAGTGCAAGCTAACTACTTTTTATTTAAACAAATGAGACAGATAAGTAAATCAAATAAACAAGTGCTAAGACAAATAAGTGAAGACAAATAAGCAAGTGCTAAGATGAAGGGTCAGTGTAGTGTTTGTTGAAGAGGTGGGTTTTCAGCCTGCGGCGAAAGATGGGAAGCAACTCTACTGTTCTGACATCAGTGGGGAGTTGTGGGGCCAGGGCAGAGAAGAGCCGGGACCGTGTAGATCGGCCTGGGCGACCAGTCGCCTCGAGGCAGCAGAGCGAAGTGGTCGGGCGAGGGTGTAAAGCTCGACCATAGCCTGGAAGTAGAAAGGAGCTGTTCCTATCACTGCCCTATAGGCTAGCACCAGGGTCTTGAACTGGATGCAAGCAGCTACAGGGAGCCCGTGTAGAGAACGGAGAAGGGTAGTTGTATGGGAGAACTTGGGGCGGTTGAACACCAGACGAGCTGCAGCTTTTTTGAAAAGCTCCAGAGGTCTGATGGCAGACGCCGGGGCACCAGCAAGGAGGAAGTTGCAGTAGTCCAGGCGGGAGATGACAAGAGCCTGGATGAGCACCTGCGCCGTCTCCTCAGTGATGGTCGTCCAAGGTCACGCCCAGATTCCTCGCAGTCCAAATTGACGTCACCACAGCGTTGTCAATGGTGACGGCCAGGTCTTGGTGAACACCAGCTCAGTCTTGTCCAGGTTGACTTTTAGGTGGTGCATCAACATTCACTCGGAGATGTCTGCCACTTGTGCGTCAGAGGGGGGAAATGACAGGATCAGGGCATAGCATAGCATCGAAAAATGCTGGAACATTGACCTATTTTGGTCAAAATCAGGTCAGCAGTGTCTGAGATATCCTGCGTGACCCGTGGATGAACAAACAAATACACAAACAAATACACAAACAAATGTAAAAGTAAGGGGTTGAACCTCCCAAACACTCCAAATACCAACTTACATCACACTCGGCTTGGCCCACACACACACACACGCACACACGCACGCACGCACGCACGCACGCATACACACACACACACACACACAGACCAGTGTCTCGGGTCCCATCCTCTGGCAGTGCTTCTAGGAAGTGAGGTCATTCAGGCTGGGGTTTATCAGGCCTCTGGGGAGCCAATAAATCAGGAGTGTGTTGTCTTTACACTGCACTCATGCATGCATGCGTGTGTGTGTGTGTGTGACCCCGATCCCACACAGCGATCTGGCACCGAGCCCAGTTTGGCTGTGCCGTGTCCAGTCAGTTGTCTCGCTCTCTACACTGACGCAGCCACTATCAAGCCAAGAGGAGAATTGAAAAAATGTCTTGACATTATCTATCTTGACGAGTCATTCAGTCTATTTATCTATGAGAAAACGGATACAACTTTTTTGACTGTCACGCTGCTGAGGAACCTGGGTGTTTAGGTCCAGATCGTCTCCGGAAGACAGGTGTCTGAGTGACAATGTAGGTGTGAAAGAAAGAAGAAAGAAAGTTAACATTCCTCGTACCTCTTCCTGTGGTTTGGTTTTGAGTTGACATCCAGACTAGTTTGTGGGAGGCAGCTGGCATGGTGTGGGCTTTATAAACACACTCTTTTTGATGTTTATGCTCGTGAAAGTTTGTTTCCTTGCTCAGATTTGGTGTGGTCTATTAAAATGTGTAACACAAACTGTTACCTGATACCTAGCTTTCTATCACCACATCTAAATTGTTGTCTTCTTTCCCCAGTGGGCCATGCTGAAAAGAATCAGCGTTCTGGACCCAGTGCAACTTGGTGGTATGAGTGCTTCATGCATCAAGGACATGCTAGCCTGAAGTCTTTTTTTGACGTGTTGATGAAGAGAGACTAGGAGGAGATCACACCCATCATGCATCAGGTGCAGACGACGTGGCTTCGATTGTTCTATTAACAAAAAAACATATGGAGCCAAATATCTATTGGGCTGAATATCTAATACTTTAAAGACTAATACTCAATCACTGAAAGCAATATGATTTTTTTTACTCGCCATCATTACACAATACACAATTTAGAACATCCTACCTGTGGCTGGCGATGGCTTTTAAGGCAGAGTGACAGGCGGAAAAGAAAAGTAGTCACTACATTCAGAGTCTTAAAGCCACGCAGTCAACATAACACGTACAAACATCCAACCAAACCATTAATTATGCCCTTGAATTGAAATGTTTATTTGTCATGCTAAAACCATATGAAGTAGATGAATTAGAGGACGATGAGACGCTGTGGATTATTCTGCTGATTTCTCCTTTCTCCTCCATTCATGTTTCTAGCCTGCTGTTGTCTTAGTGCTAATAGCTACTGCTAATACTGAACAGTTGGGTGCTTTCACATGACTTGTTGTTAGTGCAGAGGAGTATCTAGTCACTACTGACTGGCTGAGCATTAGCTATCTTGCTAGCCTGTGGCTAGCTGTTTAGCCAGTGTGCTACAGCTGCTACCATGCTAACTAGCCTCACTAATCACCTGTTGCATGCTGTGTTGATGCATGTTGGAACTATTATGCTTTTTCCACTGCTGTACCCGTGCTGTCACACTATTTTTGTATTATATTATATATATATATATATATTTTAAATATATATATTTTTGACGTTTTTGCATCGCACCCCTTAAAGTTACTTACTCGTTATAGCTTAATATAAACAGGCTAATAAGTAGGCTAACGAACAACCGGGGAAGCCTACCCTTCTATGAAATGTAACAGGCTACAGTAGCCTACAGTTCCTACAGCCAATACTCGTTACAGTGGACTTCAGCCCAAAAGTGACTTTAACTCAACAGATGAACAAAAGACACAACAGTTATTAATGAGATCCTATAGCTCACACAGTAGCTTACAATAGCGTGAAACATTAACTTTACAAAAAGGCTTAATTTTGTCAATATGCTGTTTAAGTGTTTGGGAATGTGTGTGTTAAGTGTGTGTGTTAAGTGTTTGCTCAATTATATGCTCAAAGGCAGATTCAGTGGCGTTGCCTCCTTTTGCGGCGTCAGGCTGCTGTTACCGCGTGGGAGATGTTTCATCTTCCTTGCTCTCACAGTCGGGATCCGGTTTTGTGGGTCTATTAAATTACTGAGTCAGTATCTAGGATGTCTAAATGCGCAGAGCTTTCACACGTGTTCACAAAATGGAGTAGTTGTAAATGAACGCATATGAAGTAAACCAGAAGACCAGAGGCAATAACGGGGAACTGCTGATAGGGGTGTGTGTGTGTGTGTGTGTGTGTGTGTGTGTGTGTGTGTGTGTGTGTGTGTGTGTGTGTGTGTGAGAGAGAGAGAGCTGTATTTCCCTCCTTGCCGTTTAACTGTCTGGGAAACTGTCCTGCTGACCTTTCCCGTGTTACACCATGGGGGAACTACTCTGACCCTGACATCCAACCACACACACACTGACACACACACATCTGGCTACCTCATTACAAATTAAAACCGAGCCTAATCCTAGTGTCAGCAAAGTTTACGATGTGGTTACCTACACTCTGCACACCCAGTTGTTGTTTTTTCTCTTTTCTGAACCCCATACCCTTAGATGATTGAAATCATCTTTCAATATGGATTCATCCTGAATACGGCCTACTCATAAAATCAGCTATGGATTCCACTTAAGTAGTAGTTGGACGTCTGCTTTTAAATTATAGTGTGCGGCGTGCAGAGAAATGCTGCTCGGAAAAGAGAAGACCATCTCTCAAATTTGCGGTGGGGAGTCTTTTTTAGAGTTTCTTCTCTAACGGAGGGAGGGCAGAGAGAGAGTTGGGGAGGTTTTCCTGTCAGGAGGATATATAGAGCACGTCTTTATGTCGGTGCTCAGCTATCCACACACATACACACGACACGCAGATGGATGGGCCATAATATTGTCTATAATTAGAAGAGAATACAGTGATAGATGTTTTTCAGATGGCCGGTAGACAGACCAGATGGGGATTGTTGTAAGAACAGTGGAAACTTTCTAACAGCTCGGGGTCATCATTCCTTATTATAGAATAATGCGGAAGGATCTTTTCCAATAATATATATCGTTGTCAAATTAACTGTGATACCTTGGTGTAATTACTGTAAACTAATGAGGCTGTGGTGGAAATGATCGGTAGCCTCTATCTCGTGCCAGTGGTGTCAGTGTTCCTGTTTCCCATAAACCCCTGTTACTTCCTGTCAAAGAGGCCCAGCTTGGAGATATTTATTCTACACAGGTCCTGAGCTTCCTCTATCGAGGGAGTTTATACTTTACTAATTGATGAAGACTCTTGCTGCTTTAGCAAGCACTTTTAGCACTTTTTTTTGTATTTACCCTCTGTGACACAAATCCAACTGTGATGTGATATTTAATTTAATATTGTGTTGTTTTTACTGTTTTATTGATCTTATTCTGATGCTGTGTTGTGTTTTTTTTATTGCAAGTGTGGATACTTGTTTGATGTGTTTGAATTGTACCTGTCTGGGAACCGAAATTCCCCTAGTGGGATAATAAAGATTTTAATTGAATTGAATTTGTCTTACTGAAGAGGATCAACATGTTGTAAGTGATTTTACCTTTCACCTTCCTGTCGTTACCATAAACTCTGAAAGCTTTAGCTCTGTTAGCACTGGAAGAACAGCACCCTCTTCCTGTTTTGTGCCGTAAAGCAGTACAGCAGATTTCCCTCCGAATCGAATTAACTTTTTCTTTTTTTAATTCACTTTTTCTTTTTTTATTTAACTTTTTGGGGATTTGTCATTGAGAGTATAATATAAGTGCATTCAGTTATGTTCCTGAGGTTTAGTATCTTTGTGTTATCATTTTATCAATCTTTATTTTATCTAGCAAGTTTTACAACTCTTTAGGTTAGCATTGCACACTGACAGCAACTACAGTAAAGCAGTAGCTTAAAATGCCAACATTACCTTACCTTACATTGCCTTACATTATCAATCTCTTTTATTATATTTTTGGCTGTGACTGTTCTGTTTCATTTTATTAGATACTTAGAAAGACAGAGCTACAGGTGTTTAGTTTTGTCAAGCTAGCATGATTTGACACTTGACTACTAGCCGTGTTGCATTTTATGTTAGCTAACTGCCATGGACTATGATTGTTGTTACATAACCACATAATGACAGTTGGGGTTTGGCTGGACGAAAGTAACAGAAGAGGACCCACTTTATGCTCATGTATTGCATTACACCCACAGTGACTCAGCCGAAGATAATCACTTACTTATGTCCAATTTGGTCTACATAGTACATATTGGACATTTGTAAAGGGGTTGGTTGGGTGCAAGAGGGACTGGATCAGTATAATAAATTGTTGTTTCGCTGCACTCTGAATGGTTAGTACAACACACAGACCTCAGATTTCATCCGCCATGTCTGTAATACACAGTTGCTGCATATTTATTTTACAGATAATGTTTATGATAATGTTAGTTCACAAATTCCGTCCAAATTGGGAAAAGTACTGGACACTTGATGGATGGTTGATGACTGAATGGTTGAGGGATTATTTACTCTTTGTTTTAAAGGTTTGACACTGCATCTCTGTTGAAGGTTTACTTGCTGTTTTTGTGTTGCGCTGTGATGCCTATTAAGTATCATTTTAAGCTTTGACTTTGTATACTAGTTTTTCTGTGGTCCTCAGAACAGCCTTGCTTCTTCTTCATGGGCTTCATGCCAATAACATACTCAGTTGTGATACATGTGTTTCTGGTCGTAAGTCGTGGTTGGGGCGGTTGTAGCTTATCATTTTATGGTGTAGGTAGGGCCCGAACAATCACTCACCCCACCCACCCTCCCCCCCGGCCATAGCCTTGTAATGGGAGAATGAGTTGAGTCTAGAATTGCAACAAAATTTGCAAACTCATAAATGTTGTCCTGTGTACTAAAATGAAAATTCCACCCTCGGGTACTCTTACACTGATACATCATCAATCTTTGATGCTCAATGCATTCCAGGAGTTATTTTGTGTTAAGTGTTGTAATTTACCTTTATGTTGTATCCACTTTCACTCATCCAGTTCTACTTAGTGATTTCCTACAGTTCCCAGAATGCCTTTCGACAACCCCTGGAGAACATGCTTGAAATTGTTCCATATTATTTGTGTAGGTGGAGAGGGCAATGACTATAGCATAGTACAGCAAGAGAGCAATAACACCCCCCTGCATTGCATTCTGGTCTATCTTGAGGAATTGGTATCTCTTCCTCTTCTCCGATGGATTTCTCCCTGTATGATTGTTGAACCTCATTCTAGAAAGAAGCCCTTGCTCTTTGATTCTGAGGGGCTGACACCAAAACCTGATGTTTACCGTTTATGTTTTAGATCAATGAAACATTTTCAGCTGACAAACTCCAGCTGGTGGAAATATCTCTACATTCTCTACATTATCTCTACATTTGACCAATTATCCACAGGAATAAAATGAACCCAGAAATACAAGGTACATCGCTAATAGGCACACACATAAACCTTTATTCCCACTTGAGATCAGAAAGATCTAATGTCTACTCGAAGTGTAAGATCTGAGTTTAGAGCCAGCTGACATACCAAGCAGCTGAAACCCACCAACTCATGACCTGTTACTCATCACCTCAACAACAACACGTTATAAAGCAGGACGTGGTCGCTATGGATTCTGTTTATCGGAGTTATTGCTTTTCCCCTTGGTGGATGCCAGCTCCTTCTCACTATCCGTGGCACTTTGGTCCAACCTTGGAATGTGTACTGTGTGTGTGTGTGTGTGTGTGTGTGTGTGTATGTGCGTGTGCGTCTATGAACATGGTTAGCCGTCACCCTTGCAGCTGGATGCAGCCGATATGGAGGCATGACACACAAGGAAGACATTTAAAACTCCACTGAGAAGCATATAAGGGTAGCATTGGGGCAGACACCGTAAACACACATACACACACACACACACACACACACACACACACACACACACACACACACACGCACCAATCTCAGAAGACCACTATCAATTACAGATAATCCACCTCAGTTTCCATGCAAACACAAACACAAGTTAAAAATACACTTAGTGTCACAATGCTGTTTTCCTCAATATGCAGTCAAAACAATTCCCGCTGCATGACATCCAACTGCGAGAGCTGTGTGTGTATGTGTGTGTATGTGTGATAAGTACCACGCAAATAAATGCGCAATCTTTTGGCAGCGAACTACCAAACACAGCCGAGAAATTCCCTTGCGAACCGAGCCGGCTATTTTTCCTGTATGTTTTCATGACGCTAGCTGCATAGCTATGCGATGACACGCTTAAACGTCGGGTTGCCGAGAGCCGCATAAATCATATTTTGCTTTCTGTCTTGTGCAACTGCGACGTTTCAACACGAAAACCCAGAGCCTCCATAGTCGGTGCCTGGCTGACAGCCGGGGGCCAGAAACTCCATGCGTGTGTTTTTAATATGAGCTCATCGCTTCCAAGCTGCTGCATGTATTTATATGTTTTTTTATTACTCGGTGCTTGGTGAGACTCCATGCAACCTGACCTCACCAGACAAACTGGTTGGGAGAGAGAGAGAGAGAGAGAGAGTTCGTCAGGGTCCTGCCTGGTGTAGGACGGTGACGGTAAATTAGCCGTCTTTCCTTTTCCACCTGCCCTTAGTACGTGTTGGAAATCCCTCCCGTGTTATTCGCCTTCTGTCAGGACGGGTCAGACCAGGAGACGCTGACCAGAGCCAGAGCTGAACCGCCGCTGTGACTGCTGTGGCGTTCAAGGACGGTTGCAAGTTGAACTAGAAAAAAAAAGAGAAGCTGCGGACAGATCGAAGCACAAACATCGAAAGACCAACACACACACACACACACACACACACGTACATACTCACTCCAACACACTAGATTTTTCCATTAGCTCTACATGGATCTTGATTATGCGTGCAGTAGTTAAGTGTGTGGCTGGCGGTCTGGTCAACGGGTCTTATGAGCTATTTATACACACGTACACACACACACACACACACACACACACACACACACACACACACACACACACACACACACACACACACACACACACACACACACACACACACACACACGGGACATTCCCTGTTCTTAACATGCAATTTCCACTGGACATGCATCTGCGGGGACACAGCAGGATCATTGGGTCAGTCTGCGAACCAGGGAGGACACACACACACACACACACACACACACACACACACACACACACACACACACACACCCAGTGACAAGTATTGACACCCACACACAAACACAAAGACACCCTCATCTAACTAAAATACACACAAAGCCATGTATATAGAGGAACTGACACCTTGACAGGTATGAATAAACACGGGGTCACGAGGTCAGACACCGGGACAGAGCAGCTGATTTTAAATACAAGAGACTTCTATTCACCACCAAAATAAAAGCTCTTTGATGGGAAATTAAACCCCTGATTTTCCATTAAGGGGATGTATTTTGGACAGCCTGTACATGAGCATCAACTAGCAATCATCCCTAGAAGTGTATGTGGAAAACATCCCAGCAGGCATTTAATAGACGGCGACATGCAGGAGTTTGTCCAGCTCAACGTCAAGTACAAACTTGACATTATGATATTATGGCATGGTGAAAACTCATATAGGGTTAGCTGATTTTCTGTGGATTAAGATGCAGTTATATTGCAAGATTCCCTGAGCTGAACCTGCAACCTCACTGTTGTACATGTAGGGGAGAGTGGGGTAAGTTGAACCACCCCTTGTTTCTAGGCAACCATACACAAACTGAATCATGTGCTCACAGATTTAGGAAACGCCATTCATTTCATTTTTTTGTTATCATCATAGTAAATATGCCATGACTCTTGTATCTAAATGGAAGTAGATGTGTTTAAGGCTTCATAACATATTAGTTTTTAAGGCTTTATAAGATGCAGTATGAGGTCATGAACTAAACTGTTGACCTCATTAGCTGTGTGAAGCAGTTTTGCCAAAATGGTGGTTGATGGGTAAAGTGTGCCACTAGCCCTGGGGCAAGTCATGTCAAAAGACCAACTCTTATAATGGGCCCTACTTTGAAAAGTTTGTTAGAAAAATAAAATATATTACTTTCCACGAATGCCCAAGCCTTATTTGAAATAAATACACATATAACTGAGAATATAAGGAGGATATAACTGTGTTATTCACTACAGAATCTAGAGTGTCTGCAGTAGGAACTTGTGCCCAGCTAATTGTTACAACATCTAGGGATTATTCGTGTAGCACAGTACATCTGCAATAAAATAAACACACCTACCCAACCAGCCCCGGCTCGCCTCCTGTCTGATAAACCGGCTTACGGTCTTAAGAGCTCATCTGTGACTGAATGAAGTCACTGTAATTATAGAGGACTGTTGCAACTCACGGTGTCTCACCCGACCTACCTTTTTCTCTGGAAGAATCATTTTTAACAACAGGCAATTACACAACCTGTTGTTATGTTCTGTCAACCGACCTACAGCGCTTTACCTTGAGTGAAGCCACTTAACTTCGGCGTTCAGCGTTCATCTTGGCCTAATAAAGTGGGATTCCCCCAGAGCCACCGCCCTCATTTATCAACACTGCGTACTTGAAAATATGCGCATGAACCATTTCTAAGCAAAGAGTAGGATTTATGAACTTGTACTTATGCTGGAGAATACTTGTACTTATACTTGTACTTATGAGAGTTGAGCAATGAAAAGAAAAGGCTTTTTCATAATAAATATAGACAGGCTACAGTAGAGACTACAAGTACATGATATACAATTCAGAAAAAATGTGGACAGTGCATATAGTAACTATTTTATGCACCATTTAAGCATACTGACTTAAAGTGGCTAATGGCTAATCATTTTAAATATTAGAATGGGTGTGGAAATTCAGGGTGTAAGCAATATAAGACAGCTCAGTCATTTAAAATGGAAAAAAAGAGACATTGACTGAGTGAAATAAGAAATAAATGAGTTGGAAACTAAGGAGAAGATGATTATTTGTCACTACAGGAAACCGGGGAAAGTGGCTGGTCCATATGGGGCATTCTGCTGGATTGCTTTACGGCACAAAACAGCAAGAGGGCGCTGTTCTTCCAGCGCTAACGGAGCTGAAGCTAAAGAGTTTCTGGCAACGGCAGATGGTGGAAGGAGATAAAGGAAGATGGAGAAATCACTTTCAACATGTTGATCCTCTTCAGGAAAGACAAAGACGGCCGGGAGGGGGAGGGGGGACAGGAAGCAACCGGGTTTATGGGAAATGTAGTCTTGATTTGGAAAAACACACAATAACAACACCACTGGTGTGAGATAGAGGCTACCAGTCGTCTCCACCACGGTCTCATTTGTTTAAGGTAATTATACCAAGGTGTCACTCTTAATTTGACAATCAGATGTTGATGGTTAAAAATGATACACAGAGCAGCCTTTAAATGTTGATTGCATTTAAACCTGTGAGGGCTGCCAGCGCCGTACATATTGTTGCTTGTGTGTGTGTGTGGCAGTTGGTGAGTTATTAAGCCGATTTGAGTTCCTCTCTCCATTACTGTGACACATTTCATTGAAGAACAGCAATTAAGTCAAGTCTCTCACCCATGTTTCATTGTTCTTTTGCTCTCTTCTCTCTCTCCCTCCTCTCTTCCTCCTCCCTCGTCTTCCTCTCTTCTCTACCCCCAGAGAGATTTTAGTGCTGTTCAACTCTGTTTGTTGTCTTTGAACACGTGTGATCAAACCGGGGCCACACACACACACACACACACACACACACACACACACACACACACCCTCTCAGCAGCACACAGATACCCCAAGGGTACAGGGAGCTGGCAACACACACACGCACGCACACGCACACACACATCTGGTATTGGTCTAAGCAAAGCACTGTTTATCCCTGTAAATGGACTCTGACCTGACTGACTGGCTTAGCTGTCCTCTCTATGGACTCCATCTAAAAGTTGCTCTTCGTCTGTCGGCTTCAAAGCTGACGGCTGAAGTCTACGACCACCGAGGGGTTCGAGGTGTTTCACAAGGCGACTTTGATATTTCTCTGTATTCCTCACGTACGTGTTTCTGATGAGAGAGAGAAAAAGAGAAGGGAAGCAGAGACTCGGGCGGGGGGGTTGTCACAGGTTTTACGAGAAGCTTTGATTTTTCTTGTGTGTATGTACGGTGAGTGTGCGTGTGTGTGTGTGTGTGAAAGTTGATAACAAGCGACAAGAGAAAAGGTCACTGTTTTCCATTGCAGTTCTGCAGTTACTCCCCAAATGAAATGGAAACTGGAAGACACTGATATTTCTTTAAACACAAAAAGGCATGTAGCTACTGATCATGTAATAGCTGACGGAGAACAAATCAACTTATCAAAATGTAATTAAAAAAATGGGTCAAAAATTCAATAAAACCCCTTCCTGCAACAACCTGCCAGATAATGTTGATTGTAATAATTTCTTGATAATGTAATTAATACTGCACATTGTTACATACAATTATTACATTATACTGTTTTTAATTACTACACTATCAATCTAAAGTTATTACATAACTTACAATACATTATTACATCAACATTTCTGACAATTATTTTGACTTTTTTTTGATCATCAGTCTGAAGATGTTGTTACATTATCCATCAGCTTGTTTTATTTCAACCCATTGAGAAGAACATTGTATTACACGTTGACCAGTAATTACATTATCAGCTGCAGCAAGACATCCCAATTGTATCGATTGTAAACAGCATCAATGCTTAGAGCACAATGCTTACTTGGCACTGTATCACTTAAACACTGGACTTGTCTGTATATATTCTTTAAATCTCCATTTTTTATGCAGTGTGTTATTTACAGTTGTATATTGTGTGCTGGTGGAATGATCGGGAGTAAGAATTCCAACGTGCTTGTGACGCAAAAGGCCAATAAAACTCTTGACAGTGGTTACTCGTGACCATTTTTTATTGTCAGCCATTTAAATAACATTTTTGGTTTCACAGAAACACAAATTCACCCCAAAAAACCCCAAATTCATTCCAAAAAAGTAAAATCAATTCTAAGATGAAGATAATCGAGGGGGAGGAGGGAGGCAGGATAGCTCTGCTGGCTTTTGACTCGCTCTGGTCAAGGCCAATCAGTAGGGTTTCCTCTGCTCAGGACACACACACACACACACACACACACACACACACACACACACACACACACACACACACACACACACACACACACACACCAATATTTTATTTGCATTAATGGCATTGTTTAAGTGAAATAATTTAAGACACAGAACAAAGCATTCATATCGTCTTACCTTCATTGATTCTTTTCGCACTGAGGAAGAAATAAATCCAAATTACTCTCTTAAACTAAGTATTCAATTGTAGTACTGCATTACTTACCTATGATTACAAGTCATTTTCATACATTATCTAATTGGGATGATTCCTAGTATATTAAACTAAAATTAAGTTATTCTTTTCCTTATTTTGCTGGGGTCATTGAGGAACCTTTTAACCTTGACACTCACCTGAATTCAGGTACCTGAGCATCACCCACAGGATGACCAGCACCATGACCACAATGAAGCCCACGAGGAGGTTCAACATCCAGCTGCTTGGCTCTGATCAGACAGACAGATAGACAGGATGTTTGTCAACTGTGTGTCTGTACTGCCCCTTAGTGGCAACACACAGTACTGCACTTCAGTAAACAAAGCTAACAAGAACTCCATCTACAGTTTTATAATACTGCTGATATTTTGCAAATCCTAATTGCAAACCCTCATTCATATATTTCCACTTAACATATTAAAGTATTGAATGTTTTTTTGTTGTTGCATTATGTTTAAACGGCCCAAGTCTCATCTTGTCTTAAACTGGCTTCTCCTCTCACCGTCGACGGTCAGGATGAAGCTCTTGCGGATCGGCATGCGGAGGGAGCGATGGGAGACGCTGCAGGTGAAGCGTCTCCCCGAGTCCCTGAGTGAAGCCTGGAGGTAGAAGAAGGCCGAGAGGGAGTAGGTCCCGTCCTGGCTGTGCTTGTGGCTGGACAGGAGAACGTTCGTGAGCCTCTTGGGGAGAGGAGCGCCCACCCGCTGGCCCGACGCCCCCGGTTCCTCGTGATACCAATCCATCTCCACATCCAGAGGGTAGTAGCCCTCCGCCACGCAGACCACCTTCTGCTCGCCGCCCTCCAGCAGAGACAGGGCCGGATCCACGTTGAGGGAGACTTGTGGAGGATCTGGGGTGAGGAGGGGTAAAGTGTGCCGATATTCAATATCTTTACATTTCAAATTTTCATGCCACGAAATGACAAATAATTCAGTGTTTCCTCCACAATTTCATTCCTGTCAGGGCGGAAAAGCCTCTGAAGCAGCATTTGTGGACCATGGGACACTAAAACTCTGAAACCCAGGATAACAATAATATGATAATAAAATGATAATAAATATCCATCATGATAAAAGTCCAAATCAATATTTCAGTCCAACCCTACATGTAATACTAGTGTCATAAACCACAGTCCTCGTCACTCACCTTCGATACGCAGAGCTACATCCATTTTGGTGAACAGTGGAGGCACCGCCACGGAGCAGATGTACGTCCCCTCGCTGGCCATCCTGACGAGGGGGAGGGAAAGTGTCGCGTCCCCCCCCGGCGAGGCCCTTCAGCCTCACCCCGGACCCCGTCGCCTGCCCCGAGGGCCCGTTGTAGCTGAACAATCTGCTTCGCTCTCCGCGCACCTGCAAATGCCACTCCACGTTGACGTTCAGGCGCCCTGTGGTCGACGGCGAACCGGCAGTGGAGCTTCTGTTCGGACTGCAGGGTCGCCCGCACCGTCGGAGAACGGGTTTGGATTACCATGGCAGCTGGAAACACACAGACAAAAACAAATCCAAATCTACTGGCATGCACATCAGCCTTCAGAAACTCAAACCGGTCTGATCCCAATTGCGGGCTGCGTTACCGGAGGTGGTGAGTACATCTCTGTCCCCAATAGCAGGCCAACTGAGATAGTCCATCTGTCCCGAGGGGGGGCGGGCAGGGGTGTATCTGAGGTAACCAGTGGCGATGAACAGGCCCTGGGTGTGTTTGAGGGTGCAGCTGAACCAGTGGTCGTAGTCCTGGGCCCCGTGGCCGGGCCAATGTACCTGGATGCCCTGTGTGCTGACCCGCCGCAGCTCACACTCCAGATGCTCTGCGGTGGCCTCGTCCACAAACCCCCGCAGGTCCACCTTAGATGCTACCATAGAATAGAAAACGGGTTAGATCGATATGTCCGCTTGCCAATATGTTGGGCTTATTTTTTTTTTTTTATATCCCAGGGTACCATTGAACAGGAGAGCTGCTGACCCAAATATAATCTCATTAGTCTGGGTTTCGATGAAGAGTTAGTAGTTTTAGTGATGGTCTAAATGCTGTTTCATCGCCCCCTGGTGGCTGGCTGCAGTATTCAGTGTTCACACTGATCTAGGCTAATAAAAATAACATTAATTTTGTAAGAAAGTGAAAATATGAAACAATAATATGCAAATTATGCCTAAATAAAATTGTAATTATATTTGGAAGTCCTGGCCCCCACAGTGTCTGCTAAAAAGATTCTAGCCCTTGGACAAATGTAATTGATGACCCCTGCCCTCAAGTTCCCCTTTGGAGATGAATTACAATCCATCACAATCAAAAATAAAATGAAACCAGAAACCAGAAACCCTGGTGATCAGACCGACAACGGTGCTCTCCTCCAGCGCTCACCAGTGACCAGGAAAGTGACTGCATATGGGTTAACGGGAGCGTCTCCCACACGGCCAAACTGCAGCACAGCGTCTCTGGGGAGCAGCTGGGTCTCCGTGTGGTTGTCCTGGTTTAGGAACACGTGCTCATCGGTGAACTGACAGGCCAGCCACGACGTCTGACCGTCACCCTGGAGACCTGAGAGAGAGAGAGAGAGAGAGAGAGAGAGAGAGAGAGAGAGAGCCAGCCTCACATTTAATACATAAACACAATACATGATACCCACACATATTCTGAAACGCACATATGTGCATCTCAACAAAACTCCCACACGCCTA
The DNA here is from genome assembly GCA_034670385.1 of Hoplostethus mediterraneus. Taxonomy (NCBI): domain Eukaryota; kingdom Metazoa; phylum Chordata; class Actinopteri; order Trachichthyiformes; family Trachichthyidae; genus Hoplostethus; species Hoplostethus mediterraneus. Next base: position 814,521 of record JAXDDW010000162.1, on the reverse strand, counting down.
CATTCTCTTGCACACACACACATATCCACACTCACACACAAACACCAAACACCAAAAGATATTGCCAATCCTTTCCTTTTTCTACATAATATATGTTAACCTCTGATAATATATATTGGTTGGACACCAATATGTAGATTACATATCTATCTATCTATCTATCTATCTATCTATCTATCTATCTATCTATCTATCTATCTATAGATATGTAAACATGGATATACACATGCACATACATTCAAGAACTTTATGTACATACTCATCCCATACCCCTACTCATAGATACTCTTTTGTAGGCTATACATATATATATACACACACACATAATCCCTCCCCCAATATCGTTCATGAATATGCTCCATATTGGTTTTGATCCTTCACATTTTTTACAGTTTCAAGCTGCAAAAATATCAGAGCTTGTAACAAAACTCCTACCTGCAACGAAATACAACAAAATAAGGATCTTTAAGATTACAGCCATGGTTGTTCACTGGTAGAAGGCTCGCTTTGCCGCTCGAGTTGTTTACAGACGACTGGAATTACTTTCACTTTCATGTTAGAGGAAAAGAGACAGGCAGAAGTAAAACTTGCTCTGCCTGCAGCCCAAACCACGTGTATCGACCTCTTAAAGAATCCACGGGATTTTTTTGTTGTAAAGTATGCAAACGTAGTGTTTCATACGACGTATTAATGCATTACTCTTATGTTATTAAATTGGACGGTTGCTGATCGTGTAGTGTGAACTATGAAGTGATCACTACCCAGCATTCATTCGACACGAACAAGTGACAACTTCCTGGTTTAGACTGCTTCAAATACGCAGCGGGGGGGGGTGTAGTTCCGTAACTGCACTTATAAGTACACGATCTTGTACCCAAGCCTTTCCCCTCTAAAGTTTTTTTTATCTTGTGCGCACAAGATGTTGAGGGATGATGTCAGCCACTTTCAACAATAACTGTTGCAATGCATCATCGGATAACCTGAGTTGTGGCAAAGAGCTGGCATGGCTGCACTTTGACTAGACTAGACCGCCCCCTGGTGGCAGGGATAGAACAATCCTCCAAAACGCTGCGGTCCAGACTCCACAGTGCCTTGCTCATGGGTGAAGCGCTCCCGCCTCTGTCCACAGATACACGGTGGACATCGACTCATGGGGAGAAGATTGTCTACTTGTTATGAGTATGAATTTACACACAATCTTGATGGTTGTTTTGTAGAGAGGAGCTTCTGTGTTTGTAGTTTATCTGCAGGTATATTTGACACAGATAGAGTGGAAATACAGCTGTGTCATATAATTCTTTATTATCATTATGCTTGTTTAGCATTTAACATTGCACCAATGGAATAGGGAGGATGAGTTTTATGATCAGTGTCACGGAAGAGCTAAAATGTAGGCAATTGTTTATGATAGACATGGTTCTGAATGATTTCATCATGAGGCAGATACACTCTGGAGCAGAATATCAGTGGATATTGAGGAATAAAATACAATGATGTGTTTTAATGATGAAAAGATAAGTTAAAAGATTGGGGTTCTGCTTAATTTAATACATTTTAATTTAATTTAAATAAATAAAGTAAAATGATTGGTCCCTGGTCTTCCTGTCAGGAGAGTGAGACCATCCCACACTCCTGTTCTTCTAATCCTGGAAACACATTTAATACATAAACACAATACATGATACCCACACATATTCTGAAACGCACATATGTGCATCTCAACAAAACTCCCACACGTCTACATTCTCTTGCACGCACACACACACATATCCACACCCACACCCACACCCACACACAAACACCAAAACACCAAACACCAAAAGATATTGCCCATCCTTTCCTTTTTCTACATAATATATGTTAACCTCTGATAATATATATTGGTTGGACACCAATATGTAGATTACATATCTATCTATCTATCTATCTAGTTATAGATATGTAAACATGGATATACACATGCACATACATTCAAGAACTTTATGTACATACTCATCCCATACCCCTACTCATAGATACTCTTTTGTAGGCTATACATATATATATACACACACACATAATCCCTCCCCCAATATCGTTCATGAATATGCTCCATATTGGTTTTGATCCTTCACATTTTTTACAGTTTCAAGCTGCAAAAATATCAGAGCTTGTAACAAAACTCCTACCTGCAACGAAATACAACAAGATAAGGATCTTTAAGATTACAGCCATGGTTGTTCACTGGTAGAAGGCTCGCTTTGCCGCTCGAGTTGCTTACAGACGACTGGAATTACTTTCACTTTCATGTTAGAGGAAAAGAGACAGGCAGAAGTAAAACTTGCTCTGCCTGCAGCCCAAACCACGTGTATCGACCTCTTAAAGAATCCACGGGATTTTTTTGTTGTAAAGTATGCAAACGTAGTGTTTCATACGACGTATTAATGCATTACTCTTATGTTATTAAATTGGACGGTTGCTGATCGTGTAGTGTGAACTATGAAGTGATCACTACCCAGCATTCATTCGACACGAACAAGTGACAACTTCCTGGTTTAGACTGCTTCAAATACGCAGCGGGGGGGGGTGTAGTTCCGTAACTGCACTTATAAGTACACGATCTTGTACCCAAGCCTTTCCCCTCTAAAGTTTTTTTTTATCTTGTGCGCACAAGATGTTGAGGGATGATGACAGCCACTTTCAACAATAACTGTTGCAATGCATCATCGGATAACCTGAGTTGTGGCAAAGAGCTGGCATGGCTGCACTTTGACTAGACTAGACCGCCCCCTGGTGGCAGGGATAGAACAATCCTCCACAACGCTGCAGTCCAGACTCCACAGTGCCTTGCTCATGGGTGAAGCGCTCCCGCCTCTGTCCACAGATACACGGTGGACATCGACTCATGGGGAGAAGATTGTCTACTTGTTATGAGTATGAATTTACACACAATCTTGATGGTTGTTTTGTAGACAGGAGCTTCTGTGTTTGTAGTTTATCTGCAGGTATATTTGACACAGATAGAGTGGAAATACAGCTGTGTCATATAATTCTTTATTATCACCATGCTTGTTTAACATTTAACATTGCACCAATGGAATAGGGAGGATGAGTTTTATGATCAGTGTCACGGAAGAGCTAAAATGTAGGCAATTGTTTATGATAGACACTGGTTCTGAATGATTTCGTCATGAGGCAGATACACTCTGGAGCAGAATATCAGTGGATATTGAGGAATAAAATACAATGATGTGTTTTAATGATGAAAAAGATAAGTTAAAAGATTGGGGTTCTGCTTAATTTAATTAATTTTAATTTAATTAAAATAAATAAAGTAAAATGATTGGTCCCTGGTCTTCCTGTCAGGAGAGTGAGACCATCCCACACTCCTGTTCTTCTAATCCTGGAAACATTTTGGGAGGAAGTCCTGAAGGGGACTCTAAGGGCTGAGGTAGAGTCACGTCCACCTAGCTAGTGCAGACCTCAGCTGGCCTCTGACTGTACTAGTTTTGACCTCTGACCAGGAAAAGAGGAGGAGGGAGGTGGAGCAGGAGAAGCGCCTAGATGAAAAGTTCATCCGTGGTGCTGCTGTGCTGCCAGACTGGTGCCCTGGCCCCCAGCCCTCCACCCTTGGTCCTCAGATGAGAGCCTCTGCTGATCCATGGCCGTGTCTTTCAAACTGTTTGTGACTAGCTTTCTAGTCACTTTCTACCTAGTCACCAAAAACAACAAATCCTCCTCAGTGTTCACCCTTTCCTTCCCAACACAAAATGAATACATTGAATTAATTAAATATAATTTAATTAGCACAATTGTCTAAATAATTCCAGATTTTAAAGAATACAAATTAAATACAATACACCACATCCAAACATGCCCCTCCTATTATTTTCCTGGGTCATCTTGTCTGAGCTCCTGCAGAGGTCAAAGGTTGTTTTAACCTCTTTAATCTCAATAGTCAACAAAGATAGATGATACAACACCTACCTGTTGCAAAAAATAACACACTGAAAATGTTTTTATTGAGCATATTGTCTGAACATTAATAGCCTAAGCTGGAGTTTCTGCTTCAGGAGAACATCGTCATCACATCCATTTCTTTTTTTCAGTCACACTTTCCATTGAAGCACTGAAACTAAACATTTCAGTGTAAAGAAAATAATTGACTCTGAGGCTATTGTGTGTTTCAAATCTGTTTGGTCTGTTATTAAAGTACAGATTTTGAGGGCCTGTCATAATTTCCATAATTCGCGATCACTTTGGCCTATATGTTAGTGTGTTGTTAAAGTACAGGTCTGTGGGAGTAGTTTGACAAAGCAGTCTTGTGCAGCAGCAACTGACCTGTGTAATGTTTAATCTGTGTAGGCTATGTAGTCCAAACATGGTTAATTTATTTTGTTGCTTAATTTGTTGTTTTTTTGTGCAAAATAGTGATGTCAATATTTGAGTGCTGTGGAGTTGTACAAAGAACGCTTTTATTCTGAAAAAGTCAGAGAAAGGTCATTCTCGTTCTGGCTGGCGGAATATAAACACGCAGATACATACTCACGTTATGTTACATAGCCTCCAGTCCACAGCAAGGATAACAAGTGTTGCTGTAAGTCTCTTCGTAGCAGACAAATTTTAGTTTCTGAGCTCCCCTGAAGCTGTGTTGTCAACGTAATATTTATCTCCAAACCAGTTACGCTAGGTCCAACTGTGCAACGTTAACGTTAGCTAACAACTGCTTTTAACAGCAGCAGTTCAGACCAGGTAACGTTAATGTCACATGTTAGCTAGCAGACACAGTTAGCGTTAATAGAAACAATTTGACTGTCAACGCCTCTAAGGACATGGAGCATAATGTCAGCATATTACAAATATCTAATATCAACGCTGTTAAAATTAACGCAGTAAGAATTTGACCTGTCTGCGTTGTCTTAGTGAACTACTTAAGATAGCTTAAGATGTGCACCACCACTATGGCTGTTTCTTCTGTCCAGTTACTGTAGTGTTTGATTTTGAACTTCTCCGCGATGAATGATAATATTCATGTATGTTTTAAATGTTTTTTTCCAGACCAGTTTAGTCGCTTTCCCTCTACGCATATCGGGTGTCAAGCTAGCTACATTAAAAATGCGACTTCCGGTTACAGCCGTCAAAATAAAACCCTTAATTGACGAATGTGTTTCAACGTTTTTCAGTCACACAATAATAAAACTAAGTACAGACCTTAAAATAAAGAATGCATTTAACTTTTCTGTTTTTCAGGTAGCTGTTGAAAAGTTTTGTCCCACATTGAAGGAATGCCGCCTTTAGCTGGAGCAGAGTTGGTCCAGACACCAGTGCACCTCTATCGTTACCTCCTAAGATGTTGCAGGCAATTACCAACCACAGCAATGCAACAACATTATCGACATGCAATACGACAGGTGAGATCTTATTGCATGTCGATAATCACACCCAAATCAAAGCGAAAATGTTCATTCAATTTGTACATGCCATTCCTTTGATCTTGGACAGTTCTAGATTTGTGCTCATGAACAACACTCTTCCAAAGCTGACAACAAGAAAACAAAAACTGTCATCTATTATAGCCAGCCTTCCATTGTTAATGGAGCAAATGATGATTTTCACTATCTGACTAATGTGTCTTTAACGTTTAGAGTATTCCAAAATGGACAGCAGTGTTAAAGCAGAGCTCAGTATTCATTGGATCTTCCCCAGATAATTTTTGTCTCTGGCCAGCTTTGACCTTCTATGTGAATTGTCCTAAAGGCGGATGAATTGCAGAGCAGCATTTTAATCTGAGCAATGTTGGATCACCAAGATTGAGAACAGTACTGTGTTACTGCGTGGGATTAAAAAAAGTAGAAGCCATTTAGATATAATCGTGAAATCTGTCTCATTTTATTATAATAATGATAATATGATAATAGTTATCTACCTATCTAGATTGAGCACACTTTTTTCAGCAACACCCTTCTTAATACTGTAACCACATTCTAAGCATTAAAAAGCTAGATACCATCTGATCCTTTGCTCTTTCATCCCAGGGATACAATAGCCATGTAGATGAAGATGAACCAGAGAGGATACAAATGATAATTCACAGAGCTATTGCAGATGCTGACTGGATTCTCAATAAAGTGAGGTCAAATGTCTTTTCTACTTTTCAAATTGACTTAGAAAACAATACATACTGAGTAATCATTCTTATTGGCTGTTGTTATTTTTACAGTATACAAAGAAGTGAGATGCACAAACCTTCAGGATGCACACTGGAGCTGCTTTTTGCAATGCCTCACATGTCGTAGCTGTTTGTATGTTCCCACAGTATTTGCAATTTTATGTTATTTTCAAATATTACCATACTAAGAATAAAAAGATTTGTACACTTTCCTTTACAATGTCGCTGATTTCATATAGACTGCCCCTCATATACAGTACTGTGCAAAAGTCCTAGGCACCCTAGATTTGTTAATATGAATTTGGCCCTAGATTTTTATTTATTCTTTGTTTTTTCTTTACTGCTCTTTATAGTCAAATTTTGATATTTAGGAACTTTTAATTTCATTATTTCTGAAATCAAATCAAATCACATTTATTTGTATAGCCCTTAATCACCGTTACAGTCTCTAAGGGCTTCACAGTGCCCAACATGTGAAAATAATAAATGATTAGTACACGACATCCCCCAGCCTTAGACCCTCACAGAGGACAAGGAAAAACTCCCACAAAAACCTTATTGGAAAATTGGGAGAAACCTTGGGAGGGGCTACTCAGAGAGGATCCCCCTACCAGGACGGTTGGGCGTGCAATAGATGCCGAGTTTGGGCAAGCAGCGTATACACAATATATGAAAGTTCATTTTGGTGGAAAATCCAGATCTGATGGGGCATCACAGCATCTTCGCTGTACAGATTTGTTTTACACGTGCCTAAGACTTTTGCACAGTACTGTATGATACAAAAATGAACCTGCAAAAACATCACTGGTCTATTATTAATGGTCAAGCGATTCTAATTGATGTTTGGCTTAAAATTACAAGATGCAATTTTATACATACTATATTCAGTCAAGTTTATATCCCATACATTGTTTGGTGAGTAATTGGAAGTAATTGGAAATGTTCCACTTTCTGATACCTCCTCTGACTGCATTTGGGTACTCTTGCCTATTTCACGACAGAAATCATCTCAAATGAGCCCAAAACAGCTGGACAAAAATGAAATGGTGTTCAGAAACAGTAAGACTATGTGGAACCTATATACTGTGGCCCCGCTGCATGTAAATAGAGACTAGCTTTAAACTAGCTGGTCAAAACATTCTCTGTAAAACTCAATGAGAGATACTGTACATTATATCCAAGGGTTTTATTAGGTTTAAAGTGTCCAAGATGAAATCGAGCGATAGAAAATCATGGTTTATACATTACAGTATAAATATTAATACTGCTGTTGTGTGAAAACTTCATAACTCAATTTGTTAATTCAAAATGTTAGTAAGTTTCATCACCCACCTGCCCTTGAACCCCATTTTAAACCTGGATGTCAATCTAAAAGAGCTCTTCATTCTTTAAAAATTAACTCTTTGGAATGAAGAGGGTTTCATCCAACTGAAAAAAATTACTTAGTATCTTGGGAAGGACATTGAACTTTTTTTTAGCCACAGTGATTGAATATCCTTACAAAGGAATCCCCAAAATGATAAACGCATCAATTGTTTTTGTGCAATAGATTTATTCAAGTATAACCATTTATCATCTAAATGAATACATGATAGGCAACAATGTAGATAAAAGGAAATCAAGGAGGATAATAAATTGGTGTGCAAGACTAAAAAGGTAGAGAATGTAAAAAGAATGCTATTTTTAGTGTTTTGCTAGAAGAATGGAATAAAAACCCAGCATGCCACAGTAAGGGAAATATTTTGTTGCTGCCCAACAAACAATGGTGGCAAAACTGACACAAAACATGACAAAATAAAGATTTTAACATTTTCCATTTTTGAAAATCTAATTATTTACAGTTGCATGCACATGCTTATTTATTTCAATTGGTACAAAAAGTAATAAAACTAGATATACAGAGGGATTCTGCAGTATAAATAGTATAAATAAATTCCTTTGTATATAAATAGCTCCTCTGTATATGCATGTCTGAGATGTTGATGTGAGACTTTTTTATTATGTTCAAACTTACAACACCTCAAATGCCAAAAATTGATGACTACAGTGAGTATCTAATTGAAGCATGAGGTGTGGAGATGTTTTGAAGTTGTTTGAAGTTGGAGCTGATTGCTGTAGAATAAGAGGAGGGTCATATCTTGTAGCTGAGGAATTCCCTATGGTGAGTATCACCGAGAGGAAACAGAAGACAGGCACTCTGGAATCTTGGTCGCAAAAACGTACACACATATTCTTCTGGCCCTTATTTCTGCAGAATGAACTGGTCGATGAACTCGTTTTGTTCAGCCTCCACTTTGGAGAGGGCATCATATTCAATGCGGTATCTGAAACAAGGATGCATATGAAAAAATATAAATGTCAATGTCAACATAAATGCATTTGATGTTGATGCTAGCTTAGGAGAAATGCAATTATCCTTAAAGGAAAATTCCATCCTCAGATCCTCTTTTACACGGTCATCATCAATCTGTGATGCTCAATGCATTCCATTATTTTCTGATGAATTTTTGTAATATACCTTTTTATTGTTCCCACTTTGCCTCAATCTCTTTCTTCTACTTCAGTTAGTAATTTCCTACATTTCCCAGAATGCCTTTTGACAACCCCCAGAGAATGAGCGTTCATACAATGTGGGAAAAAGCGGAAGAACCAAACCTCGTTACTACAACTTGAAAGCATTTGCGCTTTTAACTGGTTGAAATCATTGGATGGTTGAGACTAGAACAAATCCAAGATGGCGGTCAGCAGGTCAATGTTTGTGATGTTGCTTTTCATCATTGTAAGATACATTACCATCAACCAGCATGGTTTTCTAATCCTTAAAGACCTCAAAGAGCAAAGGAAAAGAAGATAAACTGAGCCAAACTATAGGGGAAAAAATGACAGGCTGCTATAGTGAGTGCACTGTAGTGCACAACCCTCCAGAGGTCGACTGGTGTCACAAACGTGAACCCAAGCATACTTTTGTCATCTTGTTATCTTGTAATTTGGAATAGACGGGGGTATATAAAAAAATCCCAATTCACCTAAATGTAATTACTCCTAGAGACCTGACGTGAACGGTTGTTCCCAGCGGGAAGGGGGGAAATAACAGTCATAACGACATTGCGTGAGCGCTGCATTGTTTCTGCTATAATCATGTTATCTCGGGCATTCTGGGAAATGAGCTATGCAGCTCTGAGTTGCTAGAGATCCTTTTTGGATGTGACAAAGGCCTTACTTCATCTTCCTCTCTTCCCTCCCTTCTGAAGTTGAGTGATCCTTGAAAGGATTAGTGTTGGTCTATGAGCACGAAACTCAATCTAATGTTTACCTCTCAAGCTGCATCTTTTTCTCTGCAATTAGAGCCTGAAGCTGCTGCTGTTGCGCCTCTCTTTGTTTTGCCACGGATTTCAGCAGGTTTCTTGCTCCAATGGCCTAAATGAGAAGAACACAATTAGTTAATAAGGGCTTCATCTCACAACCAAACAGAAGAACACACAGCATTCCTAGAGTAGCTGAGGTGAGTGCAACAAAGCTTTAACATAGGAGGACCACAACACATTTTGCCACTGCCACTGAAAAGTAGCTTCAACTGTCAAACGTACCTTCATTTTTTCTGTCTCTGCTTCTTTTGCTAACTCATCCACCAGCTCAATAAGACCTCCAACTATCTTTTGAAAGTGGCCGATTTCTGTAAAACAAAGACAAATGAAACTTGTGAATCCTGTTAACTTTGGTAGAGAGAGCGAGAACCAGTCATGGCCTACTGAAATTCCCAAACTGCACTGTGCTTACTGTCCACAAATTCTTTACACTCCTCCTTGAGCTCTGTGGTCTTCTGGCCCACCTCAGGCTCCAACACCCGCAGCTTGTTGAGCTCATCGAAATGAAAGCCAGCCTCCGCCAACGGGTCTTTGGCCATGGCCACAGGGCCTATCACAATTGAGACATAAAGAATGAGGGATGATGAACAGAAACATTATATTAATAGTGAGCTTGCTTGTATACTTAGGGTAATTTAGGGAAGACAGATACTGGGAGAGTGATATAGCTAATCACCATAGGAGTTATTCTTGTTACCTTTGGCAGTTCAGGCTTGATTTGTGAACATGAATAAGACTCTTGCTAAGCTAGAAAGAACACAGTCAAGACTGATCTAGATATCCTCAGGAGACCAATCCTATAAGCACTCCACTGACTATAACTGGAAGAACAACTGATGATTCAGTGACAGTAGACAGGGTGACGCTACTTTTGCGACGCTACTTGATATAGAAACATAGGTTTGTTGTACATACATGAAGACTTCAGCTAACGTATTGCCACGTTTTTTTTTCAAAAGTCAAGCTTGATTTAAGTTAGCCAGATAGTGGTATTCTATTAAAAAAAAAGTCTATTTAAGGTGCCCTGTCGAAAATCGAGTGACTGCCGAAAATGGAATCTCCTCCTTTTCCCCTCCTTTTGTTCCTTCTCCTCCTCCTTATTGTTCGTAAATGTATGTACACTGGCAAAATTGGTCAAATTCTTTACAAACAACAGAGAATGGGGGCCAACATCAGTTAATAATAGTTGATTTGAGGTGGTTGAGACCTTTACGTGTACAGAAAGATAGATATTATTATTGAAGAAAACGTTTTGGCGAAGCTTTATGGTTAAAGGCATGGGTTTGTAGGCGCCAACGACTTATTAAATGTATGTATTATATACATGATTATATAGATTTCAGATTATTAAACCACAGATAGGAAGGGGGATTCAGTTTTCGGCAATCACTCGATCTTCGGCACAACAAATGTCGATACAGTTAGGACAGAGTTTCACAGATAACACTGACACCAACAAGCTAACTTGTTAACTAACTTGTGCTGCCAAGTGGCTCGCTAGCCGACTAGCTTACAATAGCAATGGCTTGGTCGCTAACACCGGCCAGACCACTGGGTGGAACTAACGGTCACATTATTTTCCTTGACCGGTTAGGTCACGCAATAAAACGGTGGCTAAACTAGGACCTCCAAACGGAAATCATTAGAAGGCCTCGTAACTGATAAACAATAATCAATTTAATTCTCAGAAAAGCACTGACTTATGATGTTTCGTCTTTAAAGGCTATCTCCTCATTCAGTTACATAGTAGGGTTATACATACGCTTACATCAATTTGACACTACTTAGCATGATGTGTAACGTTACTATGAATTTAACGTTACACCATGACGATGTATGTCATTTTGAAAAGGTGGAAAACTCTATCCTGCAAATAAAAAGGTAGGTAGACTCGATTTAGGAGAGTTTGCCCTCCAGAAATCATGACATAACGACGTTACCGTCAGCGATCTTGCTAACATTCGTGAGGTTATTTCAGCTAAATTCGCTAGCCTGCTAGCAAAAGCTAACTCAGCAACAGCTACAACACCCATCTCATTAACGTTACTTAGCTTCGTTGGACATCTTTAACGTTAGGTAAATTTAGAACAGAAAACGATACTGAATACCTGTTTAAAATGTTAACGGTAACGCAGGTTGATTTCTGTGTTGTGACTATGTGGCATAGCTAGAAGAGACTCGAGACTCCTCCTCTTTTGCTGCCAGGGCAACCAAATGCTGGCGTTTAGTAGGATAGACATATATGTGTAGTAGCGTAGCTAGCAGGCGCTTCCGCTTTCATCGTCGTCACTTCCACGAAGGCGCATTTCGGGAAATTATTTTCTTTACTTCAACTTCAGAAAATACAGAGAGACTGAAAATCATGTCTGTTTATCATCGGATCTTAAGTTAAAGCGCTTTTATGTAACTATAACCTCCTTGAATTTAAGAAGAATGCTGCCTTTAATTGCCATCGCAAAGTCAAAACCTTTCTGATATCCAAGTTTAGTATACAATATATATATATAACATTTTGGCTAATAAATAAATGAACACATAAATGATATACATGAAGCAAATCGTCTGTTCTTCATTCTGTCACTGCACCAGAAAATCTATGTACTGCTTAATTTCTAAAATAAGACAACAGCCACCAAAAAAGTTAAAGGGTCCATTTATTTATTACGAAAAGTAGGCTACTTGACTTTGCCACAAGTCATATTTACTACTGCTAATTTCAGAAGTATAGGAGCCTATGAGGAGCACCTTAAGGCAGCATAAGAGGCAGGAAATAACACATCATCATAGTTTTTTTAACTTTTATGCGAGTCCTAACGCTGGAATCATGGTGGATGGGAGAAAAAATGGGAGATTTTGATGTGGGGGGGCTGGTATGCTGGCCAGTTGTCCCACAGTGTCTAGAAATTTGATTTATCTATTTTGGATGTGCTATAGACTGTGGGTGTAGGTGAACCAGTGTGGCTAGTAAATGGGTATGTGCAGTGTTAAGTGAGGGTTTCAACTCCAGATTTCTAGGCGGGTCCAAGACTCTAGACGGTGGGAAAGCAGGATTTGGTATAAGTATTCCTCAGCCTCACATCCATCAAAGTGAGCGGCTTCCTAATAGACTCCCAGGCCTTACCACTGAAATCATGACACCTTTGGCATTGAAGGTGGAGAAGTCTAAGTCAATTTAGTTGATGACACGGCAGATAAAGCAGCAAAAACCAGCTACATCTAGAGATGAGGTGAGAGTAATGTTGGAAGACTAGAATTTCATAGCTTGTCAAAGAGGGAAGAAAGAGAAGACAAGCAGGCGACTCTCTTGGTAGGGAAGCGTCTTTTATTTATAGAACTGTCTGTGTTTGGTGCAACTGTATATTGATTGAAAAAGTTATTATAGGAATGAGCGATAGAAGAATGATTCAGAAATTCAGACGTTCACCACAATACTGACCTATAGCCGCTGATATACGTTGATATATATAAGCTAAATAAAAGACGAAAGCCTAATATTACACTTATCCTGCAGGGGGCAGCAACACTTCACCACTGCCTCCAGTCCGCAGGAAAATCAAGAAGAGGAAGATGGAGTTATGTGACTATTGCCTGTTAGCTGGCAGGTTAAACTAGTTTGTATAATGTACGGCTCGATATTTAGTTTCTTTCTTTCTATAGTTTCTTTCTATCCCAAAACAATACAATTTAGCTAGCCATATTGTATAGGGTTAACTGACAACACGAAAAGACAACGTGTGGGGTGGGTGAGTAAACGTTAAAAGGTGGCTACAGATATGTACCGTTTTCACTTGTATGTAGAGGATGTCACGCCAAACTCCATTAAAAAATCTGGCAGTCTAATTTGACTTTGCTTATTGGCAAACGTACCCTCCTCATAGAATATGATTGGTGAGCATTTATGAATCGCAAGGATCTATTCTTCAATTCGGTATAAATCTAATCTACCAAGCAGCATAATTTCAATAAAATTCCACCTTTTAGTATTGGTTCGCCTGTTATTCTCACAACCTAGCCGAATACACCATCGAGGGCGGTAGCGAGCAATGTTGTGAACTAAAACAAAAGTGGGACTATATTGAAATAAAGCGCTGCTTCGTGGATTATCTATTTGCCGAATTAACCAGAAGACTCCAACAAGTCGTACGAGGTCTTGGGTTACGTTCTACTGGGTATGGCGATGAGAAAAAAAACATTACACTGTCAGGTTTTTGAACAAAGTTTGGTATGACGATTTCCATACAAGGGATAACAGAACGTACTGGAGCTAACCTACAGTCAGCTTGGTGTTAACTAGTGTAGCCGCGAATTTATTTAGCTAGCTGTTTGCATAATAGTTACTATTAACCTATCCCTGTCAACGTGAACATACTACTTTCTCTTTGTATGTAACTTGATATAACTAATCAAACTTCGGCCTGTAGGTTGACGTTACTTTCTCACTTTCACAGAAAGAAAATCAGAACGGCACATACAGAATATGGGCTACTGTTAAGCTAGCCAGTTAGCTAGTTAACCCAGCAGGCACGTTCCTCTACTTAATAACTCGAGTAAAGGATGTAAAATGACTTATTAGATTGAGATGTACCCCCGCTAAATAGCTAGCTAGTAAAGCAACTATTTTAAGAGTTCTAGCGACCGTTGTAAGTTACATGACAGTCACAGTTAAACCTAGCTAGCTCCACTTTATGTGTGAGGCGCACCACCATCTGATTAGAGACCAACTGCTAGTTTGAGTAATGATTTAAAGAAAAAAGAGAAGAAATGCCAGTGTTTAGATTAATGTCTTTCTACGCTGTCCTTTTATCCATTCAGCCCCCCCCCCATTCGCATATAGTTTCCTGTCCAGCCACATTCCATTTCAGGGGAAGGGAAACCAGAGGGGAAGATAACAGCAAGGTATGTGGCTTCCTCTTTGCACTGTGGTACATGCCCTCAGCCACTGGGCATCCTGCTTTACCAGTGGAAACAGTGTGTATCAACAATGTCCTTTTATTGCGTCACACCGTGGAGATAACTTTTCAGCTCCAGGGCTCTGTGTCTTGGCAGGAATGAGCTGGAGCAGTGAGAGGCAGTGGCGGCCTCCCCAGTAGCTGTCACCACGGCGGGGGACCTGCGGACCTCCGTCTGCAGGGTGGTCATCTACCTCCAAAGGGATATGTCTGGGGACAGCTGCCTGCACCGGCTCCACGCCCAGGCTGGCTCCGCCTCCCCTGCCTCTCCTCTGGCCTGCCCCAAGACGAAGACCTGCAGTTACCGAAGAGCGGTGGGCCTGGGGAACAAGTATGTCCGCCTCAACGTGGGAGGGACCCTGTTTTATACCACGCTGCAGGTGCTGACCAGGCAGAGCTCCATGCTGAAAGCCATGTTCAGTGGGAAGAAGGAAGTGTTCACCGATAGAGAAGGTGGGCTACTTCTGAAGAGCATTTAAATAGCTGGGTTTAATTCCAAAAGCTGTCCAGTCCATTCACACTATTTGATAATTCTCCATAAACAGTGCCAAAAACATTTTATTATCCTTCTACAACACAAAAATATGCTGACTCTAGTATTGACATCGGTGAAGGAAGGTGCCCACTTAATAACCCCAATGACAGGACACCATTCTTCTCAAACCATGCAGTTGCCTCCTTGCCGGCCTCCACAGCGCACATGGTCATCTACAGAACAGCAACCCTAGAGCTGGTAGTGATTCAGGGACATATCTGTAAGGTGAAAGCTTGCTGACACCGGGTTCGAACTTTGGTTGTTTGGCTGAAGGATGGTCTCTCTAACCACCATGCCACCCTACATAAGCTTGTTAGTCCCCCTCTTACCCTACATGCAGATAGACAGATGACTAGGAGCTAGCTGACAAAACTTCACACAACAATATACTGCCCTTGTCCATCTAACAGGTGATGTCTGTCTCACACAAGCAGATCTTGGTATATTGTTTACTGACACCATTTGGTTTCCGCTCTGCACGGTGTCATCGGTCTTAATCTTTAAAAGAAAAGGTCATATATTTCTTTTGTCAGCCAAAAACCACTAATCATAATGGTTGTCACTATAACTGGCTGCTTTCTGTTGAGACAATTTTGCTTGCTCATTTTACATTTGGCAAAATTTCGCCTCGATTCCCGTCTGAACATATGGTTAGTCTTTGGAGGGGACAGTCTTCAGTGACATGTTTTATGTGAACCTGATCCAAAAGCGCACAGTGGATATTTGAGCTTTTGTCCCATCTGTGAAATTTTGGCCAGGCAGGTGGCTGGTCCAGGTTATAACATACCTATCACATTGACACACAGGGCAAAGTCATAACTGGGATATTTCCCTAACACCACTGCCCCCGCTCTACGTGTTGACCAACAAAACCCCACCCACACACACCTGGTGGGTCACACGCTCTCCTCGGATGTTCCACAAGGTCAAAGCATCCCCTCATTTACCATACAGATATCTTTGATCCACCTACTGTTAATCTCACATCAAGATGGTCAATATGGAAAACTGCCAAATCCACTTGGCTCGGGCAAAAGAATGTGATTCCTCAGAAAGTCCCAACATGCACCTAGTGTCATGATTGATAATCCATGCCCTCTTGAAAATCAAAATGACCCCAATTTAGCATTTGTGGAAGGTCCAAATTATTACTCTGAACTGTTGCTAATCATGTCTATCATTAACTTAAAGCCAAGTAAAAGATGAATTTTCCAGAACAAAAAGGTATCTCAGGCCATTACAGAGCCATTGCCACTCAGGGAAGTCTTGATATTGGTGTTACTTGGATACTGTTACTTGGACCCGGTCGCTGTGAGAACCTGCAGACTCTTCCTTGGCACAGGACTGGCCGCCAGTGGCTTAAGAGGGAACATTGTTTGAACGTGCACTCAATAACTTGACATTTCCCCCCCCCATCCAGGCTGGATCCTGATCGACCGCAGTGGGAAACACTTTGGTAGCATCCTGGGCTTCTTGCGGGAGGGCACCGTCACCCTGCCCAAAGGCCGCCAGGCTGTCCTGGAGCTGCTGGCTGAGGCCAAGTATTACGTCATCCAGGGCCTGGTGGAGCTCTGCCAAAACAGCCTGCAGGTCAGTAGCACCCAAAGCGACTGATATTTGGAGTACAGGCAAAAATGGATGTTATATAAAGTCTTCTCCAGACGATATTAGTATTGCAAGGGGAGGTCAGGCGATTGGTCATTTTTATCACAGGACCCCAGAAATATTATCCCACCTGGAACAAGCATATCAGTGATTTTCTCTGGCTACCCCAATAAAAAAATTACGACTGAACTCACCAACTGTATTTTGACTTAACTCTGCTGTCCTGGGGTAATTTTAATTCCGTTTGGATCGGCGTTTTACACAATTATTGATTTGTGCACCCGGGATCTAGACTATAAGAGGCATATAAGGTAGGGCGAGGGCGAGGGGGAGCAACATTACACAAGAATTCCGTGGGGAAATTAGGTTATGCAAAAGAAATATGATTCATCAGGGGGGGAAAAATACATAGAATATATAAACACACAAATAGGATATAAAATAAGCAATTAAGGGAAGTAATGGTGCATTTAAGCACAGTTGGGTGCCAAGAAGAATAAACAAACTACTGCCTCTGGCATTGCAGATGTATGGAGCCACTTGAAGAGAGTTTTGCCTGTTTTGCTGTATGAGTATGGGTGACATTGTGTGGTGTGGTGTGGTGAGTTTATCACAGTCTCCCATAATATTATTTTGCCTATATTATTATTATATGACCTATTAGAAATAGTTGTATTGTATATTGACACCTGGTATCATTAAGATTGACAAATTCCATCTAGTAAATTTCATAGCTTATTACTGAGTTAATTTTGGTCAAGGTGGATCTTCAGCTTTTTACTGTATCATCATACATCATAGTATCAACTGGTAATACTCAACAGTATAATACAAAGCATTAACAATTGCAAAATGTACACGTTGTGGCCCAAGTATCGCCATAAAAATCTTTCTTTGGCAATTCACAACCTTTAATGATGTCTGTAATGATGATGTATGTATGATGTAATGATGTTATTACTTTTTACCTCACCATAGCAGTGTTGAAGGTGTGTTCAGGAGCTAGGGTAGTTAAATGAATAATGTAGGCTGAGACTGTCGCATCTTCTACTGACACTCCTTTACTTGCCGCATACCCCCTTAAGCCATTTAATAAGAATTCCTCTCAGCCCTGTTTCATGGATTTCAGTGCTTTGCCGTGTCTGCTGCAATACCGAGTGCTACTCAACTCCTCCAACAAAGCTGCAGGTCCCTTTCAGCTGTTTAAAACTTGATTTGCTCTGGACCAGAGTGCGCCTTTGTGCCTCTAGGCTAGGGCAGCAATACGGTTTGCCGTTCCATCTGTGTGTAAGACAAGTGTCACTGGTTATGCATCATGCTGACAGATGTTCATAGAAATGGCTGCTGGGCTGCTGAGGTTTTGCAGATGCTGTTCTTTCCAAGGGGACAGATTGCATGGCGGAAAGTCTTCGAATTCCAAACTCACCGGGCCTCGTCCATCCCGTCAAGTCGTCCAATGGTTTATGAATGCACAGCACAGCACCTACCTCCTCTAACACAACGCAAGGGAAAGGCGCTAAGGCTTTTGCATCTGGATGCAAACACAGCTTGAATTCTGTCCACAAAATCTGGACATTAGTCTTTCAGTAACTTGATGAGTAAAAGTATGCTGTTTTGAGATACAGAACATATAAAATCAGCTTGAACCCTGCCTAACATGGGTCTACTAATCTTGCTAGTGCTTGATTGTCATGTTTCCTTCCTGTTGTGCATCTCGCCCACGGAAGCTTCTACTAACTAGCAAACATGAAAGGTCATTTGTGTCTCTCTGATCTCATCCCCAACAAGGGGAGAGCAAGAAGGATGTAGTGTCCATTTCAAATGGACAAAATTTATGACCGGTAGGTTGGCAGGTTAAAACAAAGTGCTGCCTCATGCAATGTCTCAATTTTAATTTACCTACCTGTTGGTAATACTTTTGTCAGTAACGTGTGCTCATGTTCATAACAAAAATAATAGTCATTAAAATCATCATAATGACTCATCATAAAAACTCTTATGTTATCCAAGTTAGAAGGCCTCCTGGCCTGGCCCCCAGAGACACTCACACATTTATAGACTAGTAACTGTAACTGTGTATGCGTCTGATTGACAGGACAATAAGGAGCAGCCCCTGTGTGTCATACCCGTGGTCACCTCCATCAAGGAAGAGGAGCAGCTCATCCAGGCTTGTACCAAGGTGAGAGACAGTGTTTGATGATTGTAAAACTTTTTTTTTTTTTTTTTTCCAGCTTAGCGTACTTCCTAAGTGACTGATGCTTGCTTTAGCTTTATCCAGTAGTCTGAGCATTTAGATATTAAAGCAAATAAAGTTTATTCTGATTTCTCTCTCTTTCTCTCTGCTAGCCTGTAGTGAAGCTAGTGTACAACAGAAGCAATAACAAGTACTCCTACACCAGGTAAGCAAGCAATCCAAAAGGTCCAACTGGTTTTGACAGATCATTACTAATTAATGGATGTTTTTTAAGTACTCTGTGAGGGAAGCTCACACAGTGCAAGCTAATCAAGTCTTAATTAGCCACAGGCCATACGGCGGAGTGAATTATTAAGCGCTTTTCTCTCTGGATGCGTTTGCCTCTCTCTAACAGCAACTCAGACGACAACCTGCTGAAGAACATCGAGCTGTTTGACAGGCTGTCTCTGAGCTACAATGGACGCGTCCTCTTCATCAAAGACGTGATCGGGGACGAGATCTGCTGCTGGTCCTTCTACGGTCAGGGCCGCAAGCTGGCCGAGGTCTGCTGCACCTCCATTGTCTACGCCACCGAAAAGAAGCAGACCAAGGTGAGGACGTTTTTTGAAAAAGTGAGACGGAGAAATCCTTTTATCATTTTCTTGTTGCAACATGACGAATGAACACACGCCGCCAGGTTGAGGTGCGAAAGTCCTTCATTTCTTCATGGGGCAGTATCTTTCTTCAAAATCCAATCTTCAAAATCCAAATCCAATGGATTTTATTTATATAGTACATTTCATAAAACGACGTCACCCAAAGTTCTGGTCCTCCATACCAAAGTGCTTGACAAACTGGTTAAAAACAGTTCATGAAAAAGAAACTTGTGTAGTAACAATTGGCAGCAAATACTGTAATAATCTTTTTAACGTAATACATTTCCCATTAGCGTAATACAGTTTACCTACCATTAATGCAATAACCTTTTTCCTTTTGATGTAATGTAATCATTACATTACTGGGCTTTTATTATGTTGACAGGAATGCTGATATTTCTGAAATGTAATCCAATTACAATCACCAATTCACATGATCATCATTCTCACAGAAGGGTGCGAAACCTAAGATTTCCCTGGTTTGGGAAAGAGGACAGTGAGTGTGCGTGTTTGTTTGTGTGCAACAGTCCCCTGTGCTTGACTGAAGGGCACTTACCTAGCTGGCAGTACAAACCCCCTCAATACCAAATTCAAGTGCTAACTCTGCCTACGCTCACGGACCTCACAGCAGAGAGCGCCTGCAGTCTGTACCTCCATATGTATCAGCTCAGCTGCCCGGCCAGCTGCATTCCTTATGTGTACAACCATTAAAGAACATCTACCACACAATGCCAATTATTTCATTTTTTAAAACAGAAAATTTCAACATTACTGTTTAATATAATAAAACCCAGTTGTGTAAAAATGAACCAGAATGTTGTTGCACTATTAGCTTCAAATTGTCATTAGGCTAATGGTTTATTATGTTAATGTTATTACATTACAGTTGTGTACATTTCTTAACTAATATCATAAAAGGACACTAGAACAGGAAGTAAAGCTTAAAAAGTGTTTGTTGTCTCTGTCCGTTCAGGTGGAGTTCCCCGAGGCCCGCATCTACGAGGAGACTCTAAACGCCCTCCTGTACGAGACGATGCCGGCCCCTGACAACTCCCTGTTAGAGGCCACCCGCTGGAGCCACGCCCACTGCGGCTCCCACAGCGAGGAGGAGGATGGACCAGGAGGCGTCGGGCCGGAGCTTCGCGAGCGGGTCCGTCGAATCCATGTCAAGAGGTACAGCACCTACGACGACCGGCCGCTGGGACACTGAGGCCGAACCAGACTGCCACTGCGTACTGGACCACGTCTCTGAGCAGCACTAGATACAAGCTCCTACTCCTACAAACTAGTGGACAGATGCCAGCCTTTCAGATGCCTCGCTTTGGTCTGATGTCTGTTGATGCTCATACTTTTTGCTCCTTGAATTTTTTTAGATCTTGCGGAGTCTCTCTACCACTACGCGACCTCTTCAATATTAAAAAGTGCAAACTGTGGCCTTGTAATAGCATCTGACATATTACTCTAGATAGTTGGGGTGTTGTCTGCATTGTTCTCCATCATAATTTATGAATTTATATCAGACGATTCAAAACAACTACTTCGAATATCCAGGGAATTCTAGTCTATTTTACTTTGTAGTAAATATCCATTAGTAGTGGAGATGAAAATCACTAATGCACTACTATACCTTTAGAAATGTTGAAATTGTAGGCAGTCAATACAAATAATTCTAGCACTTACCACAAACTGAATCAGCAGGAGAGCATGTTTCATATTTATAGTTTTTGAGTGTATTTTTCATATAGCCTAACATTTACAACAGGTTATTATTGTTTGCCAAAGATGAACCATGAAATGGAAGGGCACCAGGTTTTCATCAAAAAGTTTGAATCAAAGTGTGCCTCTAACCATAATGCCTTAATTTTCAGTCTTGAATATAAAAGTTTCCAATTATTCAATTCCCGGTTTGTGTTTGTCATCTGTTCAGCAAAGTCCAATGTGAAAGTTTTTTGTTAACTTTGAAAGTGACATTGGGAAATGTACCTGTAATTTTGACATCTCAAAAAACAAAGTTGGAAACAAATAAGTGACATTTATATTTGAATTTTTAAACATCACTGAATTCATGACATTGAAATATTTTACTTTGAAAACCATGCATTGTGAATTTATTGGTTTTGAATTCAATTCTTTCCAAATTCATATCCAAAAATTCAAGTTTCAGATATTCTAAACCTGTATTCAGGTTGCTCAAATTCGAGTGGTCAAATTCAGATCAAATCAGATTGAAGTGCAAAACTTGAAATGTCATATTTGAATGATTTGAAGAAGTGAATTAAAAACTCATAAATTCATGGTTTTTAAAGTAAAATATTTCAAAATTATGAATTCAGTGGTGTTTTAAAAATTCAAATATAAATGTCACTTATTTGCTTCCATAGTTGGATGCCTTCCATTTTTGTAATGTATCACAGTATACTGAAATGACTTCTTCATTTATTTTACCTTTTTAGAAGACAAAACTAGGTACAATCGATGACTCAAGTAAGGTGTTATCATTTTAAGGGATTTGGAAGTTTCAGCACAGCTTGGACGTCATCCTATTGGGGCGTAGAACTTAAAAGCTGATTTCCCCTGACTTCCGATCTAAGCTGAGGGGCTTCTAGCAGTAGCCATGCTTGAGACTGAGTCAGGTAGTTGCACAGTTTGAGGTGTGACAAAGATGTAAGGCAACTTGTTTAGGAGAGCTTTGTACAGAAACAGTGTGGTCTGACTGTTGTAGGTGCACAGTTAGTCCACATGGAGGCTCAAGCAGGAGGCTGAACGACAGTGAACGTGCTCCGGTAGGTGAAGTTATTCTATGTCATGCTGCTGTGACGTCACACATTCTTTTTTTTGCAGCAGCAGCAGCAGCAGCCGCCCAACCTGCCGTCAATACTGTGAGAATAGGCAACAATTGGAGGGCATGTGCTGTATATAAGTGAAATCTATTTTCAGAATCCTTTTTGATCAGGAGTTGCAGCCTCTGTTGTGTAGATGTTCATGCTAACACACATTGTGCCAATTTATGAATGAAATCATGGCAAAATAGCTGAATTACCTCAGTACACACGACGTATGTATTCTCAATTGGTCTGCTGGGGTTACCTAGTGCTACGTATTGGGATATTGAAAGTTGAGTTATTGCAATCAAAACCTAAAACTTGTCACGGCCCTTAAGGACTCTGCTACCATTTTGAAAAACATTTGTTTAAGAAGGATTGAGCTTTTCTATTTCTCTTGCGTAGGCCTGGAGTGTGAACGCTTGTGTGTACAGTCCTTATCTGTCTCTCCAAACCCATTTTGTGGTGTGATGAGTGTCTTTCACACCTATCACAGGACAACAGCTACATCTGTAACTCATTCCTCACAAGGAGAGCAGAAAAAAAGATGCTAAAAATAACTCAGTGATGCTACAGGTTGGAGTGATGGATGTTGGATGTTGGGAGGCTGTAGGGGGGAGGTTGGAGTGATGCTGGGAGGCTGTAGGGGGGAGGTTGGAGTGATGCTGGGATGCTGGATGTTGGGAGGCTGTAGGGGGGAGGTTGGATGTTGGGAGGCTGTAGGGGGAGGTTGGAGTGATAGTAGGAGGCTGTAGGGGGGAGGTTGGAGTGATGCTGGTGTTGGGAGGCTGTGTGTGTGGTGGGGGGTGGTGTGATGCGAGGGGGGAGTGATGCTGGGAGGCTGAGACTGGAGGGGGAGTGCTGCTGGGAGGGGGAGTGATGCGATGAGGTTGAGGGTGGAGGGGTGAGTGATGCTGGGTGGTTGAGACTGGGGGGGGGGGGGCGGTGATACTGGGAGGCTGAGACTGGAGGGGGGAGTGATGCTTGAGAGGGGAGTGATGCTGGGAGGTTGAGACTGGGGGGGCGATGCTGGGAGGCTGAGACTGGAGAGGAGAGTGATGCTGGGACGTTGAGACTGGGGGGGGTGATGCTGGGAGGCTGAGACTGGAGGGGGGAGTGATGCTTGAGAGGGGAGTGATGCTGGGAGGTTGAGACTGGGGGGGGGGTGATGCTGGGAGGCTGAGACTGGAGGGGGGAGTGATGCTTGAGAGGGGAGTGATGCTGGGAGGTTGAGACTGGGGGGGGTGATGCTGGGAGGCTGAGACTGGAGGGGGGAGTGATGCTTGAGAGGGGAGTGATGCTGGGAGGTTGGTGAGGGGAGTGATGCTGGGAGGCTGAGACTAGGGGGGGGGGGGGGGGGGAGTGATGCTGGGAGGCTGAGACTAGAGGGGGGAGTGATGCTGGGAGGCTGGAGCAATCTTCAGTGATTTTCCTCCATTGATCAGTAGTGGGAAGGCGGATCCTCTGACGTCGCCGCTAAGCTGCTCCTCTGCGTCAGAGTCCAGCTGAGGGAAGGAAGGAGGAAACGAGGAATAAAAAGGCAAACTGGTTTTAAGGGTTTTTAAAGGGCGGGGAGAGCAGAGTCCGGATTGCGGAGAGAGCCAGTCAGGACCGAGCCGTCCACCAGACCAGCGGACAGACATGGAGGGCTCCACGGAGGAAGAGTACAAAGAGAAATTATTATGGAACGTGAAACGAGAGGTAAGCGCTTCTGACGGCCGCTCGAGCCTCCGCTGGCCAATATGGGCTCCGGTGCCGCTCATTCACACCTACACCACATTTATAACACATCGGGGTTTCATATTTATGATGTTCCTACGGGGGGGGGAAACGCTGGATTATTATTTTTGCTCGTTTATTTTGTGGGACCCTTATGATTTGAATGCGCAGCCGTTGTGTTGGAGCGTCTGAGGACGGATTCTGTTCAGTTTGACGCTGCAGCAGAAGTTTACCAAACTGACACCGAATAGAAACGGATGTCCATCATGTATCTTGCTTTATGTTTCTGTGATGTCATTTTTTTTACGTTTCCTCTCTGTAGCGCTGAAATGACTAGCTTTGATGTTCCCATTGGCTTCATTTGGGAATATCCGAGAGGGTCCTGCTTCCCAAACGACAAATCACTGTAATATTCCTATAGTATTCCCATAGGGACTTATAGTGCACCTGTGGCACTCAATAGTGAGTTTAAAGTAACCTTTTCTTACTTTGTGGTATTTATTTCTCTCCTATGATGTCGCTATAATATTCATATAGTGATTTAAATTGAGTCTGTGGTACTCAATAGTGAGTTTATAGTGACTTTATCTGGCTGTATGGTATTTTTTTTTTTTTTTTAATCTCATGTGATCACCTTAATATTCCTATAGGGACTCATAGTTTTGCTGTGGTATTTGTATTATCCCCCAACCCTCCAATCGAAGGTTGAACACCCGTTTAGAAGCCACGGTTTAACCTACTGCCCACCCTGTAATAGCATGTAATGCTGCCATTACCAGCACCAAGGTGCCTTGATCCCCCTGCTGAAACAGCCCTGGAAGCCTTTTGTTCCTGGTGGGGAATCTCTCTCCAGATCCCTCTAGTGGACAATAGGTCATCACTCCTTACACCTCTTTCCTACCATTTACATTGTGATCCTTCCACCGCCTTCATGTAAAGCCAGAATAGGTAAGATTTGAATTCATCAAAATATATCAATATAAATTCAGTGCAATTAATTGCTCATGGGTGTGAATCGTGTACAGCAAGGTGCGGCACTGGCTAGACCCCCAAAATTGATCTGGTCGTTTTTCGATCATTATATTGGGGGTGCAGAGGTTAAACAAAAATGACCAGAAGTTACTTTGGAGGAAAACTCTAAATCAGAGGAGCATTCAGGACCACTGTTCCCTAGCAGCTGATAGTGTGGTGAGTTTGAGTCAAATGATGCTAAATGCAGGGTGTTTTCCACAGCTTAGGGTGTTGATGCTGCTACAGCTATCTGTAAATGCCTTCGAAATCTAACGTCTGAGGCAGCCACAGCCAAAACAACGCAGCTCGGGGTTCAAATTTCCACTCCCGCGACACCAAAAGTTTTTTCTGCTACATTCTGGACACCTGTAGCTTTGCATTCTCCTCAGCTTTAGTATCCATATTTAAACCCAGCAACAAAGCCTCAGTATCTAAACTCTTCTTGACCTCCTCCAGGCTTTCACGCAGCCTCCTCGACGCCACCTTCCCCTCCGCCCAGCCTACCTCCCGTCCAGCAATCACCCACAGGTTTTTTGCTCTTCTAAATAATTGAATCATCACAATGTCTGCCAGGCTCAAAATAGGAGCGACACAGGGACACGCTTCTCAGGATGTCTGCAGGCAGCAGGGATCCGTGTCATCCTTTTCCTCTAAACATAGACCGTCAGGGGAAATGCATTTTTGAACACGCCTCCGGTCACACTGACTTGTGTTCCTGACTTCTCCTGACTTCCTGGCTCCTGTAATGTTCCCTGTTGGTAAAAGTTTAAAGTTCCCCTTCATGTTTGGCCAGGCAGATGTTGTGCTACTTTAAACGTTGTCCGCCATCCCTTATCAGCTTTTTTTTTTTTGCCATTTTGGAGACACCAAAATATCAGTGGAGATAAAGTAATCCCAGAAATCTTGCGTTAGCTCTTCTAACATGAATTTAACCTTACTCGAAATATCCATCTGTTTTTGCTGATATAATATGGGTCCCAAAAATGTCATGTTTCGTCCAATTTTTTAGGACGGTAATTGCATTCCCTGCGTGTTACCTGTATAAAAATCAATGGCATGATGGAACCCAACTAATCCACCGGCTGCTTAGTCAATGCCTTTTGACATTTGAACAAACCGGGGCTGTGTCTAAGACCCGGTCACGCAGAGCCCACCCAGCTTCCGCTTTAAAAGGCCTCTGTCTCTTTAAGCTGCCGTCAGCTACCTCGGCATTGCTTGGCAACTGAAAGCTTTGGCAGCTCCCTAAGAAGTTAAATTGCATCAATTGGTGATTAATATCGCACCGGCGAGGCGGCCCCGTCAGGTAGGCTCGCTTTCTGTCTTCACTCCCCTGTTTCTGTAAAAGTCAACATCCTTTTGTTATCCTGTTTTTGTGAACAGCAGTGCTCTTCTCGGATGCTGGTTAGAGCGGGTTTACTTAAGGATTACTTCAATATTTTTTTCTCTGCAGAATGATTTGGTGTACTTGTTGGTGTCGAGAAAAAGCTGCACTAGGCAAGATTTTAAAAAATACACCTGTCTTATTAGCCTAAATCACAAAACGGGGCTGCAACAGAGAAGAGAGTCCCATCCCCCCAATTCTGGTGGCAGGTATGGGCTCTTCTCCACCCACAGGCCGGGTCGGTGAACGTGAGCGTGCTGCGTGCAGTTTACTGACGTCACCGTGCCGGATTTCTGGGTTTTGAAATTCAGAATTTGGAGTTGCCAATGTACCAAGTTGCCGATTGCAGCTTTAAAAACCCGAAATCTTTTTTATTTCCATGCCTTAGATCTTTCAAAGTTTTAACAGCGATCTGAATCTGTTTCCTTTTTGACTATAATGCACCTCAAGTCCCTGGTCAGTCCAGTCATCAATACTAGGCAGGGTGTAAAAGGAGTACTTCTGAGGTGTCGTATCCCTAAATCAGTTTGACAGATATGATAATGACAGATGATTGAGCGGTTGCAGCAGTCACTCTGATCCACGGTGTCAGATTGACTGTCCACACGTGCGGGCAGGGTGGAATTGAAATGACAGGATGCAATGATAGGCTTGTAATAGGCTCAAATTCAGGAACCCACCCAGTTGCTGTGGCACTAAAGAGAGACGGGAGCAAATAAGTGGCTCTAAAGATGGAGAACAGGATGTGAAGATCCGCTAGTGGAGATGATGGTCTGTTAACTGACCTCACTTTGTAGCGCGGGTCACTTTGACCCGACCCCTGGAACTCTTGCGGTTCACATCAGAACGATCAATCCTCGGAACCCACCGAGGCCTCAGCTACACAAAGCAGCTACTGCATGCTGGCAGTAATAATGTTTTTTCTCAACAAGAAAAAGTGTAGTTGCAATGATAATATGCCACAAAATAATAGTAATTTTTTTCCTAGGCTATCGTGCAACTTAGCTTTGGGGCGTTTTCTTTCTTTCTTTTTTTTTACAATTTTTGCAATGGATTGATAAAATGTGTAAAACCTGCATATCCCATTCATGTGCACACAGATTGGGCTTTATAAAAACAAAAAAGTGCAGCTTTATCACATTTAAGACTTTTATGCTGAAATCAACTTTTATATATCTGCCATGAGAATATAAAAGCACCCTTCAAGCTCAGTAAATCTATTCCTGTCCAGTCAACATCAATACCAGGAGTGTTGGAAGCCTCTGCCATAGGCTCAGTTTTTTCTAATACCATTTTCTTTGTTTACTACAGTGAGCTGCCTCGGTTGCCATATTGCAACCCGCAGCTAAACAACATTAAACCTGCTTCTTCCCAGAAGAAATATTCTGTCATTATGCAGCAGAGCGTTGGGCAACTTCTCCCTCAGACTGACACTGCCTCCAGGACAGTCGTTTCTTCCTGCCACAATCTTATTTCATGACCTGCTTCTCCAAAGGCTTGAAAGGCCAGGCCAAAATATACACTTGATATTTTGTACTGTGGTGTTAAATGTGAATTTCCTCCACCTGTTTCTTTACATTACAGTCATTTAGCGCTTTTAGACGCTTTTATCCAAAGGTGATAGTTCACACTATGTGGGGATTAAACCCACAACCCTGAGACTGAGAGTCTCACGCTCTACAGACTGAGCTGTCCTGCCCCGTTTCTTGACAGGAAAAGTAGATCAATTGTATTCTATGCCGAAGATACTATACTGTAAAGACAGGAAATTATCGCAGGGCTGTAGTGCCTGCAACAAGCTCTCATTTTTTTTGGTCTGAAAGTTGCAGCAGGTCAACAAGTGTGCGCCAGACGAGTATAGACAGATTTATTCGCCCCATTCATCCTCCAGCTTTGTGTCACGGCGACGCCACCGCATCTCCCCTCCTTATCTACCAACCCTTAATAAGGCATGAATAATTACCTCATTAGTGGCTGTGGCTGTGCTGTAGGGTGACAGTAGCAGAAGAGGATGTTCCTGCAACTCTTACCAAAGGTTGGACTGGAAGTAGGGACGGGATGCAATGACTCAATGAGCCGTCTGTTTTGTTAAAATGAAGATGCATGTATGATATCACATCGTATAGCAATCATAACAAATAACCCAGTGGAAAAGGTTGTTTTAATTCTGTTGGTTTGGAGGATTTCATGCCTTCTCAAATAGTTCTTTACAGCACCATAAAGGTCCTATGTAGAACCATTTGAGCATGGTGCTAGAGCAGTAGATCTTGACTCGGTCCGTGGGAGCCAGAGTCTAGAGTTTTCCTGGTAGGATAGAAAACCAGCAGCAATCTGGACCCCAAGGACCGGAATTGAGAGCCACTGCTATAGAGAACCTTTCTAAAAGGGTTCTGCTATGGTGCAAGCCAAGTACCCGTTTTCTGGTTCTATGTAGAACCTTTTGATGTGGTGACAGCATCATCATCGTCATCAACAGCTAAATTCATCCAGGTAAAACTGATGACTTTTCACTCCACTAAAGCTGGAGGCTATGAAACCTCAAAATGGTGTGGTAAAAGTTATCTGGTACAAATCAGCTCAGTTCTTTATCGAGCCGTATATGATTAATAAAATGAAGTAAAAGTTGGAGTCTGATGAAATTTTAACTAACTACAAATTGTCATTGTAAATTCACATAATCCTCTTTGTATGCAATGTGTTTCAGTGATGGCACAGGGCAGTGTATACATAGAGAGAGCTGAGGTCTCTCTCTCTCTCTCTGTGTGTATGTATGTATGTATGTCTTTTTCTGATTGTAAGACAACACAATTTAGATTAAAGGTCATTGTTGTATTCGACATTTAATATACTATAAGCTATTTTTGATAATATTTCAGTTGCTAACATTAGCTAACAAGCCACGTAGCCAGAGAGATGAAGCAGCTGGGGAGCCAGAGATCTGAGATCACATTCAAATAAACTGATTTTAATTAGGTCTAAATGGCACCGCCATGAATCCACCCTGGGACTGTAAACAATCTGTACTTGTATAGCTTCTGAAATACAGCAAGCTAGTTTGGGGATTTTGAGACTTTTGAGTGATTGTTGCACATTGCCACGTTTCCTTGTATTCCCCGTATGTACGTTCTTTTTCCAGCTGGAGTGTACATCTTATTAGTCTCAGGAAAATGTCCTCCTTTGCCCCAGCCATGAGTGTGAGAGAGAGAGGGTCCTTATGCAACAGGCTGACAGTGCGCTAATGAGCTCTTCCCTCTGTTCCTACCAGAAACCATTAGCTTCAGGATTCTCAGAAGTTAGCCTGCTTTGCTCAGCCGTTTGACATAGCAACTATTTATTGTTATTTTAGTATCATCCCGGAGCTGTAGACTGCAATTGTTGACAGATTTCTTATTTCTTATTATAAGTAAGTGTGTGTGTGTGTGTGTGTGTGTGTGTGTGTGTGTGTGTATATCTGCCAACCTCCCTCTTGTTTTCCCCCTGTGCATATTATGGTGAGGAAGTGGACGTCACCAATAGCTGTATGTTGTTTAAAGAGGAAAAAATAACCAATTACCTGTCAAAATCTCTACAGTGTTCACAGTTTACTGACCACAACAAATGTATGTACACACATTCATGATAATACACAACTCCTGCGCAACAGCAGATTGTAGGTTTAGTTATACAAATATTTTTGGAGGAAGAGCTGCTCTAGAGGCAGAAATAATCTCATGGGTTAAATTAAACCTGAATGGGCAGGGCCAAAGAACAACAGTTTTTCAGAGCACAAGTGAGCTAACTGGCTGAGTTGAATGGCAATGAAGGAACTTTAGTTAAATATAAATAAAAAGTTAAGCTAGCTAGGCTAACTAGCTTACCTAGACAGATATAGGCTAGTGTGGCTAGTTTGAACAGGGAAAGTCAGCTAGGCTAACTAACTAGCTAACCTAAATAACCTGGTTAGGTTGCATTTTTTAAGTTAGTAGCAGAGCGCTAGGCTTCATAATATTAGCTAGCTCCTCTCTTAGCCCTTGCCTTGTGGAAAAACTGTGGTTCTTTGGCCCCCCCATTGAGGTTTAACTCAACCAATGAGGTTATTTCTGCCTCCAAAAATAGTTTGTGTAGCTAAAACTACAATCTGCTGAGAGATACCTTATAACAGTACATCAAGACACATTGTATAATAACAGGATGTATAGCACATTCATAAACACATACTTTAATGCTAAATCCTGTTTAATATCCTTTTTAAAAATAAAAAAAAACTTTTAATATCCTTAATCACACATAGAGAAACATAATAAACTGTAAAGCCCACTGGTGAGCCCTGATATTCATCAGCTCTAAGGTAGAAGCATCCAGCCAGCTCTAATCAAACTGGCTGGTTCCCAAACATAATCAATTCAATCTCACAGCCAGACTACTTTCTCAGAGTCCCAGTCACACCGAGGTGCAGGTATCGACCCCTTTGACCGACCCGCTGTGTATCACTTTACTCTGATTCACTGGGTAAAGCTATAGCTCTACTTGAATATATATATCTATTTGCACGTCTCTGCTGAGGTTGTGGTTGGCCAGATGCTCTATTCAAGAGCGTTAAGCGACAGAATGAGAAGCGATGGTTCTCCAGAGGGTTACCTGGAATTGACTTGAGTTGGCAGATTGTTAGTCTTTGGACACATTTGTATCGAAGCACCTGTCCCATTAATGAAACCCTTGTGGTGGATAGGTGCTGGATCGCTCTTGCCATGTTGTATGTAGCTTAAAACGGTCAGGTGTGAGGTAGTTTTGGACACCCAGGATTTGTTTTTAGACATGCATCCATGCAGGCTGTTTGCATGGATGGAGCTCCATGTTTGAATGTCAGTGGAAAAGTCAAACATCCACAAAGCCTTTAGTAACTAGAACACCTGGAGATTAATGAATGACTCTGTGTTTTAGGTACTTCCACTATGTGCTTGCTTTAACCACGTGAGGGTAGTTCATGGGTGTGTGTATGGGTCTATGAAATGTCAAGACAGGAATGGCAAAATGCAGGTTTGACCAGATCTGTAAGCGGATTGGAAGTTGTAGTAAGGCAAGTTTATTTCTATAGCACCTTTCATACATAAAGGCAATTCAAAGTGCTTCACATAAATACAGAATAAAGTAAAATAAAATAAAGAGCAAAAAAAAACAGGGCAAAAGAGAGTTCTAAAAAAACAACAAAAATAATAAAAGAAAAATGCAGGAGTTTACATAGTAAACTTTTATTTAATTTTAAACACACTTTTAAAGTAGAATACTGCTAAATTTAACATATATGTAACTCATACTGGATCAATTAAGTATCTGAACATAATTAACTGAAAGCAAAGTAGTTTGAGAGAACTGAGAAACAAAAAGTCATAAGTCATTACTCATTAGAAAAGTCATTAGTCATTAGAAAAGTTTTACAAAACTGTGGTGACAAAACCTCTCTGTGACGGCCGGCCCTCATCTCGGCGACAAGGATGAATAAACTCTATACTTTAGTCGGAGCTCCATCACACAACAGAGCAATTAAATTTTTCCTGTTTATCAATTAGACCCAAACAAGGCGGAGGAGTCAGACGGGGCCCGGATTAATTACTGTCGACAAGTAATTCTACCGGAGACAGAGAACTCAGACAAGCGAACACCAAACTCACTGTGTGTTGTTGAACTCACCCGGTCCCCGCCCCCACCCCACCACTCCAGGGACACGACAGATAGCAGCAAAAAGACTCATTTAAATGTTTCACTGGTGCCGTGTTATGTTAATTGGAAGTCAGTGGTGTGGATGTGGCGCTTGGGTTAGACTGGCAGGACTGTTGTCAGGAGCTGTCACGATGTTAAAAAGGTACCAAGACAGTTTTTATATTTATCTGTTCTTTTTCTTCGGCAGGTAGTTGCTGGCTTTAACAAGAAGTCCTTTCCCGAAAAAGCAATTTGTTCAGATAGCTGGGTGGCAATCAAGCAACTTTTTTCACACAAAACATTTTGTTGATGTTAGTGCTAAGCAGTATTGCTCTGGTTGCCTGTCAATCAAACAGTGTGTCCAGTACTGTGACTGTCTTTCTCCTTGGATTTTCTGTTGATGAAGTTTCTATAGGTGGCGCTCTTTTCTTAGCCCGTTTCGCTCATGCTAACTACCCAGTTCTTCTGCTTATTCCAAACAAACCATACCCAGGAAAAATTGTTTAGAACAGCAAATGTGAAAGCTTTCATGAACTGGATGGAAGTTGAATCACTATTGTGTTAAATCAACCAGATAGAGAAGTAAAAAATACATGTATTTATATGAAAATGTCACAGATTATCAATTGATGATAGTGTAGACAGATAGTAGACAGTTTCTACGGTGACGTCTCAGTATGAGGTCAAACACATGCTGATTAGCGTGATGGTGGTGACAATGACGATGATTACTGCCTCTGACTAGCTTTCCCCTGCGCTGCGAAGTAATAATGGCAGCGGTACAATCGAAGGTAACGACGCTCGGCTCTTTTGTCTGCAGGTGAAGCAGATTATGGAAGAAGCCGTGACTAAGAAATTTGTCCACGAAGACAGCAGCCACATCATCGCCCTGTGCAGTGAGTACACACTCCCGTCTTCATCTGGACACACACACACACACAGGATCAATGGCAAACCCTCTTTATTTCATCCCCCTCCACACACACACACACACACACACACTGTCGCTCTCTCTTCCTCTCTCTCATTCACACACACACACACACACACACACACACACACACACACTGTCGCTCTCTCTTCCTCTCTCTCACTCACACACACACACACACACACACACTTGTTGAGCTCCTCAGCAGGTGCCTTAGTGCTGCTTCTCAGTCAAGGGCACCGCTTGACGTCACGGTGCCTATGACTGTGCTGCTGCATCAATGGAAAGTTAATAATCACAGTGGAGCTAATGGAAAACAATTTTAGAGACAGCCTGTACAAAATATCGTCTTCCTAAAGCCTAGATGTGTGTGTGTGTGCGTGTGCGTGTGCGTGTGCGTGTGCGTGTGCGTGTGCGTGTGTATAGAGAGGTTCCTGTGCCCCGCCGGATGGTCGAGCGACAGCGTGTGAGTCACACCTTGAGCACTGTTTAATGCACAACAACCAGAGAGAGCTGCTTCTGCCTCTAGCCTGAGATCAGCCAGATGTCTAGTGATCCAGCAGAGGCTTCTATTATAATTTAATTAGGCCGGGACATAGAGGGGCGGGGCACAGAGGGAGAAATGTCTGTCTACTATACAACCCAATGGTTTCATTCTAGTCTAAAAATGTGATCTTAAGATGCGGGGGGGGGCACGTTACATGACATTTAGATGCATGGTTTTATTTTTTGCTCTTTTGAAATAGTAAAATAATCAGAAAACGCAGCATCAAATCCGTCGCCCGTCTTCATTGGCTGATTTCAAGGTCTACCTTTTTATACTCCTCTTATGGAAAGTCT
This sequence comes from Hoplostethus mediterraneus, assembly GCA_034670385.1. Classification (NCBI taxonomy): domain Eukaryota; kingdom Metazoa; phylum Chordata; class Actinopteri; order Trachichthyiformes; family Trachichthyidae; genus Hoplostethus; species Hoplostethus mediterraneus. Next base: position 780,710 of record JAXDDW010000162.1, on the reverse strand, counting down.
TATCTTTCTGAGTATCCATGCATTATGGTTTTGCTGTACTAAAAACAAAAGATGACCCCTTCAGGTTTATTGATTAGTCTTATAGCTTTATACATACATTGTTGTCTCACTTCATGGTCACCTCGATACTTGTACTCTACACTTGAGTTCATTTTCATAAGATGTGCTGGGACGTGGTTAAAATCAGAAGGTTAAAAGAGTCAATTCCTTCCCATCTCCTGTACTGATATGACAATTTGAATTGAATTGACCCCTGAGGGCCCCTGTGATCAGACGCATTAAAAGAGAAACGGCTCCTCCTGGCCTGAGGGCACAGTTCTTCATCCATCATCATCAGTACAGCAGACATCTGTCTCCAGAACAGCCAGATCCTCTTCGATCCCTTTCCCGCCAGCGTGACACGGCCCTCTTAATAGCTGACCTGGGCGCAGGGTAGTGTGGAAATTAAACTGTCAGTCTTAGTTTTAATGATAGCTGCTCGATACGATATCCAGAGGCAAGGTCTCTCTCGTCCCTCCCGTTGCCGCTGTAGAGCTTTAACGGCGTAAAAAAGGACGTGTCATTTTCAACACGCTGACACACATTTGTGTTACTTTTCAACACATTTGTAATAACACACATTAAGAGAGGACATCCCTGTGGGGGGCATTGTAGCAGAAGAAAAGAAAAAAGAAGATAAAGAAAAGAAAAACCTAATATGATTAAGAATATAGCAAATGGGGGGTGTTAGACTTAAAGCAACTGTGGAGTGACTATTGGTAGCCTCTATTTCACACAAGTGGTATTGTTATTGTTAGTGCTAGTGCTTCCAATCAAGACTACATTTCCCATAAACCCTGTTACTTCCTGTCCCCCCTCCCCCTCCATGGTGTCTTTCCTGAAGAGGATCAACATGTTGGAAGTGATTTTTCCATCTTCCTTTCACTCCTTCCACCATCTGCTGTTGCCAGAAACTCTTTAGCTTTAGTGCCGTTAGCGCTGGAAGAACAGCGCCCTCTTCCTGTTTTGTGCTGTAAAGCAGTCCAGCAGACTTCCCGCCAAATCTGATCCAGTAAAATGCAGCATAGAGGCTGTCAGTTTCAGTGATTCATTGATGTTCAAGTGTATAAATTAAAAGTATGAAAAAAATGGAACTACAGAATTATGAGGGTGCAGAAAATACATACTGATTCAACATGCTGAAGCAAAGAAATAAAAAAACAAAAACAAAAAACAAATATATATATATATGACTTATTATGACTTATTACCAGAGCATAGTTGAAATGATGCTACATGATGTCCCGCTGCGGCGCCTGTGTGAGTTGCACTTAGATGCGTTGAAAACAACATATCCGTTCCCACAGTGTTGCCATCTTCCCTGCAGTGCAGACATGATTCCTTAATGATGTAATCCTAGAAGGCACAGGGGACCCGACACTGAATATACAGGAGCCTGTCGGAAAGGTTCTATTTGCTTGCTGGAAATCAATTTTCGGAGGTTTTGATGACATTTGGGACTGCGGTTATCCCCATACAAGATACCAAGAAATATCAGGGTTAAGGAAATATAAATATATACTAGGATTATGCCGGGGTACCTTCTATTAGCCTAGCCATCCCTAAGAAAACACGTTTTATACATAAATAGGCCATTGTAGTACGACTTTCCAGCTCTGAATTTGATGCATTAGGTCATAGTACAAATGCCCATATGATGCCTTCAAGGAAATTATAATCGGACCCTCTTGAACTTCTACTTTGTGTGTGTGTGAGAGAGAGAGAGAGAGAGAGAGAGAGAGGGAAATAGAGAAAGCGCTCACATGAAATGCATGGCGTCTGTCACACCATGAAGATGTGTTCACACCAAGACACGTCTTCGGTCACGTCTCACTGACTTCCCTCTTGCACCGATCTTGATCTTTCGCCATTGTCATCGGGAAAATCATTTCATATCTGCGTTCAGAAATGGATCAACTCCATTTTGAGAGCACATTCATGAGGTCAACAAGGAAACAGAAGATCGTGTGGCAGGATGCATGTTCTTGTATGAATCGACTAGACTAGAGAGACAAGTGACTAGATGTGATCGTACAGATCATACAGCATCTCCTGCTGGCAGAGCTAGCCGTGACGTTGCCGCAGCGGTCCGACTAATCATCAACCTCTCCAGCCATCGGGGCTCCTGGGAAAGGTGAAAGGTCAGGTGCTAATGAGCAGCAATGATGTCACGGCAGGGGTGACTCACCAAAGGCCACCCCCCCCCCCCCACCCGCGCGCGGTTGTCTTGCCTGTTAATTGCGCTGCGTCCACTAATGAAGGCTTGAATTAATATCAGTGTATTAACATTTCTGCTTCTGCACAAATCAAGAGCAGATGAACAAAAGGGATTTGAAAAAAGAAAAATCATCTCATGCTTGCATTACAACCAAAGACTGCACCAGGTGGTCTCACTGACTAGCACACCTTCAACCAGAGAGGAGGAACTAATCAATGAAATCGCTTCTGCGTATTGCGGCAGTGAACATTAGCACATTAGCACCGTTTCCCGCAAGATGTGCACTCGGCGTCGAGGATTACGCCCGATTAACGTCCGCAGAGCAAAATAGAGAGACGATCAAATTGCACCCTTGACTGAAGTAATCGTTTCAAGTCCACCGGGCTTATGTATTCGAAAGGGAAACCTCTTATGTTTTATGAGGGGAAAATCTCTTCTGGTTGCTTGTCCGTATGAAGTATTGGCCTATGTATTCCATTTTGTTAGCACAATAAAATAATGTTGCAATGATAAATTATTCTGAAGAGTAGTTGTTGTTCTGTAGTTTCATCAAACATGGTACTTGTCCCTGATAGTAGTGAGAAATATTCCTACTTCATCTCTCTGTGACAACATACAGTATGATTGCCTCTGCCTTGAAGCCATCTGAGTCACTTGAATAGCTGTTTATGGCTGCAATCATACTGCAGACATTTATGCTGCAATTCTTAAGTGTGGGTCTTTTTTTTTTTTCATATCTATTTTATAATGTAACCTATATCCAATACCAATGTAAACTGTAAGATGTTGTGAAAAAACACGCATGTGCAGATTTACAACTACCAAAAAATGTCACATCCGTCATTGTGACAAATGCGACTCCATGCCACTTTATGCTATTCACATTTATTTGAAATAATTGGATTTGTGTCCAATTGTGTCCAATGTAATAAAAATAACAATGTACAATAATATGTAATGTAGTGTAGTAGTAAGTGTAAACTAAAAAACGTAACCACAGAGATATTATTACACATTTTTTGTGTAACTTATTTTGTTGACTGTTCAGAAACACCAGTGGTAGTACAGGACCTACATTTGTGTGTTGCTATTTTTAGTTAGTTAGTTTTTAGTTAGAGGAGATTTTGATCAAAATATGGGAGATAATTGGGTGAAATGACACCACGGGAGGGGCAGGAAAATCAGGAGTCTCCTGGGCAAATTGGAAAATGATCTAAAAAAACAGGATATTAGATCTCTATTTGGCTTCGTCATATATCAAGTACAATCTCTCACTGATGTAATTTGCTTAATGATTATAATGATTCCAGTTATTACGATTATTAATACAGAACAATTACACAAAACTAATAATTGAAACGACAATATTTAGTGGTTGTTTTATTTGAAGTCATTATTCTACTTTGACTGGATTACATAAAGGGCCCGTGCTTATTGGGCTTCCTTGAAGAGGACCCAATAGTATGTTCAGCAGGAGAACATGGAGGCCCTAAACAGCAAATAATGTACAGGGGAACATTGGGGATAAGATTTGGTCAAATCCATCACCAGAAATGAGAATTTTGAAGCTGTTTTTGAAATAATCTCACAGTATATGTTGCTTATTTTCATTTCATAATGGGTGGTAACCCTAGTTGCAACACCAGTTCATTTGAGAAGCCAGTAACGGTACATGCAGACCGAAAGCAACCAGTTCACATCAGGTCCTTTTGCTCGTCAAGTTAAATTCTCCTTGTTTATCATTGTTTGTTTATGGAGATAAAATTTTGTATTTTATCAGTATCAGTTTCATTTTACCCAAATATAATCAATAGGCATATGTCTGGAAGACGTACTCTTAATGGTTTACTCCAGCGAGCTAGCTAGCTAAGCGGCTACAGCTATTTGGATGTGATGGGATAGTTAAGCTAGCAAGCTAACATCACTTGTTTATCCTACCAGAGCTACAGTTAGCAGCTAAAGTATTAGTCTACTTCCGGAAATGTTACACACCAGGAAGCACAACAATTTCTAGCTTTTTGTGTGAATGTGATCGTTGGCATCATTTTTACATTTTCCTATCATGTTGCCTTGGTTCACATCACCATGTATCCCATCATGCCATGCACACTTTGTTATTCGCTTAGGAGGTGAGTGGTCATGTTAGCTATCCTTCATTAGCGAGGTGAGCTAAGCTGAATTTAATTTATTATATCTTATTTGCTGGCATGTTGGGTTTGTGTCTAGCTCACAACCTTACTTACTTCTTTCTGTCCCAGACTTTCCTGATGTTCTGCACTATATACTATCTGATGAAGCAGAAACACCATTAAAAATAATCTTAAACGGACACATAGAAAACGGAGAAGTAGGCCTACCTATTTCCGGCAGCTCTAGGCAGCTCTTGGGATGTGTGTTGGCCAGTCACATTGCGTGGTTGTTAGTTAACTGTTGTATAACTGTGTGTGTCGATGTGTAGGAGGTCCAAAACTTCTCCACATCGTTTATACTGATCACATAACTCAGCCTCATTAGCCTCACAAATGGGGGAGTCAAGACTGCATAAAACAAACGTTTTGGATATTTCTCTTTTTGTGTGCAAGACATTAGTTATTGTGTGATTATGCTTGCAGACTTACAATTATTGTGCACACACACACTTTGTGCCAAAAACAGTCAAAGAAGATATCTATTAATAATAGTGTAATAGACAATTGTACTGTTTTTAAGCATCCTCCCCACAGTTGGTTTCATTTTTTTCCTTTCCTCCACATCAAACTTCGTTGTTCAGTTCGGTATCAGTTTGCTGAATGTGCCATTAGCAGTCCTCCTTCTCTACTCTAGTCAAGACTTTTCTACCCACACGTATACACCTGTGGGCCAAAAGATACCTGATCTTCAATTAAATCATCTGTGCTTTAATTATTTCTATAATAGGTTATTACAGATGACTCCACAAGCCATTAATTTGTCATTAGTTCATAGTAATGGAGTCAGGTGATGAGTAACTCTAATGTCATTAAATCTACCGGACAAATGTGTTGGATAGAGTGGAGGTGGCCACCCACGGCGCATTCAACATCGGAATATTGTATTGTTTCTGTATTGAATGTAACACAAGTTTGATGTGAAAGAAAAAATTGAGCCAGTGGTGGGGAGGATAGCTCTTTAATATCTGAATTATTGTTGCAGGAAAGATGCCAGGTGACAAAGGAAGAAATAAGAGAAATTTGGATAATACTGCAGCAACCCTTTGCATTACCACATAGAAATGTAGAGGGAAGAAAGAGTTGACTGTTGATCACAGTGATTTGGGGTTAGAAAAGGGACATGAATGGATTAACCGGAAAAAGTACGGAGGAACAGAGCGGAAGAAAGATTGTCGAGAAAGAGGGGATGGGATGGTCTGGTGCTGCTAATGGGCTCATTAGGAAACTCCTGGTCATGTAATGACCTGCCACCGAACAGACATTTGCAGCTCCGCACTCTACAGACAGACGAACAGACAGAAATAGAAAAGAAAAAGTAGGAAAGAAAGACAGAGAAAGACAGTGGGAAAATGGAGAAAGAGAGGATTTGTAAGGTGGAAATAGTGAAAGGGGATACAGCAAGGGTGTCCATTATATACCAATTTATACCAATTAGTTAGGCTCGTTTGAACAAAGCAAAATACGATAAAGTTACAAATAATCTGCCGGCAGTTCCGGTGTTGAACGGCGGGTCGTGAGGAGATCAGTGGTAAACGCTGAAAGTTGCTTAAACAAAAATCATTCAACCTCCCACTGCCACTATGGTATATTTTCAGCATTTACCTATCTCTTTCACCTTCCTTTTTTACAGGTGCGATTGAATAATTTGCCCATGCAGAACTGTTGCTTTTATCCTCATCATTGACTGCGAAACTGCATGCTATGAACCGGAAATGCATATCTAGTGGAAGAATAATAAGATGTCGCCGTCTGAGACAAAAAGACGATGCTAGCTTGGGTGTATTTCTATTTTTAGACAAGCTTTTTTAAATGTGTGTCATTTAAATGCCAGTGACATTTAAATGACATAGAGAACAACAGTTCAGCCACCAGCGACCTAGACTCTGTGAACTCCAGCCACCCCGAAATGACTCTAATGCAATATGAAAAACATAGTACAATCAGCGGCTCTGATTAGTGTGGTCCACGGACCTCCAGGGGTCCTTGAGGGGACTCCAGGGGGTCCCCAGCAAAATGAGGAATCATTTAATTTCACTACTATTTAATTCATTAGAAGTTACCCCAATTGGGGAATGTATAAGAATGCCATTTGCAATCATAGGTTTCACTTTCACCACTATTATCTACTATTATCTACTGCGCAGAAGGCTCTACAATTCAGTACTAAATCAACAACAGCAAAGACTCTCTATATAGGGGGGGCTCTGGGACAAAATCTTATCCAGTGGGGGTCCATGGCCTAGTGGGGGTCTATTTGGGGGTTCGAACCCTTTGGCTAAATGACCAGGGCCTGCAACACCATGTTTCTACTTCGAGCTTTAGCACAGGAATTACTTTAAACTAGGGCTGTCAAACGATTAAAATTTTTAATCAGATTAATTTAGATTAATCACGATTAATACCCATTCATTATTAATTGTGTTTCATTTTGTGGGGGCAAAAAGACTCATGACAGAAGGCGATATATACACTTAACATGTGTTTTATTTAAACTATAGAACAGATATGGTGTCCAGATATCAAAATTTAAAAAAATAAAACATAACAACCACACCATATTTACCAACCACATTTTTTCTTTCTTTTTTTTTAATCAAACAAATATCCATATTAATGTGGCCCTCTTACTCATCTTTTAGCCAGCTGCTGAGACAGACTAACTTGTTTACATTACCGGAGAATAGAGCTGACCGCTTCTTATGTACGTTACCTGCGACTGAGAACAGTCTCACACGGAACGGTGGTTGCAGGAGTGGCGAGATATTTGCGAGCCAGCAGTGCTCGCAAATATCCTTCCTGCAGAGTGTGCAAACTACTTTATGTTGGTCGATTGTCCCGTCTTGGGTTTTTTTGTACTCAAACTTCCCATCGAGAGGGCCAGTATGTTTTTTAGAGTCGTCCATCTTTATCGAGTTGGTTCTGCTGCCCGATAGCGTTGGAGCACCAATCCGCGGCAGTGAGTGAAATTGTGGGATTTTGAGTAATTGTGCGCCGCGCGTTAATTGCGTTAAAATTTTTAATCAAATTAATCATGCAAATTAATTAATCTGGATTAACGCATTCATTTTGACAGCCCTACTTTAAACATAAGATCATGAAGCTTCCAAGAAGCTTACTTCATCTACGCCTACTCTTTATTACTCTTATTGCAATGTACCTACTTTGAGCAGAGAAAAATAATTCACACCAATTCATCTTTGTCTGTACTGACAGATGATATCGCTGACTGAACGGGGAAAAAGGGGGGAAAAGGCACAGCAGCTAAGGAGTGGCTGAAGAGAATCTTAGGTGAGAGCCTGGGGTGCTGGTGACTAATGCAGAAACTGAAGAGAGTCCACAAGGACCATCCAAGCAGCAAATCAGATCGTGACTAGAGAAATCCAACTCTGGGCATGAATACTCTTAGCTTGGCTCACTATACATGTGCACACACACACAAACTGCACTAAGTAGATGCACGTACACATGTACAACCATAACGAGGTACATGCAAAACAGGCAGCATAGATGTTGTTTGCATTATCGGTCAGATGAGTTCAACGGCCAAGAGAATCAGTGCTTTTAGCGTGTGCGCATTCATGCATTATAGAGAATGCAAGTGCTCATAGCAAACCTTTCCCACATATTAATTTTAGTGCGTCTATGCAGTGCATTTAAATGCAAAGGCTTGTTGTTTTCAAGGAGAGCCATGGTTCCCAGTTCAACACATTTAGAATCGGATGGGTCCCAGGTGTCACAGCCTCATCGCTCAAATGTCTCCACCTGCAACTCCATCTGTGCCGGCGGTTTGGTCGAATTGTACAATTTAGCAGTGGCGTGGGTTAACACTTCACCACCAGATAACACATCAAACTCCATGAGGGAGCTTTGCATTGTCCTTGTTTACCGGCTAACGGTTCAGAAGTCAAAAACAAGCAGGTCGAGGGAAAGTGGGTACAATAAAAAGGTCAATTATAACACGTCATCACAAAATAACTCCTGGAATCCACCGAACATCACAGATTGACGATATATAACAGTGCAAGAGGATCTCAGGGTAGAAAGTTTTGACATTTTGGAATGCCTTTGGTTTGCATTCAATTCCGAACCACAGAATACACAACCGAAAAAAACTTGCTAATGATGAGAGTTGATGATGTCAGTCCGGGATAAATGCCTTCTGACTGCAGGGCTCTTATGAGTAGCAAACAAAGGCAGAGACAGGGGCGGCAGCTCACTAGTGTATAATTATTATAGTTCTTCACAGGGGGTTACAGAACACACCAGTGGGTGTCCAGTATAACAGCTGAATTTACTGATGCAGTATTATTTATTATGTTTGGAACATGGTTTCTAAAGAGAGAGGAGAACAAAAATTCAAGTTAAAGTAGCGAACATAATCAGTGCATTGCATCCAAAGGACTACGCATACCAGTCACGATTAACACGAGCAGACAGGGCTTAAATAATAACGAACAAATATACAGCGAATTGCCCTCATTATAGGTACAAGCAGTCTCGCTTGGAAGATGGAGCAATTATCCAATTATCATTCAGGCATTTGGCAGTCGTAGAAGCCAAGCGCGAGATGCCGGAATTCCTGCATGCGAAAGTGAGCTCCTGTTCATTGATATGTCTCATAGCTGGGGATGTGACTTTGAGTAAGTTCTTACATCATCAGAGACACATGCAGTACAAGAGTATAGTAAATTGGCGTTATATGAACTATACAGAACCATTTCAACACATTGAGCAGGAAAGCTTCGTAACCTGTGCCCTGCTACCCCATAAGGAGCATATTGGGGGTTATGGGATCCGGAGCCGCCACATCCGATGATGTAGCGCAGAGAGTTGAGGATACTCTCGATCTCTATGATGAGGGTCAAAAGGTTCTCCGGTTTCCTTCAGCAGTCCAAAGCCCATAGAGTACGTGCCTGAACTTGTTGTATTCAGCTGGGTTTTACGTGTAAAGAAATAAATAATTAACCTAATCCTGCGTTGGTCATCCTCAAAAACGTTTTTGTTGTGGTTCGATAGGACTGAGAAGGAGAAAGACAGCGAGTGCTTTCCTTCTGTTTGCTGCTGCCGCTACCCCATCAAGTGCACAAAATCGATAGACAGAAAGAAATCTACTCGACCTTTATGCGCTGCTGACATGACGCCGCCTGTGTAGACTTTGCTTAAGAAGCGAGAGTCACGCCCCCTATTCAAAATGCAACATCACTCATGCCTGCATTGCATTATGGTATATAGAGGCTACTGTCAGTTGAGAAATTGGAATCTCTGGCTCCTTTATGATGCCCTATGATCATCGATATGTTTTTACTGTAAGGTTTAGCCTCTTTGGGCAATAACCCCGGGCAGCCTCTAATGTTGCGTTCAAGAGATTACAGAAAGTCAGACATTCTGACTTCCCACTAGCAGATGCAATGAAACAGCTCTATTAAGTTGGAATTCCAAGTTGGAAACACAGGCAAGATTTACTGAACCCTGTGTGGTAAATGGTTAAACATAACATGTCCTTCCATGTTCCCCAAGCTGGACTACTCAAAGGTTGTAATTACGGCCTACCAACTGAGAATTTCCAACTTCTGACTTTGAACGGAGCGCAGCAGTAGATCAGTGGGAAGTCATGTACCAATGCCTGGCATCTCGCTAGAGTGTGATGAGAGCTTGGACACTACAGAGAAACTACAGGTTTCCGTCTATTATTTCTATCTGTGCGGTTACACATACAGACACACACAGTTAGAGTTTGAGCTAATTGAGAGTGACAGGAGCTGTAAGCCACAAGATGCGGTAGAGAAGCTTCAGGTATTCCACTGATTAGAACGAGTCTCCATGACAACTCTGCCATCCTCAGATAAACATTTGTACCCTGTGACTGGAAATACAATTCTCACAAAGATGTGCAAATTCACACACGCACACACACACACATATTTATGTAACTGGAGTCTGTTTGTCAGTCGTTTTGAGATTCATTTCTAGGAGACATTTTATCTACTGTAGCGCTGGCTAATTGTAGCCAAAAGTCTTTGTGTGTGTGTGTGTGTGTGTGTGTGTGTGTGTGTGTGTGTGTGTGTATGTGTATGTGTAACGCTAACGCTAACGCTAACGCTAACGCTAACGCTAACATATTCTTTCAATAGCAACCACTTTCAGTCACTTTGCACTGCATGGTCATATGGCTAGCACAATATGGCTAGCATTAGTGTCCATGGTCTTGGAGTGTTGCTGAACTGTTCAGGACTACACCAACTTTTGGCTTGTTGGTCAACTTAGCTTTTACCTGTTTTGAATTGAGTACCACCAAAATCATTCTCTTGTGTCTGGTAGATATCTCTGTCCTGTGCACATGCTAACATCTTAGCATACAGTACCTTAAGTGCCCTTAGCTAGCTACCATTATTTCACGTAAAAAGACTTTTTGTAATCCCGAGTTGGTTTTGGGATTTTCTCTGCCTATCCTCTCATCACTTAAAGGGTAAATTGACCAATGGGCCCATTTTGGAGTCTTGAGTTATCGGTTGTCATAACTGTGGTCTTTATCTGTTGTAATTAAACAAGAGCTATGTGTTGAAATATTCCTAAAACAGCAGAGCGTCTACATTTTTAGTTTGTGGCAGCAGCGCAGCATCTAATGGCAGTAATATTCTTGAAACAAACAGGGTACAGCGTGACACGCCACCTAATCACTCTAATGAAAGTGAAGAGGACATGTTCTTGATTGTGCTGATTTGACAAAACATGAATTAGCAATTAGGCACCTAATTCCCCTCCTTTCACATCACATTATGATTGGCTTAACTAGTCATAAGAGTTAAGAAACATCTTGAATGAGATTTGACCCTGTGCAGGAAATCTGTAGATCTGATAAAATTTCACCCTACTGAACTCACTTACTTACTTAAACTGAAGGCCATAGTATTGCTCAAACGCAGCCTATCCACAGTTATTATTAAGCAAACAGGGTAAAGGTCAACTGTAGAAAGGCTGCATTCAGTTTAAAGGGGGGGTATTGTACTCATTTTGGGCTATTTAAACTGTTCCTGGGGGTCTTTACAAGACGTTTGTGAAGTCTATATCAAAACAAATCCTAAAACCAGCTTCTGTGGTGTGTGTTTCAGTCTCTCATTTTCTCCATTGTAAAGAACAGGCTGTTTTGAGGGCGTGGATCTGATTGGCCAATCAGAGCAGCAGCAGAGCAATCACAACCAAACACAATTGTACTAATGGTGGCTAAAGTTTACCAGGCCTGACACGTTCGACAGACTTATAAAACAGACACTGGTCCCAACAAATAACTTTAAGATGAGTCCTGACTCCAACCAACAACTTTACTTTTACTTTACTTTACCTTTAATGACTCCAGCTTTAGTTTTCTTACTTCTTCCACGCCCAAGAAGCCCGTGGCTAGCCCTGCTAGCTCGTTAGCTAACCAGCAGTGAATATATTAACCAGACTAATTTGGTAAATTAAATCAAAACATGGTGACACTTAGAGATTCCAAGTTTGCAGATGGGTCACGTACCTTATGAATTGCTCCATCTTTAAGCTTCAATTTAGATGCTAATCCTGCCTTTGCACAAGCAGTCTGAGGACTGATCATCATCAGAAAAAACTGTAGCCGTTGCCGTTAAAAATAAAATTAATCCACTCTCTCCTGGCATTTTCGCGTGTTGGGAGACTGTGCAGGGATCTATGTTGCTGCCTGCATCCTACAAAATAATAACTGGAGCGTTGATATATCTCCTGATATGTTGTTTTAGCTTCACTCGCGCAAAGTAATGGTGCATTCAAGTGTACTCGGAAAAAACGGCGTCCGAATGTGAAATGCGCCGATTCTCTTCACTAATGGCGCTGTAGTAGTTAATGAGTTTAGATGCTTGTAACATTCTGAGACTTACCATACAAACATGAGTTTGCTGCAGGCGATTATGTTTTCCCGAGCAGATGCACTGTAACACATTTAGATTGGAAGTTAGGAATACCGACTCGGAATTATCGATTTCCGAGTACAATGGAATGCACCATAAGCAACAGCTTGCGGCACTGCCTTGAGCTGCATTTTGTGACGACGTAAATGGGATTGGTTGTTCACCTGGGCGTGGGCGTGGGCATGCTCTGAGAGGGGCTGGACTTGCACCTTATGACATCCAAAGGAACCATTTTCTGAAACGGGCCGTTTTTCTCCTATCTTTGGGAAAAAGGAAAATACAGAAAAACGGGTTGACTTCCAGATTTCACATTTTCTCAGCTGCTTAGGGAAGAAATTTCCTGTGGAACATGTATAAGCGCCAGGAATAAACCGTTTTCCATAATATGGGACCTTTAAATCAGAAGCATTATGCCCTGATGTTCAAACACCTGCCTCCCTGTGGCTTCCTTCCAAGATAAAGTTGTCTTGCTTTCAGAAAACAAAGGCGCTCCCAAGCTCAGCAAACTCTCTTATTCACTTTGTTCTTAGACTCATGAGTCATGTCATCATTTACTTACAGAATTAAGAATTGGACATTCAGAACATTGAATAAGGGGAGCCAAAGTGCATTTTGCTCTTAGTGAAAATAACACACAGTTTATTCTTACTTTCTGCAGATGAGGCATTGGTTTATATAATAGCCCTGTTTAATTTTTCAGTGGGCTCCAAAATAATTGCGGTTATCAGTTCACAAAGAACGTCATGCTGGTGACTGTGTTGATATGTGAAATGACAGGCCCAGCAGTCATTAAATTACACTTTCATAAGCAGCTCATTGCACTTTGAATAATCATTAACCTGCAGGTACATATCTACTGACATGTTAATTGCCGGTACATTTATGTGAAAGGTTTACTAAATTAACACAAATACAATGCTATCACCATACTGTTTCTGTATAGACGAAGTTACCAATACTGACCTGTAAATATCTGAAGAACCTACAAGATTGTAACACTAAATAATCAATCCTGCATGTCTTCCTAAAGTATACATCAGACCTGCCTTCTGATGCAAAGTATCCACTTATTATTGTCTCATTTAAGTTTCTTAACAAGTGCACAGGTCAATAAATACTAGTAAACAATCCAGTTATTTAATATCTGTTTCCTTAGCTCTTTAGGTTAATGAGATGTAATGAAGGTAGATTATCGACCAGTGAACTGATACGCTGCATATTTAATATCTCTCTTACCTAGGCTTTTATGTAGGTGCTCACTTTAACCCATGGGAGTGCTTTGTGCTTTGTGACTTAAACGCACCAACATGACTTGACCTGTGACTTGACACATTTGATGCTACTACACCTTGAACTTTGCACTCTAAACTAAAATGGATCTAGATCTCACATAAGAAAATCTGCCATTTTTTAATAGTGAGTGGGTTTACTACCACTTATACCTGGGAGACCTACACACTTAGTTTTTGCACATTTTCTTTATTACATTCATTTGGGATTTTATTTTATTATTTTGCAGTCTAAAATCTACACACTACTTACGTCATGTCGTATATATAAAAGAACAGATTTTACCACTCAAGTCAATGAAGAAATCACTTTTGAAATCAATTTGAAATCGAATGTCATCCCAAGCTCCGGCATTATGTAGCAGAAAACTGCCACCTAAAATCTTTTTAAGATACATTGAAGCTGGAGACAGTCTTATTATAACACCAGAAGGCTTCTCAATATACTTAATACAACCACCTCACACATGCCGGAGGTTGTGGTTTCCTTCAATGCAGAGAAGGCCTTCGATAGGGTGGAGTGGAGGTACCTTTTTTATGTTTTGGGCAAATTTGGCTTCAGTGTTTATGTTATTTCGTGGGTCAGGCTACTATACGCTGCTCCTATGGCGTAAGTGCAGTCAAACAATATACATTCTTCCCCTTTCCCCCTTCACCGCGGTACCAGACAAGGCTGCCCGCTATCAACCCTACTTTTTGCCATTGAGGTTGAGCCTTTAGCCAACCGGCTCCACGAGGAGGAGTTTGAAGGTATTTCCTGTCTAGGCCTTGACCCACAAATTGTCATTATATGCAGATGATTTACTTCTTTACATTTCTAATCCAGTGTCCTCCCTTCCGGCCTTGTTTAGAAAACACTTTGGTCTGCACAGGACCTCTACTCATGCTCCAGTTTTTCATAATAATACGTTTGGACCTTCATTGACAGACGGTACATTCTGTATTTGGTTTAACAGAGGCATAAAGAACATTGATGATCTTCATGGTTGCGGTATATTTATGTCTTTCGCTGAGCTTTCCACTCTACCTACTTCACTCATGTTTTGTTTTTTTCAAATCAGACATTTTGTCCAAAAGCAGTTTCCTCACTTCCCCAATCCAGCTAACCTCATGCATATGCTGTGGTCTTGTCCCAGGCTACTAGACTACTGGACAAAAATATTTGAAACTCTGGTGCCTGGATGCCTGTAACATGATAATTGATCCTAACCCATTCACAGGAAGAAAACTGAAATTAAAGCATTTTTGGAAAGAAAAAACATTCACAACGTGGCTCCCAATGTATACAATGCATTTCGGATCATTCTGCAGGACCGTGAAAATGTGCAAAGACCTGAGGGAGTTGATATATTTTATCACCACTATGGTGCTTTGGGACGCTCTGCCTGGATGCTGGAAGATTTCAATTAACAAAGAGAACATGGTGCACATTAGCATTCGTTTTTTGCTTTTTAGCTCGTTTTGTTATTAGCTTTGTGCCACAGGTGGAGTGTCGGGCTCATATTTATTATGCCCTTAATGAAGAACAGCTCTCACAACATCAGTACTTGCCTGCATTTTATTGATCTGCGGGCTTTGAAGCGGATTTAATCATGTTATGCATCGTTGTAGTTTAGTCCAAGGGCTCCCGCTCCAGCACTGGGAAATGTGTTTTAGAAATGTTGACTTTGTTTTCACTCTTATGTATTCATACATCTTCGCCTCGTTTTTTTTCTTCTGGCCAGTGGGAGATCTTTGGCTTGCAAGGCCATTAAATGTCTAGGACCTGGCCGGTGTGTGGGGGCTGAAATATTGCTGTGGTGAATGTTTTTTTATGTATCTGCAAAGCACTGGGCTATGTATTTATGAGGCAATGGAAAGGTTTGCAGAACCACCCCAGAAGAGAACTGTTAAGGCAGCAAAGATCCAGGCTCAAGGGGGCAACAGAAAGTGAAAGTGCACCATTGCTAATTTCTGACGCCCCATTTTTCTTTGCAAGTAACTTCTAACTCTCGCTCTCTACCGTCCTCCTTCCTTCCCTTCCCTCTTCTCTCATGTCCATTTGCTCTGGTCTGAGGGCAGGCCTGCACACAGGGTGATTAAATATTGATTCACCCAGCATACCCATCACCTCCTCAATTGCTCATCAAGTATATATATATATATATATATATATATATATATATATATATATGTGTGTGTGTGTGTGAAAAAAGGAAACAGGGAAAGAAAGCTGGGAGAAAAAACAGTGCTTAGTTTTATCTCCTCTCACTGATGGGACTTGAGGGGCTGAAACAGACTGTGTCAATGGAAATCAATGGCGTGAGTGGCAATGAGTGGTGTGGATCCTCTATAGGAGAACTTTATCTCACTGTCACAGTGTTGGACACACACACACACACACACACACACACACACACACACTTTTGAAAGTTCCCCTCAACAGAACAAAATCTTTTAATTTGAAAAAGTTGCCCATTAAGGAGATTGTCTATGCTTTTGTTGAACAAATGAAATAAAAATAAAAGACAACTCATTTATACATGGAGTGCCGACCCCTACGGGGAAACCTAATTTCTCAGTGAGAGCTCTAATTACATTAGCTGATAACATCTTCTGCTGGAAACTGCTCGATTGTAGTGTGTTGTGATGGACGTGTGGAAGTGTGTGTGTGTTGTCATTGAGGAAAATATAGAGAGATAAAGAGGCAAATATTGGACTTTTGTGCAATCGTTTAGCTATAAAAAAAACTTGGATTATGTTGCACAAGCTGTTTGGAGAAATTTGATGGGTATTTAATGCTGATTTTGGAGCTGTAAAAAGGAACTACAGGGGCTTGGTGGTGCTACAAACTTCGATGGATTTTGGACTGTCATGGGGGTGAGTAGATCATTTTCATTTTCAGCTATTCCTTTAAAGCATAACCATTTTCCCATCATATTCCTTTAAGGCTAAGTTAGTTTAGGATTGCGTTTAGGCATTAGGGTATAGAAGAACGCCTTTATTTGCAACGTTGTTCACAATACATGCAGGGGGAAGTGGCCGCACAACACACACACACACACACATGCAGTTAGAGTGTCCAAGTTGAATGGATGGTCTGCTATTAACCCATCCCCGCCGATCTTCCTCCAAGCATTAGCATTAGCTAATATGAAGCATTAGCATTTAGCATTAAGGTTTAAGTTTAGGGGTTAAGGGAGTGAATCTAGGCAACAGAAGGTCCTCAAAGGTGTAGTACACACAATGCAAACGTGTGTGCATGTGTGTCCCAGAAAAAGTGACCAACAACAGAGCTTTCCAATTAAGTTACAAGGCGTTCAGAGGCATTCTGGTCCGCCTCGTCCCTCCAGCTCTCGCTCACTCTATCTGCCCAGCAAAGCACAGTAAAGCGTGGACAGTATTTCCTGGAAGAGAGCTCAGTTGATAAATTTGATCAGGACAACTCATTCTCTCGGTGAATGGCAATTCCCTTTTATATGTGTGTGTGTGTGTACCGTATTTTACTTCACTAACACTGTTCTTACATCCTAGTTTTCCTCATCCTGATGTTGCATTTAGTGTCAGGTGGCAATACTGCATCTTACCGAGCTTCCAGAGATCCTGTAGTGTGTGTCTACCTTTCATCTGCTAAGACCTGGACTTTATTCAAAGGCTTGGTGGTAAGCAGAGCAGCACCGGGGGTCCTGACCGCCCGTTGAGATGAGACAGGCTTCAGGGGTTGACGCCTAGAGGGTCCGAGCGAGGGAAGGGTTATGAGAACCGATACCCACTCTCACCTCTCTCTCGCTGTTTATAATCCATCCATCCCTCTCTCCTCTCTCCTTCTCTTGCCGGTGGCGGCTGGTTGCAACCTCTCTCACTCCCACGCAAACCTGGATGCATTCCCATATTGCCAGATGATAATACATCCATACACACTGCTGGTTTCATGAAGTCGAACTCCTTCCATGGCTCCCCAACCAGTAGATCTAAACACTGTTGAACCTTTATGGGAAGTAGATGGGAAGGTTGCTGCTTGAAGAAAGCTCTGATATCCACTACACACAGTTCAGGATGCAGGATGACAGCAGGACAAGGAGGACTGAAGCTGTTCTGGAGTCAGAGGGTGGCCCTACTCCTTATTACGTACTTGATATTCATATACTGTCAGGTGTTTCCGTTATATTGTCCTCCCCTGTATGAACACATAGGCAAACAGGAACAGCAGCCGCCCTACAACTCAGCGCTTAATCAGCCCCAACTCTGTCTGACAATCACCATGATTAGCGCTCCACTCCAAACATAATGAGCACATCTGCTTTCTCCCAGGCAAAGCATTGATTGTCTGTAATGTGACACGATGCCAGCGCAGGGGAGGGGCTGCTCTGAATGATGCCATCTTGCTGCTGCTGCTGTGGCACCATTGGAAGGTATTCACGGTGGATGGAAAGTGAAGGATTATCTGGCTACTGATGGATTAGCTTTGGAAGGGGATGTAGTGGAGTGTAAACCCACCTAAAGTCAGTGTGCTGCCTTTTAGTCTGACATGGAAGGAAAGGAAAGGAAAAATCCACCCTAAAATACTTACTAGACTTACATGCACACTCGGAACAAGGGCTTCTTTCTAGACTCACCATTTAGCACCGATGTTCAACGATCATACAGGGAGAAATCCATCGTTGAGATACCTTTCTCTACCGACAGCAGCCCCAATAGACCAATGACATGTTGAGTTTTTCATGAAGGGCGCGACTCTCCCTTTTTCTCCACTGACAACAACAGCTAGCGCTCTCTGCACATACACGTCAAACCCACAGCTAATGCTGCATTCATGTCATATGGGAGTTACTGTAAATAGGAGCTTCCGACTGGAACGTTCACGTCAACCTCCTAGTGATAATTCCAAAATAGAAAATATGGGAACTTTTTTGAAGGTGATATCTCCCACCTGGCGGTGCAGTGAATCGACCACAATCCAAGGTAATAAAACTACCTGCTGCAGTTTGTTTGGTTGACAAAGCAACTTGTTAACTAGTTGTTGCTATGGAGCTAGCAAGCAATAGCCAAGGACTTCCCAACGAGCTGAACATGTGAGCGCTTACAGGGTCTGAGCAATGGGAAATCTTCCCATCTTTACGCTTCGTCCGACATGACAGGCATTCTGGGAAATAGGAAATCACTAACTGAAGTAAAGATGGGCACAATAAAAAGATAAATTACAAAACCTCATCACAAAATAACTCCTGGAATGCATTGATCATCACAGATTCATGATAAATATCAGTGTAAGAGGATCTGAATTTTCCAATAAGGAAAAAAGCATAAATGAATGTTTTTCAGAAAATATAATAGATTTTACCTTTTTCTTTACCGCTGCATCACTGGCTTTAGACAAAAAAAAATAGATGGGTAAGAAATAAAGCTTGATGCACAGAAACAAGTAGTTAATAACATTAACACAATTGTAATTGTAAGATACTAATGTCACTGATATTTGTAACTGATGTTAGAGGGGTAACTTCAAGCTTTAAAGTCTTCTTCATCTCCCAACACACACCGCTTATGGAAACAACACAATACGCGCGTCATTTATCAGTTCCCGGGCCTAATCTTAGACTCTGTTTCCTTCATAGACAGTAATTGATATGAGAGAGAACAGTGAAAGCGAGAAAAGAGAATGCATGGAAGGAGAGAAGAGGTGCTGGAAGTCACAAGGACAGAGGAAGCATGAGATGAGGGAGAGGTGTAAAGCTAAGGTGAGAATCATGAGATGGTGATATAAGCACACACACACACACTTGTGTACTTGAGTGTGTATGTCTATTTGTGTGTGTGTGGGTGTGGTATCCCCAGTGTAAAGATAGCACAAAAATGAAGGTGGAGACGACTTCCTCCCTACCTGCATCAGATCTAAATATGCATCAGACCTAAATCCAGAGCTGTTTTTCGTATGAACATTTACCTTTCAGTTTTTTATCACACTCTCTAGTGTTTGTGTGTGATGGTTGTGTGTACCTGGGTGTATCTGACTGCACTGTTATAAGTGAGTGTCGGTGAGCCTGGCCAATACACCTGCCCTGAACCCGCTAAATCCTCCCTTTATCCGTGGGATCAGCAAAGATATGGCCGCATCTCCAGTCTCCGCATGCGCCTCCTTTCCTCCTCCCTCCGATTTATCTCAAGCATTTGTGTTCGCATGTGTCTCCGGTATCTTTATTTCCAATTCTGACTCACCTCATCAGCACGCCGTTATTGTATTTTAGTAAGCCCGGCCCTGAACCCACTCAATCCTCCCTATATCCGCTTTATCATCTGACTAGGCCTCAAGACTGCAGACGAGGCGCCTCTGGCTCGCTAAACAGCTCTCGGCACCGCTCATCCTCAAACAGCCGAGGTTGCGACTCAGCAAGGTGTGGAGTGGAGAGCCGATTCTAAACCGGTCCGCCGTGGCTGCAGTGGTTCATTTCTAATGCCTAACCAAAAAAAAAAAAAAAGCAGATGCAGATCGGTCGCCATGCCAACCCTGGCTGACCTCTTGACCATCTCTGTTCTCGTCTCCCTCCTTTCTTCCCTCTAATATCCTCCCATCCCACGCAAGGGATGGGAGGATAGGCAGAAATCTCAAGAGAGTGAGTCAATGTACACAAAAATCTATCTGAGCTGCTTCTGGAGACCCTGCAGATCTGTTCGATTTGAACCACAGTTGCATGAAACGGATACTAAAAAGTGCTTATTGTTTAGATACTCTACACTGTGCATTTTTAAATTGATTTTGTATTTGGGGGACAGTCTCATCTACCAGCATTGAGCTTTCCAAACATCATCATTCCCCCTCCTGCTGTTTTGGCTCATGGTGTGTTCCCTGTCACGCTGCTAGTAACGAGGAAGAGGAAGCTGTTTTCCTGTCATACGTGTTGTTGTGGGAGGGATAGATGGTATGGCTCGTGATGTCATTGATGGCAGTGTTGTGTAAAAATGTGTGAAGGTTGATCATGGCAACATATGCTTGCTTGACTGGCTGACTGTAGCATGTTCTACGTACCAGCTGCTCACCAGTGTCAGCTAACATCCTCGTGGACAAATAGCACTGGCTGTGAGCGGCCGTAGATCACTTGCGAGACCCTTAATTAAAAGCTGCGCTAGGCAAGGTTTTTCAATTAAAAATACACCATCAGTTTCATCAGCTTGTGGAGCTGCAACAGTGGCTGGCCCAAAAATTTGTCACACTACAGAGTTTCTGGGTATTGGAGTTCACATTTGCTGCCATTTGCCATTCATGCAAATTTGCTAGGTGTAGCTTTGATATTTGAATTCAAATTTTTCATATGTGTTGGCCAAGGAAGGGCATAGACTTCATAAGCAGTTGTTGGACTTTGCCTGTCTCAAAAGGACTATTCCCGTTCAGAGACACTGTCTAGGCGACGCTGGGCTAAACCTGTCTAATAGCAATTTCCCTACATTGGCAATCGTCTCTCCGCGAAAGCTTGGTTAGGCAAGCTCTTATGCTTTTGAGTTGACTACAATCGTCTACAGTTATAAATAGACATAATGATTCGTCCCAAAGTAATGATGAAATTTTAACTTGGAAGTACTTGGAACTGTAAATTCCCAAACCACTGGTGGGCATAACTCCCTAAACTGGCTTACAAATGTTCCCAGGCTGTCCTCTGTACTCTGAAGCTCTGTACCTGTCAGTATATCCTGTTAGTAGCTACTGCGGTACTATGTTAGTCTGTTGTCCTGTACCATGTGTGTCAGGGTGGACTGTGGAGTTTTCAATTTGTCTCTCGACCAAAGTCACCAAAAGAAAATCCCTGTCCATTTATTGTACTTAGCAATACGAAGAAGTAGAACATTTCTACATTTCTGTATATCTTCTATCTACACACCAGCGAAGAGCAAGACAGAGGACTTGTCTTTTGGTGTTTGTGATTTCCTCAGTGGGAGTGGGACAGCTCTCCTTTTCCACTAGTCTTTGATAGGAGAACGCGGTAGGAAAGGGGAAGCATGACAAGTAGTGTTGAGCTACTGTTTCACTTCTTATCCGCTAAACTCCTTCTCATCTTATCTTTCCTGTTGTTTCGTTTCGCGCCCTCATTATTTTTCTTCTGTCTGTCTCGTGTCTCTCTCGCTGCTCTCTCTCTCTCTCTCTCTCTCTCTCTCTCTCTCTCTCTCTCTCTCTCTCTCTCTCTCTCTCTCTCTCTCTCTCTCTCTCTCTCTCTCTCTCTCTCTCTCTCTCTCTCTCTCTCTCTCTCTCTCTCTCTCTCTCTCTCTCTCTCTCTCTCTCTCTGTTTAAGAGGTGGGGCAGCAGCATGAGTCAGAAAGTCAGAAAGGTTTAGACTCTCGGCAATGAATAAAAATGATTACGTCTATCAAATACAATCTTGATTGAATCACATTTTCCACATCCCTGTAATTGTTTTTTTAATCAGTGATTTATTTATGGGACTAAATGTGAGATTGGTGCTCCCAAATCATATGTAAAACCTTCATATCAAGAGTATACTGGCACTCTGGGCTGTCGGAGATATATTTAGGTGACTCTCTGCCAGTGAAAGGTATCCTACTTTTGCTGCTGATAGGCTAAATCAAACCATTTCCCAAAGAATGAGGAAAATCAGTGTTGTTGCTGATCTCTCTTCTAAAGGGAACCTCTCTGGATCTGAGACAGTTCCTCAGGGATGCGTGTGGGTGGCCTGTACAGTAGAGTACAGAAAGAAATCCGCCCTCGGATACTTTCACACTGCTAGATATCACCAATCTGTGATCAGTGCGTTCCAGGAGTTATTTTGTGATGAACCTGCCTCGTGTACTTCTACTTAAGTTAGTGACTTCCTACGTTTCCCAGAATGCCTTTCGACAACGCCCAGAGAAGGGGCGTGAGCTGGTTGCTTTCAATCAAACATGGAAAGATGAACATTTAAATATAGCTAGCTAGCTAGCCAATACCTTTGTCAATGTTGGGGTGTGTCTATGATCGCACTGAACATGCGAAATGCATTGCATTCTGGTCTATCTTGGCTACTGTTGGTGGAGAAATCTCTTCCTCTTCTCCGATGAATTTCTCCCCGTATGATTGTTGAATGTCGACTTTCCATTGCAGCTGTGCTGGAAATATCTTGACGTGATATAATGTCCTCTATGTTTGGGCAACTTATTTATGGGAATAATAAAAATACACCACCAAATGGACCCAGAAATTGTTGTTCTTTAGTGTTTTTTGGTGGATGTTTGGATTTCTGATGTGCATTTAACCGGTAATGCACAGATATATCAGGTTCTCCCCCACAAACATGCACCATGTCTCTGCCTGCTGTCACAGCCTGAAGCTACAGGGATTATTACAGTAATCAATCTTAGCTCACACACGTCTTTTATATTGAGGTGTGTGTGTGTATGTGTGTGTACATACAGTATGTGTGTACGTGTAATTGTGTGTGTGTGTGTGTGTGATTGTGTGTGCGTGCACATGCAGCCGCACCTTGATGCACATGATGTTACGGCCCGAAGCACAAGGACGATCGAAAATATCTCACTCAACTCTTATATCACTGTGGATGCTTCACATTACATAAAAACTCTGAGCAGCAAGAGGCAGTGAGCAAGAAGAAGAGAGGGATGAAGATGCAGAATATGGCAGGTGGACATTCAGGATGGAGCTGTAATGTGATTTTAGAAATCTCAAACACAGCTTTGACTGAAATGTAGAGACATGTGGTTGCGTTCACATGCATGGAGTAACATTCAATGTTCCCCCCATAACTTTAAAGCTCCGAAACAGCATTCAGATCACTTATACTGTGCAATCCAATCAAAATGGCGCCTCAGCATCACTTTAGGTTCATGCCTTCCCGTAGACAACCAGTAATCAATTCTCCAATAAATATATAATCAATCAAACTGCATCATATCCATCATATCAGAGGTGGACGGCACTAATTGGACCAGATCAGATTTTTAAAGGGTCATTCTAACCTCAGTTTGAGACTTTCTCCGCCTACTGCCGATTTTGAAAAATGGCATGGGTAGTGGGGGGGGCGGGGGTCGGGCCTTACTGTGAGTCAGACAGACAGGCAGACAGACAGGGTACTTGAGATGCTTGTAAGAGAGACAGTTAGAGAGAGAGAGAGAAGAAAGCAGCACTGCCTAATCAGCTCTGTCTTAATTAGATCTGCTAATGAAGTCAATGGAGACGGGGGTGGGGGGGGGGGGCAGATCCACCTGCCGCTGCCTTCGGGTTTTTTCTTTTCTTTTTGAACACTTGTTCTTCTTTTTAACCCTACGCTACTAACTTTACTTATACTTAAGCAACATTTTTTGCAAAGCATCAGTACTTCACAATATTATGGTGCTCTTTTCCCCCTGGTAATTGCTATGTGGTGTTTGAGCAGTGTAGCACACAATATGGCTGCAGATGTAGGATGGGATGGGAAACGGGGGGTAAGCAAGTGGATGGATGGGTGGGTGGATAGTTGGATGGGTGGATGGATGGATGGAGAGAGGCATGCATGCAGGCAACACCAGCAGGCAGTGGAGGGATTACACACACCCACACCCACACAGTTGGTTTCACTTTGTTTCCCACCCAGCATGACGGACGCTTCACACAGCCACAGACTCCACACACTCGGAGTTGTTTTTCTTCCTGCCTGAATGTATCCACAACTAATCCTTACCGAAGTTAGCACATGTAAACGCCAGTAGGGTACCGCCCCAGTAGGAATGCAATTACGAGCGTGATCCATCAGAGCCACAGACGCCCAAAACTGTGTAAATGCATGATTTTGTGTTTCCACAAAAACAACTGAATTAAATACAAGACGTCCTGCCTCCCTCTGCTAAGAAGATGAAGGGAGCTTTTCATAAACTCTACAAAGGCAAAGCCACAGTCAATTAACGGCTGTTCTGAATATTAGAAGTGAAATATCTCAACTTTCAACTGTCTTTTGCCCACTTTCTGTTCAAATCACACAAGGAAATAGTATTAATAATCATATTTACCACTTTCAGATGACTGCCTCCTCTTAGACTCTGTTGGCTTTTCTAGTGTTATCACAGCATTACTGAGTACCTGCAATACATTTCCATAGGTTATTGTGGAATTTACACGCATGAGACTCACGCGGTTCTTTTGCAGGACGCCTACTTTGTTTCAATTTTGCTTACTGTTAAAAAGTATTCAACTATGTAGTGCAGTTACTATTAGGCAAAGTCTCTGCCTTGCTCAAATAATAGTGGCACAATATTGGTTTTACCCTCCATCTGAAAACCTCATTATGGTAGATGCAGCATTTACAGTGGGAGAGAGCTTGCTAATGGATGGCTCATTAGCTAGAAGACTGTTTCCCTCCCCTCCCCCGATCTCTGCACATCAATGCATATTTCTCGGACACATTTCTGTGCATCTGCTACTTCCAAATGTGTCCTGATGATGTAAATCCATAATAACGCATATGCACTTTGCGCATTGTCACTTTTCTGTGCGTGTGTCTCTTTCACCCTGGTGCATTACTGCCCCCGGTGGACAGTAATGCGCATACGCAATTGTGCACATGCTGCATTTAAGTGAAAGTGAATGAGCTGATGAATGGGTTTTTTTGTACATCTACACGCCTAGATGATTTCTGCAAAAATGCATATCCTGCATATATACTGTACATTCACAGACTTGTCCATATTATTAATATTTCATTTGCTTTTTTCATCTTCATACCGTTACGCCTCACTTTTATCATACCTTTAAGACTGTTCATTCATTTTCATATTGCATAATCATTTTGTTGTATTTTCCCATGTTAAATATTTGTCACTTATTTGTCTCTACATGCTATTATTTATATATTTCATATATAACTGTTGGTTGGGTCATACTACCTGTCGGTTTTCTCACTGCATCCTATCGCTACACCCCAATTTCCCCACAGAGATCAATAAAGTTTCATATTATGTTATCTTCATTGGTAATGACAAGGCAACATGGCTCCCCGGGACCACAGGATGCAGCCGGGTACCAGGTTATTCCCTCCAACCCTCTTCTAAATATTTAAAGGCGTCGTCAACTGCGCCTCTCTTTACACGTGTGTGCTGGGATAATCACGTTTCAGGTGGACCACGCCACTGCTGATTCAATAAGCATGCTCTTTGTTCTTCCTCTCCCTCAAGAACAAAAGATATAGAGGAAAGTGTTCACTAATAACACCCCCCACACACACACATACAGGCACATACACACTCCTGCTAAAGTCCATTAGCGAAACCCCCTGGGAAAGCCTGGAGGCTTGATGAAGAGATGTGGCGGGGAGGAGAGGGACAATTATTGAATTCCAGCAACAGGTGGACACTTTCTGCACACACTGAAGGGCCTTCTGCAGACCTGTTAGTGTCACTACAATGCACGTATTATACACATATATGCTGTAAATTCACATGATTGTTTTCTTCATATTCTCATCATTTTGCATACATTTTTAGAATTTTTCCACTTATTTCATATTGCATATATGTCCTATTTCTCATACTTTTGATTCATGCATTCTACATAACATATTCTAGTGCTGAAATTGTCAGTGTTTTATCTGATCCCCATTTTATTTTTGTATCCTATTACTGCTTGCTACTGCAACAACCCATTTTGCCACAAATATCCTTAAATGAGTGTTAAGTAATTTGGGACTTTGATCGATCTTTATCGGCAAAACCAAGGGATTACAACATCGATGTCTTGCACAGCTTACGGCGGCCTGTAATTGACATAAATAAATAGGATAAATAATGACATTTTGACAATACGGTGGAGTAAGCAAGCTAATTAGAGCAGAGATCCAGCAGAAATGTCTAGTGGAGAGGTGATATATCACCATGCAAAATACCGGTATGATTATATTCCAAAACAGAGTGCAGGCTGGATTTATTTCAGCTTTAAAGTTTCATCTTCTCTCATATCAAAAGATGCCAATCTCCTCGTTGTTGAGCACAATATATACAGTATGTGGTGGATTTATTTATATTAACTGTCCTTCTCTCTCTCTCTCTCTCCCCCCTCTTTCTAATCAATCCTTTTTATTCACTCTTCATCTCTTCAACTGTCTCTCCTTCTCTTTATTGCTTTCTTTCCATCCTCGCATCATCGTTTTCCTCTCTGTTTTTTGTGGCCCTTCCCCCACCCATCCCACGTCCCTCTCCCTTCCACTTCCTCACACTTCTCCACCTGTCCGTCCCGCTCCTCCCTCCCTCCCTCCCCAGCGGCCATCGAGGCCTGCCTAGGCTACCTGCTGAAGAGACGGGCGGCGGGGTTTCTGCGCAGTGACAAGATCGCCGCCCTCTTCACCAAGATCGGTAAAGTCAACGACACCGCCAGCGAGGTTTGCCACAAAGTGCAGGAGCAACTCCAGCAACAGGCTGAAATCAGCAGGTTGGTTTACCCAGACCACCCCCCCTAACACACACACACACACACACACACACACACACACACACACACACACACACACACACAGCCTTTCACTTCACACCTACTGACGTCCTGGACTTAAAGTTGCACTAGGCAAGTCAAGTTTCAATTCGTCACTACCTGTGTGCAGAGAAAGACTTCCCACCAGATTTCCCACCAGAGTCCATGTAAAAAAATCTATTGTGTCTCAATTAGGGGGACGGGACGCAGCACTTCTTTATGATTTACATACAAATCTTGCATAGTGCAGCTTTAATTTTGTGGCAGAAGCATATTAATACATATTAAGTACAGTAAATTTACCATTGCAGACAGCGGTTGCAAAGATTTCCACCCGCTTTCATGCAATCAGTGTTATTTAGGCATTATCAGCATCACAGCACTCAGTACCAAAAGCCCAAAGCTAAAGACACACTCCATCAGCAGCATACACAACCTCTGGCCAGGTGAGTGTTTACTAAAGCCAAGCATCTGTGTACACACCGCGATAAGCCCCGGGCCTGTTTCTGCTTGCGTGTATTGGGTGTGTTTATACTTATGTGTGTGTGTGTGTGTGTGTGTGTGTACATGTAGTATGATAAACTGCTTTGTCTGCAGGCACTTAGGCACAAGGCAAGCTGTTTGCAAGCCCATTAATTGTCCATTAGCCTAAGCCACATGGCTACCAAGGCCTCCCCAAGGCTAAAGACAAATGGAGGGGAGAGGGCTCTTTGACACACACACACACACACACACACACACACACACACCTACCTGCACATTCGCACAAGCAACCTACATAATGCTAAAACACAGTGAGGGAGCGTTGCAACATGGATGCATTATGTGATGTAGATGTGCTCAATTAAACATGGTTGGGTGCAATGAGCGCCTCGGTCCTCATATCAGTTGCTGCCGTCTCTCGTTGCTCTGTCCCATCTCATTGGCCTTTATTTCCCCGGACAGACACAGCACATTAAAACCTATTATTGTTCATGGGTCTGGTTTACACAAGTCCCGCCCCCCTCAGAATGCATACATGCATTCATGCACGATCATACGCAAGCATACACACACACACACACACACACACCCACACACCCACAAGCGCCCCTCCCCCTTCCCCCTCCCTGTCACCCCACCAGGGCTCCATCGCTCATTTACTCCGGTCGCCATAGCAACGTGGTTGCGCCAGAGAGGCAGAGAGCATGATGGGAGCGATGCAGAATATCAGCAGATATCGACGGCGGTAGGAATAGTTTTCAGCACCGATGCGAATGGAAATGGCAGCGTGAAAGCACCAGGGTTACCCCGACCACCGTGCATCAGCTGTTGGAGAAGGGCGGGAAGGCTCTCTCTCTCTCTTTGTGTGTGAGTGTGTGTGTGTTTTCAGTGCTTGGGGCAGGTCTATTTAAAAGGTTGCGTTTTAGGTCAAATTAGGTTATCTTTTTGACAAAGGCTGCAATTGGAAAATCTGTTCCTTTTTAACCTTCCTTATCTAAATCCCTTTTTAATCTATTTTTGTTCTGTCCCTTTCACTCACACACACACACACACCTCAGGGCCTCCGATACCAGCGCGATCTCCTAGTAACAACCCTATCGCTTTTCTCTTTCTTCTCCTTTCCTTCCTTCTACTCACGACAGTCTCGGTAAAGAGCAAAGATTAGCATACGATCTGCATTCATTTCCTTTCAGTATCCGTCAGTGACCTGCAGTACCTACTCTGATAACAGATCCAACACACACAAACAAATGGATCCGCACTCATGTAAATGCCTGGGATAAAGCCTTTCTTATTTCTGTCATCTCCTATGACACAACACGCCATATTTAGCCATCGGCCGTCAGGCAATACCGTTGTTGGAAAATTTTCATTTACACTTCACACAGGCTGTCACCCACACCATTTAAAAATAGTATCCCTAGAATAGCAGGGATATTATTTGCTCACATAAAATGTCGGCTGACTGATTGCACGAACGGACGTAACGCGTCATTAAGGCTGTGAACTGGAGGAACTGAAATGCAGATAATGCAAATCTGGAAGCGGAATAAATCACCGTGGCATATCTCTCGCCGTATTCATTCATCTGTCGGCTCAGAATGCAATCTTGTCAGTCAGCTACATGTTGACATTTGGAGAAGACCAATGACAGAGCTCAGTTTTGGGGGAGGAAGGACAACATGCTGTAGGGAAAGATGTTTCCATAGAATTGATTTGATAAAAGCCTCAATAACTAAATACATTATGCATATATTTATGTGAACAGCTTAGGGGCAATGCACAGCAAGCATAATGCATAGTTTATTCCCCTAATATTTTGATTTGATGAAACGTATGCACATTTTTTGTGGAAGTAATACCTTGTGTAATAATACATCCTACTTATTTCAATGGTCATTTCAAATCCAACATATTAACTCTTTGAAGCAACATTAACCACCAGTGACCCTCCAGGATGTGTCTTTCTTTGGCAAATTAACTCCCAGAACTGATTTTCATTCATTCATCTACCACGCGCAACTTCAAAGCCTTATGGTAATAGCAGCAGTGTCATATGCTCATGCTTATAAACGTGCACATCATCCCGATGGTAGAGTAAACCCTCTGAACCCTCGGACAGGACAAATCAAAGAATTCTGCACACATTTGTGCAACTGGAGATCACTAAATGCTTCCTGTTGGGGTATCAGTCGCGTCAGGAAAAATAAAATGCATCTTAGATGAAAATATTGAGATGTCATCGAAAACCACCTGATTTCCCCATGTGTCATTTCAAAATTTGCCAAAAATAAACCATTTGTGCTAGCGGGATACTGTAAAAAAAAAAAAAGCGCAACAGTGACATCACAACTATTCCTTGAATCTCAGAGCTAAATTCCTCAGTAACTTGGTATGCCTGGAAAGGTAGTTGAAAACACCTATAGCAGTTGTAAATATATTAGTATAGAATGTGGAAGGCCCCCCAATTTTTCTTCAACATGTATAAGATGTGGGGAGTTTTTTTGTAAAATACATTTTCAAAGAAATTCAGTTTCCATTTTTTCCCATGTTTTGGCTGTGTTACTTTGCTAACTAACTAGCAGACTAATTTAGCAAATCAATTACTGCTAATGTTAACATGCGATGACTAGCCACCGCTAATGTCAGCTTCTACTAGAGACATTAGCTAGTGTGCTAATCAGATGTGTTTACAACAAGACAGTGATGGTTAGCTGACCAAATACTATGTATAGAAAAGGGGTTGAGAGTAGGGGACTGGTGACTATCATCATTGGGGCATCGATCAGAATGCCAGAATCACAAAATCAATGTCCAGAGTTATGTCCAGTGAATAGTGATTTAATGAAGGGGGGGAAACAGACACACACGGGCTGATTATAGCTTTGGAATAGTGTGTAATTGCCTGGAGAAGACATACAAGAAACACAAGAGGTTAAACACATCACACAACAATGTACTTGTACTTGAACAAAACTGAACAATCAAGAGTAAAATGATAATGCTTTACCAGTATTCATACACAGCGACATGGTGAACTGACTGCCACCCCATTAGAAAAGGAGTGTGAAGGCAAACAACTGGCATCAACTTAAGTAGGATTGAAAACGGGTGAATAGAATCATATAAACGAGTGAGGGCGGGGACCATGGTGTATTCCAACCGATATACTGAGAGCATTACATAGGGTGCAAAGGAGAGTGAAATGGGGAGTGGAGGAAGTGAAGAAGTCAAATTAGGGATTGGTGATAACTTTAATACACTATGGTTAGCTAGCTAACAAGCTGACATTATCTAAACATAAAATCAGTCAGATGTATCAGTAAATGATCAATTCTCCAGTCAAAAACAGCACAGAAATGAATCATGTCTATTCAATTATTGAGACGGACAAGTTGTACGTTTAGAAACACAACCAGCTGTTGTGTTGTTACTATGTGCTGAGGACCTCCAATATGGCCGCCAGAGGGTGTGTTTTGTCACCTGAAAGCTCACTATCTCGAAGGAATAACTGCCACAAATAGCAATGATTTCTGCTTTTACTTGGCAGTGTATATGTGGAATACACAAACCCTGTTTACAATGGATGGGCATGGATTTCCTCAGTGCCAAGTAACAGGGTTGGCACCCAATGCACCAGCTAATAGCAGTTTTTATTTGGAGTAGGAGGTCCATCTTTTTTTTTTTCCTTATGCTTTTTTCTTTCTTTCATCAGGATGATGTCTCTGACATCATCCTGATGAAAGAAAGCCCTTCCCCGTGTCCTGGAGATCCTACTATCACCGCACACAAACACACACATTGTCACATATAAAGCCTTGTTGAAGAGTCTAGGGGATTGTGAACATTGTGATTGTGGTAGCTGACCCAACACACACACACACACACACACACACACACACACACACACACACACACACACACACACACACACACACACAGCCAAGCTGAAGAGGCCAGAGGATTGCGAACATCGTGACTGTGGTAGCTGTGGTAGCCCCTCTCCACACACACACACACTCATTTGGTTGGAGTGGATCGGGCTTGTGAGTGGTTTTGTCTGATCGCTGTAGAAGTGCCAGTGATAAAGCTCTGTCGGTGATGAAGTCTTCTTTCACAGATACCGAATAGTCGTGGCTACACACTGTGCCATCAACATGGAGGGCTGGAGGGACCCTGCTTATTAAGTAAAATCCTTCAACCAAATGATTGCTGACATAGAACAACACTTTGACCTTGCGCCGGTGAAGTGGCAATTTCGTTGAGCACAAGCAAATGTTTTCCCACCTGTGCCTGTTCGGTAACGGTGCGGCTTGCCATATCACTTGGGCCAAAATGGGCAAGGAAGCGCACTAGAGGGGAGTTATCAATACGAATTGGGTGGTGCAGTGTAGTTTTAGTATCAAAAATTACACTGTCTACTCTAGACCACGTCTTAGCATGAGCGTTAGCATTCTGTGCTAGTTTTGTGGTTTTATTTGGTGAAGGCGCATGTGCACATAGACCTATCCTACCTTTCATGTATGCCTATTTCACTTTGATATCAATTCCTCAGTATTCTCAATTTCTCAGTAGCCATGTTTACAGGCACATCAAAAATATCTGTTTCTGTTCACTCATGATGAGCAATGTAACACCACGTCTTATTGCACAGAATACATCAATAACCATCAATAAAAACATCCACCAAAAAGCAAACCTACACAGTAATTGCTGGTGTTAGTAGTGACCTTTCCCCCCCCCCCCACCCCCAGGAGAACACAGAGCCTGGGTCATGAACCGCTGAGGAGGCAGGGTTCCTCCACCACTAGCCGCCCCCCCCAGCCCCTCTCCGCCCAGGCCATCAAACACATCTGGGTCCGAACCGCCCTCTTTGAGAAAGTCCTGGACAAGATAGTGCAGTACATCGTGGACAACTGCAGGTGAGTAATCCATTTGCTTTTGCTTGAGAACGATGACTCACTTCAAGCTAGTTAAGGCTTTTGATGTAGCTGAGTGATGAATAAGCCCCTGAATTACCTCTGTTCATTTCAGCCATCTCTGCTTCCCCCCCCCCCCTCTGTTAGCTTTGTTCTGTATTCTGTTTGGCTCAATATAAAAGTGCAATGCCACTTGAGCTTGCAATAGCCTCTAATATCAAAGATGAAAGCCTGAAACGTGATGTGCCAGTTGGAAGTGCAGTGCATTAACCGCACATGCAGACCAAGCATGACCACTTTGCCCGGGGTCAAGCATTGGAGCAAGTTCTCTGTTTGTTTTACATTATTTGTTTGTTTGTTTATGTAGATCTGTCTTGTATTTGATCATTTTCCTCATTTGATTCGATTCCTAAATATAATCATATGTCTGGTAAAAAGGTTATATTGAATTTATGCCTTGCTATGCTAAGTGGCTACAGCTATTTGGATGCTTGTTTAGCCTAGCAGCGCTAACGTTAGCGGCTAAAATATTTTAGGCTATTTCAGATAATGCGACACACCAGGAAGATCAACAATCTCTGCCACTTTCCTCCATGCGTTATTTTATTTCTCAAGATCTTTATGAAAACCAGAGAAAAAGAAAGAAAACCAGTCAAAACCATAATAATTCTCTCTTCCATCCTCCATTCAAAGAAGTGGAAGTGGAAGTAGAGCCAAAAATTTAATTACAGGGATTAATTGTGAGCCGGATTGTTTGGCTCTCGTGTCATCGTGACCATTGTGTTAATGTCTGTAATATTACATTTTTAAAACTGAGCCTGGTTAAAGTCGTCACCTATCCATGCATGT
Organism: Hoplostethus mediterraneus; assembly: GCA_034670385.1. Lineage (NCBI taxonomy): Eukaryota > Metazoa > Chordata > Actinopteri > Trachichthyiformes > Trachichthyidae > Hoplostethus > Hoplostethus mediterraneus. Next base: position 747,394 of record JAXDDW010000162.1, on the reverse strand, counting down.
TATCTGAATCACTCTTATTATTGGAGTTAATTCTCTTTTGGGGTTTTCTACATTGTTTCTGTGTTTATCAATGCAGTAAATACTATGAGAGGGAAGCTCTGATGCATGACCCAGTCTTCGGACCCATCCTAGCTGCCCTACTGGGTAAGTATATTACACTACATATTACACCACATTTACATTTCATATTTCATATATCACATTTTACACATGTAGCTGATGCTCTCATCCAGAGCGTCTTACAGTTAGTGCAACATTACAAGCATTACCTGTTAGTTATATTAAGAATGGAATCATCTGCACTTTTTAAAATAAATTTATGACAAATACATTTCAGGTAAAACAAAATGGATATTTGGAATTGCACTCTTACTCTCACACTTACTGGTCTTGGAATTACACAATCACGCTGCCTGTTCCTACGTACCGGTCTGCATGACGGTGTATGTTGGTGTGTATTCCCAGTGGGGCCCTGTGCTCTGGAGTACACCAAGCTGAAGACGTCGGACCATTTCTGGACAGACCCCTCGGCCAATGAGCTTGTTCAACGCCACCGCATCCACGGGGCCCACCGGGGCCCGGATTCCTCACCCAGCCGCCGACCTGCGCTGGGGGTGAGACTGAGGGTGTTTTCAGTCTGCTTTTCAATGCTCAGCAGGTGTTGGTGTTGTGATGGAGTGGGAGTTAGTGTGTTAGGGAATTACATTGTGTTAATGAATTTGTTGTAGAACAGTGGTCCTCAACCATGTGCCATCAAGGGACCGACTGGCTGCAGGCTTTCATTCCAACCAAACATGACAGCAACTCAGTTCACAGATTACTTCCTCAGCTGCTGTAGTAGTGTAAAAACCTTACTTAAGGTTGCATTATGTAACTTTTTATCAAAAAATACAAGCACCATATCAATTTAGTTCATGAAGTGGGGCTGCGACAGCAAGTCTGGCCCCTGTGGCCCCCTGAGGTGCTGTAATCATAATCCCTATGATGTTTTGGCGAGAAGGTTTTTTCTCCGAGCACAGGAAGTGTCACACAGCTCTGAAACAGCATTGAGCCAGCTAGCGCCTCGGCTATCGCTACAGAAAGACATGGGTAGAAAAAAAAGTTACCTCTTGCTGCCACTGGAGGCGCCAATGCCAAATTACATAAAGTTACATAGCCAGGTTGAAACCTGGCCAAGGACAACTGTAATTGAGAACAAAAATGTTCTTGTTAGGGTGACACAGAAAGTACTGTTATTTTTTTCACATTTCATACTGTCTTTGGGTTTCTAGATCCGGAAGAGGCAGTCAAGTGGCAGCATTTCAGAAGACAAGTTTGCTGCGTCGGCGAGGGAGTATGTGGAGTCGCTTCACCAAAACTCCCGAACACACCTTCTCTATGGAAAAAACAACGTCCTGGTGCAACCGGTATGACTGTATCTTCTCAGTGATCAGCTTTTATATGCAGTATATATATATAGATAGATAGATAGATGGATAGATGGATTGATACTTTATTGCTCCCCGGGGGGGAATTCTGTGGTTGCAGCAACATAACAGTATCACAAGAATGTACAAAATACAAAGGTCAAGTACAAAATGAGCAAATGAATGGACGGTACATGTATGTAGAGTTAGAGAATGGTAATGGGTGAATAGATGTGAAAGGGAATGAATAAAGTGCAGGGCAGTGAGTGAATGTGAGCAAACACATTGGCAGTACAATGCACCCACTCAGCGGGTCCACAAATAAACTGCACATATACTTGCATATATTATTGTGGCACACACACACACACACACACACACAGTAGTGTACATTCATGTTATTTAAAGTCAAAGTTTGCTCTCTATGCCTACAAAGTGCAGTGCAGCAGTTTGCCAAGTTGCTGCAGCATCTTTAGCCCTGGGAATGAGCACATATTGCCTCCCACAACACTGACCCTATGGCAGGACCAGGCTAAGATATGTGGGTGGTGGCAAACCACACACACACACACACAGAGGAATGAACTTGCACGCTTGATCCCAAAACTATAGGCCACACAGCCTTCATGGTAGAAATGCTATGAATATGCGTCCTGACTAGACCCCTTCTATCTATCTATCTATCTATCTATCTATCTATCTATCTATCTATCTATCTATCTATCTATCTATCTATCTATCTATCTGTACAATGCTGTACAATGCTGACACACTCCCTAGTCCCTAATGTATAATTTAATATTTTTTAATTTAATTCTGACATTCTGCCCCCTCTCTATCCTCCATCCATTTGCTTCCTCTGTCGGCTGCCTTTACCAATCTAACTCTTATTTTGTCCTCTCCATTCCCCTCTCTGCTCAACTCCTTCCACCTTCTCCTCCCACATTGTTCCTCCCGCTTTCCTGGTAGAAGAAGGACATGGAGGTGTTGCGGGGCTACCTGTCGCTCCACCAGGCTGGAGAGAACCTCACTCTGAAGTGGACGCCCAACCAGCTCATCAACGGCACATTGGGAGATTGCGATCTGGAGAAGAGGTAGCTACCATCACCGCCCCCCCCCCCCCCACCACCACCATATACATCTAGATATAGCCAACAGCGTCTATATTGTAACTATTTAGAGTTTGATATCAATTCTACCATATTTTAAAGCTGCACTAGGCAAGATTTTTATGTAATAATAAACAGTTAAAAATAGATTCCACCATCTGCCATTGCCAGAAATTGAAAGCTTTAACTCTGTCTGCATTGGAAGAACAGCGCCCTCTTCCTGTTTTGTGCCATAAAGCACAAACACACACACACACAGCCACACACCACACACAGAGATCCATACAACATACCTTTACCCAAGTTACTCCAATAAACCAATGAGAAGAATTCCTGTGACTTGGCCCTTTCATGACTTACCACTGTGATTCAAACCCTCCGACGACTCCAGCAATACAGTCTGCTTCCCTAGCCTCCTTAACTGGCTCTTCCTCCTTGAGATCTTTTTGAGATCCTCTGCCAAAACCAACCAACCCCAACCAAGAGGCATCCTGACCCTTTTCTGACTGCCCCCTCTTTTTCCCTCTCCGTTAGTATCTACTGGGACTATGCTCTGACTGTGCCTTTGCGCCAGATAGTCTGCATCCACTGTCACCAGCGATGTGAGTACTGCCGCTATTACTGTACCGCCCCCACAAAACCTCCACGTTCAACTCATAATAAATCACCTCATATTAGCTCATTAGGTGGATGGCTTCGCATTCAGCCAGCAACACACACACACACAGCTGTTGTCACTTTAAGCTTGATTGATTGGTTAGCTTTATAAAGTGTGCATTTCCCACTAAGAACCAATGATGATGTGTTAGTGTTTTTCATTTATCTTGATTGATTTCACCTCTATTTTTTTTCTCACTGTTTCAGATTTCATATATTTTGTGTGTGTGTGTGTGTGTGTGTGTGTGTGTGTGTGTGTGTGTGTACTCTCTTCCATGTTAATGTGTGTTAATGTGTTAATCTATTAATGTGTCCTACCTGTCTTTTCCCCTCCTTAGCAACTGATAATTGAATAATTGCCATATAATGGGATAATTGGTAAAAATGTAATCAAATCTCTCTCTAAATACAGTTAAAAATGTGATGCCTGTAAAGTAATAACGACTTCAGACTGATATTATAATAATTTAAAAAGGTACACCCCATATAATGTAATAATCCCTGGTTAATGTAATAATGTATTGCATTATCATTAAAATTTTTTTTACAATATCAGTCTGAAAATGTTAGAAAATTATCCATTAATTTATTGCATTAACGGATTGTATTACATTTTTGACTCATGTAGAGATATTTAATATTATTATTATATTATATTTTATCTTCATTACCTTATCCCCTCCCTGTCTGTCCCTATTTAACTCAACTGTGTTTCTTTTCTTAACCTTGTTTTCCTTCTTCCACCCCCCACCATACCGTACTGTAGCGGACTGTGGTGGTACACTGGTTCTGGTCAGTCAGGATGGGATCCAGCGGCCGCCCCTGCATTTCCCCCCCGGCGGTCACCTCCTGGCTTTCCTGTCCTGTCTGGAGACCGGCCTCCTACCGCGGGGTCAGCTGGAACCCCCTCTTTGGTCCCAGAAAGGCAAGGTCTGTCACCCTGTTAAGGCTGGATTCATACCTAAATAGTGGCATGGTTTACATGCACATGCAATAACCTGGTTATTGGTCAAGGTCTTATTCAGGTTAATCTGCCCCTATAGTGTCCTCAGTCGACCTGGGGCCAAATAGATCGGTGTATATAGCTCCAGTGTTAAGAACCTGCTTCTCATGTCATCTGCGGCTGGCACTGAATCCCACTTCAGCCTGGGACTGGTATCCGCAATCCATATCTACCAGGGGCCAGCACCCACATCGCACATCAGCCAGGGTTCAGCACCAATGTCTCAGATCGACCTCCAGGGAGGGTCACTGTTTGGGTGACTAGGCTAATGTAACGAGACTGTGCCAATCCCAAACCAGACCAAACTAAAGTTGGTCAAAAGATTACAAGTGTAAAATCATGACATTTTTAAACTAAGGTTGGTCAAATAATTGCAAGAATAGGCAGGTTTTAAGTTTGGATTAGAAGATTTCCTGGGAATTAGCCCCCAAAGATAGGGAGCTCGATAGGAAAATGCTCTGGGCCAACAACTAGCATCTCTGCTTTGTTGGCATTTAAGAGTAAATAATTTAGTGGCATCCAGTGTTTTATTTCCAGATAAACATGCTTCTAGATAAGCTAGTTGGTGGACGTGGTCCAATGGTGGTTGCGGGTCCATACAGCAACGTGTGCGGGCTGCCAGCTTGATAGATATGTAGAATTGGGTATCATCAGCATATGGGATTTAATATGTGTGTGTGTGTGTGTGTGTGTGTGTGTGTGTGTGTGTGTGTGTGTGTGTGTGTGTGTGTGTGTGTGTGTGTCCTGCAGGGAAAGGTGTTCCCTAAGCTGCGGAAGAGGAACAGCGCGGTCAGGCTGGTCGACCAGGACAGGAATGGGGAGGAGCAGACGGCTGCTGACTATGTGTTTCGTATTGTCTACCCTGGACACCGACAAGACTCCAGTGAGTAACTCACCCACAGACTTGCACACTAGCTTAGTATATTGTCAAAGCATTAATCGCTGCACACAGTAGAGTTCAATCTTCCTTCTCTGCTTATAAGTCGTCTCTGTACTGAATGTGTGTGTGCGCCTTATGAATACCCAGAATGTACGTCTACATTTTATATTACCATGATGTCTTTCCACAGTTGGGGTGTAGTGTCGTATCTCCCCCACCCCCCTTCCCAAAGCCTGTAGGGAGGCGCTGTTCTAACTGTGTTTTCTGTTGTCCCATTGGTGCAAGCAGTCACTATAAACTACCACCACACCACGGGCAGCCGCGCGCCTTCGCTGGACGATGACGAGGAAGAGGAAGATAGGCTCCACGCTATGATCTCAATGATCTGCTCGCGGAACCTCACAGACCCTAATGTCATGAAAGGTTTTTATCACCTTAACACACCCACCGAACCAACCCAATCCCCCCCCCCACCCCCCCCTTAGACCTCACCCTGGCTTCAGACGTTCCTCCCCACCACCCCATCATGCCCTATCAGCCCCTGCCCCATACCACCTCCCCGAGCCTCGTCTACCTGTGTGTCTGCTGCCCAAGGCCCAACCCAACAGTGTGGAGTAGGCTGGGTTTGGCTGTGTTAACAGTTTAAGGTGGAAGTTGAGGTTGATCAAAGCAAAACTGCAAAAGTTAGTAATTGGTAATTAGCTTTCAGCTATTACTCTCATTACCGTAAACAAATGAGACCATCACCAAGAAGATTGGCAGCCTCTACCGGCCTCTGCACTGCATTTTACATTGTGTGCCACCAGGTCAGATTTGGAGGGATCTGCTGGATCGATTTACGGCACAAAACAGGAAGAGGGCGCTGTCCTTCCAGAATGGAGTTTCTCACAATGGCAAATGGTGGAAGGAGTGAAAAGCTGATGGACTACCAACATGTTGATCCTCTTCAGTAAAGACAAAGATGCTGGGGTGGAGGGGGGCAAGTAGCAACATCCTTTTTGCAACTGGAAGCAACAGGGTTTATGGAAAATGTAGTCTTAAATTTGAGAAACACTAGACCTAACAACACCACCGGTGTGAGAGAGGCTTCCAATCATCTTGACCATGGTCTCATTTGTTTACTTGTTTAGTTTAGTTGTTTGTAATTATACCAAAGTATCACAATTAATTTAATAATGATTTAATAATGATAAAATTACTACACATAGAACCTGTAATATAGTAACCTGAACCAAAGTATCCTGCTTGCTGTGTAGCTCAAGTGTCAAGGGTTAAGCAGCCTCCACTGAAGCCCACGTCTTGTTTATGTTCATGCCTTCCATAGCTCAGTGCATGTTGTTCTGTGTGTCAAGGCATTATCAGAAAGGTCAAAGTTCAAGCTGCAGGCAGCTGGCTTTCAGTACAGCGACACACGTGTAACTCCAAGGTGACATATATAGTGAGGCCCTGGTGCAAAGAGTGAATGCAAGGTGAAGCAGCGGGTCCCTGGGTGTCAGATAGAGGAGGAGAGGTAGAGGAGGAAAAGCAGATGGGGCAGATGTTGTGGGGGCGGGAGCAGAAGGTCTTTTCTGATACATGCAGTCTAGAAGGAGCTGTCAGCACACAGCCAGATGAAGTCTACCATGTTGAGATCCAGGCTCACAGCACATTCTCTAGTCGTTGGTGGCTTATCCCACAATCCCATGGCATTCGGTGAGCAATAATATGCATTGATACATCTTCAGCTTTTTTTATTGGCTGAATGCCTCCTGTTTTCCCTGTTTGATGTTACTTAAATGACACAACACCCTTAAAATGACAGCAACCTCGCCACTGTAACCGGGCCCAATAATGCCCCTGTCATCAGACAATGGTGGCTTTGCCATTGATATCATGATATCATGACATCCAGTTAATGCCACATCAGCCTTTGACGCACTCCCACCCCCCCCCCCCCACCCCCACCCCCCCCCCTCCCCCACACACACCCACCCTCTTCCTGGTTAATTTCTCTCTCGTTCTTCTCCTTTCTCTCTTCACACTCCTTAAGTACACAATTGAATCCACTCGCTTGACAGGGATCCTGACGCAATGTCCCTGAAATGCACATTGGCAACACATACACACTGTCAGTTGGACAGCCTCAGCATAACAGAGCACAGCGACTGCACATGTCTGTCACATATTTTCACCCGCTGGTTTAACTGTCACACGTTCAGTGATGCTGTCAACCCTCGCAGTCTCCTCATCTGGTCTCTAAGCCTATCAGGTTAGGTCACTGTCTGGCTCACTTGCAGCTTTGCATCGTGGGGGTTTGGAGTGCTGATGGATGCAGGTTGATTAGATGGTCTTCAAACACCCCCCTCCTCCTCCCCCTCTCCCCCCCCAGCACTGTTGGGTCTAGGTTGTCGTGGCCAAGAATTGCTTTAATAATTTGCTGTTTTTTTGCACTCCTTTTTTATTTGACTTAATTCCGTTTGATTTCCTTTTTTCAAATTTTTGTCCTTTCATTTCTCACTTGCAACATGCTTGACAATTTTGCATGGGAAAGATGCACCTGTTTCATTGTTGTTTTTTTTTAAAGAACAAGTATGTGTTCCTGCTTATCTGTGATGGAGTATCCTTCCCCCCACCACCCCTCAGTCTACCTCTCTTGTTTGTTTCTGTTTTAATTTCTCTCTCTGCTCCGATCCCCTAAGTCGTGTCTCCCTCTGTTCGTGCAGTTTTTCGCTGCGATGCTGTTCACTGTAATTCTTCACTAACCCCACCCCCCTCCCTTCCCATCCCCCCTGCCCCTCCCCCTCTCATTATGACTATTCGGTCCTGTGGGGTTCCGCAGTAGTAGAGACGTGGAGTCCTCCTGTGAACGGGGTTGCATTACTGGACCCCCAAAACTATCACCAGTTGTTGATCACGTCTAGTCCTAAAGTAAAGAGGGAGGGGGTCCAAATGTTGGCCTCCTTCCAGCATTTTTTCTGTTTGCTTTTTTGTTATTATTATTATTTGTTTTTGGGGTTCTTGAACAACCAAAGTGCAGCTACATATTTATGACAGGTCATCAGCTCCAACCTGAAGAATTAAGGTGAAGAGCATTTATTTAATGTTGAAGTTTTTTTATGATTTTTTTCTTCTTCTTCCTTTTGTGTGCCCTTTTACTGGTGTCCATTTGGTGTTTTTCCTTTAGATTTGAATTTGTTTTTTGTTCCTCCTGTCTTGTCCCGGCTTTATGCATCCCTGCATGGCCTGAAGCGTCAGCCTCGACCCTGTCCTCTCTCTCTCTCTCTCTCTCTCTCTCTCTCGTTCCCTCTTCTCTCCTGCTCCTCTGTGGAGCCCCCTCCTGGTCTCTCTCTTTTTTTCCCTCCCCCCTCTTGAATGAAGTGAACCAGCATGGCTTCCCTGCATCCTTTCTCTGCCTGTCTTTCCCAGAATGCCGTTCCTGCTTTCCACGATCATCACTTCTACTTTGAGTTTCCTAGACACACTTGTGTTTTACCAACTCTCACACGTGTACCTTTCATCTATCTATTCGTCTATTGGTGTCATGTATGACCTAAAAAAAAGATACATTGTTGATTAAACTGATAATTTGATCAGCAAAATAAAAGCACATTTATTTATGGTTGAGCTGAGGCGCCTGTGTCATAATATGTTAGCCATATTACACATTGATGTGTAAAATATCATGATAGATAAAATATGATAAAGTGGCACTTTTTTAGAGTAAAGACACTGAAAGAGCATCATCCATTTTGTCTCTGAGCACTGCACCCTCTCTCTCTCTCCCTCTTTCTCTCTCTTTCTCTTTCTGTCTCTCTCTCCCCTCACACCCTCGTTCCCTCTCTCCGGTCTAGACCACGGGGAGATGATGGAGATGCAGGGCTTCGGAGGCAGCCCGTCGTCGTGGCAACAGGCTGAATTAACCAGTCACGTGTCGTTGTGCCTGTCCTGCTCCGTCGGCGGTGGCGACAGCGTGTCGTTGGACTACCCGTCCGGCTGCACCTGCGCACACGACCCGTCGGACATTCACACGTACGCACCCGCTAGCTACGCGCCGCACTGCCACACGCGCAGAGCTGCGGGAGGGATTATTTTGCCGAGCCTGTCAGATAAGCGACGAGATTGTTCACAGTCGAAATCGAACCCCTGAAGTCGCTGTTATCCATAAAACTGCACAGAACCACAAGCATAGAGAACATTCAGAGCCTGTTGCAGAATGTCAAAGGACTGCAGGAGCACAATGCTGCTTTTTCTAGTTTAGTTACATTACATTACATTGGGTTTTATTATTATTTTCAAATAAAAAATAAGAGTCTAGCCTAGTCACATACATATTATCATACCTTATATACAGAATTACATTTAACATTTTTCATATGTCTTTAGGCTTATATGACTATATTGTTTTTATGTTTTCATAGTTTACATATTCTTCATAACAATATATGTTTCTGTATCAATTAACAAATGAAATCAAAATTCTTGATACGACATATATGTCATTCTATGTTTTCTACCAACTTGATAGTCAATAGAACAACTAGTCTATTCTATTCCGATTCACAATTTTACCTAATTAATATCAAATTCATGTGATACAATTAAATTAAATTCTTTGACAAAAGTTGCTTTGAAATAAATGACTATTTTTATCCACATGTAAATGAAATGATCAATTCTGTGAACACATTTCAATAAACTTTAAAAGTTACAGCAGCAGACTTATGCCATTCAGGGATTCCAAATTTGTCAAAGTTACTACTACTACTATACTACTAGAGTACCACAATAGTAGACTACAAAGACTCATTCAGACATGCAACTCAACAAGGACCTAGCAAAAGGATAAGCCCTTGACCAGCAGACACAAGAACAATGCAATCTTTAACAACAATAGAAAATGAGATGACCTATCAGATGATAAAAGTACAGCATGTGATTAATATAAACATTGACTAAATTGTAGGGAAGCAAGGAAACTCCTTGATGCAACAGATGTCATTTTTCTGTGTCACCAGCCACATTTTTAAGCCATCTTGCCAGAAAGTTAATGACTAGCTCGTTCCACACCTAGATGAAGTACGCTATGGGACCTGCAAAAACCTACAGCTTAGACTAATGCTTTTACATGGTGATATGCTATCATCCTTTACACATTAACCAAGACAAAACCATATGAATCTGATTACGTGTCATAATAGCCTGAAATTGATAGATTTTATGGCAGCTACTGTTGTATAGTGATGTAATGTTTTTTTTTTCTATTCAAGCATCCACTTAAGATGCTTTTGCAAAATGAAAGAGCAGATTTTCAGAGCTTTAATGGATGTAATACTGCATGTTGGTGCTGCACAACACTGACAACAAGTCAGATTATGCTTTTTTTGTGTGAATATTGTGATACATTACACATCTTTACCAGAGCCTAAAACCATATGAAATGCTGGAATTACTGTGTTCAGTAATATCTGGAAAATTGATGGATTGATTATGCAGCCTTACTGTGTATATGCCATGATAAATGACTAAAGGTGATGGAATTACATCAATTAAAATGAGAACTTTTTGTTTTTGTTTTTTAAAAGGTACCAGTTAATAGCCTGATTATTTATCTGATTAAAAATGTATATGTTTCTAACTCTGTGTGGAACAGAATTATATTTAGCTGTAATATATACAATAGAGACATTTAATTATAATATAGAGATAAAATAAATATTTTCCTCTAGACAACTGCAACTCACAATATATTTGCTTCAGTCGAAAGTCCCTCTCTTACCTGCAGCTTGTAGAGAATTCAACTTTTAACGAGACTTTTAACCAGGTCAGTCTCTACACTGGCACCCATTAGTGCACTGCATCACACTGGTTCTATAAGCGTATTATCATAAAAGCAAAAAAGCCCTTTAGCAACTGATGAAAAAGAATTGTAAAGAATTTTTTTAAACATTTTTCCCTGATGATAATAATAATACATTGTTACATTAACATTGTTGTATAAAATTATTATATTATAAGCAGTGTAAGGAGGAGCTTTTTTCAAATTATTACATTGTTATATATATATATATATATTTTATTGCATTACCAGTTTATCACAAACTATTTTAATCACATTTTGACAAATGATTGCATTATCAGCTGCCGTAAGCCTCTGTCTACATTTTAGACGAGAAAGCCTTCAGCCTCCGTTGCATGTGTCTCGTCTCTCCACCCAGGGCTGGCCTACTGTCGACATCTGTCCACTGTCCGGACTCACCTGTCAGCCCTGGTCAACCACAACATCGTCCCTCCAGACAAACCGTGCGAGGCGTCTGGAGGCCTCAGCAAAGAGGTGTGGAGCAAATATCAGAAAGACTGCAAGGTGGGTGCCTGGCTTTTTCCCCCACTAAGACCCGACCTGTTACATTTGTTGGAGAGTGGGAGGGAAATAAGAAGGGTTGCATTGGTTAAAGGGGCAACATTTATTGTCTAGTGAAGAGGTGATGTATCACTGTGCTAAATACTGGAATGATAACACTGTGTGGCAGACAGAGGGGTGTGGTTGAGGCGCTGGTTGGGTGCAAGGAGAACCAGCCTACCAGCCTGTCTCTCTCTCATCTAGCCAACGCCCCAGCCAACGCCTCAACCACACCCCCCAGTCTGCCACGCACTGCTTTGTGGTTTGTTTTTTTGACTTGAGAATGTGTTTTTTTAGCTAGTCACTCGCTTGTAGCGCCGCCCTCCATCGCTGATCAGTTGAAAGTGTGAGTATGTGTGTTCCATCAACCCCCTGCAGATATACCCCCTGCTCCTGGAAACTCTTTGGCCTTTGTTGACGTTGCTTTGAAGCTCAAATGTAAACACGGTGATTGTCAGAGCTCTTCTAAAGCTGACACATACTGATCATTGATGTTCAATATATTATATATATATTGATGACTTTGGCTTTTTGATTACGATTTCAAAGTAGCTCCAACTCCTTTTTCACATACTGTTTCTGTTATTTTGTCCGCCCCCTGTATATATAGCGTATCACCTGTTTGACGTATATGTATATTAAATGTAAATCATGTATCATGTATTGCTCCCAGTCCAGGTTCTACCCTTCTCCGATGTATCTCCCATTCACTCTAATGAAATTCTAATGGGTTCCAGTGAAATTAAATCTCATTACAGAGTGTAATACGACACCGCCACAGCTATTAGACGAGCCATTGTAATCATTCATCAATTCCAAGCAATGTAATCATTACTAATTTACACTCTCTTCCTATCTGTGCTCCTATCTTTATCTACTGTCCCCTTTCTCTCTATCCATCCCAATCACTTTCTTTATATATCCATTATTGATGCAGTTCCTCATCCTCTCCGCACTCACTTCCTCATCACTCTCTTTTCTTCCTGTTTTTTTTTTTTTTGCCTGCTTTCTATGCAGGTGCATGTATTTCTATGTAGGCATTGGATTTTTCAAGGGCTTTCTGCAGCACTATGACATACATTAGTAGTAGTAGCAGTAGTACTATCAGTATTACTTATTGCAAGCAGCTGATGATTGCATTGTGTCAGAGTATTTTAGCTGATGTTAGTTTTGGTGTGTGTGTGTGTGTGTGTGTGTGTGTGTGTGTGTGTGCGTGTGTAGAACTATAAGGAGCTGGAGCTGCTGAGGCTGGTTTACTACGGTGGAGTGCAGCACGACATCAGGAAGGAGGTTTGGCCTTTCCTGCTGGGACACTACAAGTTCGGCATGGGAAAAAAGGACATGAGCCAGGTACAACACAGCCCACACACACACATGCAGATGTACAGGGAGTAGGGAATCTGATTGTATGTATATGCTCTATGTATATACAGTGGCTATAAAAAGTATTCACCTACCGCTTCACTTTTTGAAATTTTTGTTGTGCTATCAAATTATTTCTAAATACATTTATTTGGGTTATTTGGGATATTTGGTCTAAAAACTATGCACAATACATTAAAGCTGAAAGGATATTCAAGAAATGAATGTGAAAATGTCAAATTCCAAACACAAAATCTAGTTTGTAAAAGTACTACTAAAAGTAATATTCTTCAGCATTTTACAACATATATTATTTATACATAGTTAAAAACTGTGAATACTTTTTTTTTGCCCAAATTTTCAAATTTGACCTTTTCCTGTAGGTCTTGCCAGATTCCTTCAACACATTTGAAAGGGCTTTTATTGTGTAGGGCGTACCGCTTCAACATGCTGGAGCACAACGTGGAATACCTGTCACTTATGGATGGCATTTGATTACAGTTCCTACGTTCTCAAAGCAAAAAATAGTCCACTCTATGTACGACTCTTAATTCGTATGAATGTTTGATTTCATTTTCCCCTGTGAAGATCGATGAGAAGATCAGCGAACGGTACCAGCAGGTGATGAGGGAGTGGAAGGCCTGCGAAGTGATCGTCAAGCAGAGGGAGAAGGAGATGCAGTCGGCCATCTTTGCCAAGCTTTCCTCGGGCAGCAGCATCGACAGCCACGTCCTGCGCCTCATTCACCGAGACTCCACACTCAGCAACGAGGTGAACAAGCCACACATGCAACACAGTGTGCACTCAGCAGCACTCAGCAGCATGTTATATTAGCTAGGTATGAGGATCTCTCCTTATTAGATCAATTCAATATGAATCTGGATGCAGAAAATGTGTGAATCCTTGGGAATTACCTGGATTCCTGGACTACCTGGAGTCCGGCTTTATTTGCTCCCAAAATGTGGTCTGATCATCATCTCAGTCATAATAACAGATAATAGATAGATTGTACTTATTATTATTTAAGCCTCCACAGTCTGGAAAAAGTATGTGAACCTTTAGATGGAACCTCCTTAGCAGAAATAACCTCAACCAAACACTTCCTGTCTCTGCTTACCAGACCTGCTCAATCAATCAACCAATCACCTAATCAATCAATCAACCAATCACCTAATCAATCAAGCAACCAATCAACCAATCAATCAATCAGCATGGAGACTATATATTGTATGAATGAGAGATGAACTGTATATTTAACCTGCACCACTCTCTCTTCTCACTTTTCCATCTCTTTTAAACCTCCATCCTAGGTGTTCATGTCAGTGGATGAGCCAGACGCCGGGGGCCAGGAGACCCCCAGCGGAGGGGACACCACCCCCACCATGACGACTCTGGTCCCCCCTGCTGCCCTCGCCCCGGAAGAGCGCCCCTCTGGTGGAGTTCGACTCCCCCGACTCGGGTCTCCCTTCTTCCAGAAACTACTCGGTGGCCTCTGGCCACTCCCAGATCCTGTCCAGCATCGATGACGGGCAAAGCACAGAGGAGGAGGGCGGGGTCGGGGAAGAGGGCAGGACTCAGGGTGTGCTGGGGGGGCGTCAGGACTCTCTGACGGAGGACAGGCTGTGCAGTCAGCTGGACAAACTGGTGACCAATGGAGGAGCAACCGAGGGGATACCACCTTCACTCTCCTCCTACACTGTGTGTATATGTCTATTTTATATGTCTGTGTCTAGTTATATGTATATGTCGTTGTTCTATTTATGTCTTATTTATTTATATGTCTTTGTCTATATGTTCATCTGCTGTATATATGTTCATGTATTTACAGTATATGTTTGTAGGGATTTGTAGATACAGATGCAGCAACATTGCAAGCTACTGTCCATTTGGTTGTATCACAGTAGCTAATGTTGACATGATGCTGTTCCTGACCCTGTTAGGGTGTACACATCTACACACACTCATAGAAGAATATTTTTGCCATCTGTTTGTGCCTTAAGTGAAACACCTTTAACCTTTGCTCAGTCGCTCATTCACATTGAAAATAATGATTTCTTTGGGCAGATCGAGCTGTTGGACACAGTTGCCCTCAACCTGCACAGGATAGACAAAGACGTCCAACGCTGCGACCGCAACTACTACTACTTCACCACGGGCAACCTGGAAAAGCTGCGTAACATCATGTGCAGGTAGAGCAGGGATCCATTCGGTTTGAAGGGATGTGTTTGCTCTCCAGTCGAGTTGTGTGTCATGCCTGTAAACTCTGCTCCTTGCTCGCAGCTACGTTTGGGAACATTTAGAGATGGGCTACGTCCAGGGCATGTGTGACCTGCTTGCTCCCCTCATGGTCATCCTGGATGATGGTGAGGCACGTCATGTATCTCTCTATGGTCGTAGCAATTAGCAATTATGACAATTAGCTGCTAAAGAGGCTTTGCAGTTGTTCTGCTATGCACAAATCATGTCTAAATATAAAAAAGCAGGCTAGAAAAAAATTGTAGATCAATTCAGTAATATTGTAAGTAGTAAATAGTCTGATAATGTAGATTTGTTTTGAAATTTAGGTTTAAATTCTTGTCTTAAGCCCTAGTCTCTACTCCAAAACACAGAAGAGTCAGCTCAGTTAACCTGAACAAACCGTTAGCTAGCTAACTAGCCAGCAAGATAATTTAGTTCATGGTAGCATGTGACTACTAGCCACTGCTAACACTAGTTGCTACTAGATACGTTAGCTAGGGTGCTAAGAATGTTTACCACAAGATATGGTTAGCTGACCAGATATTATGGTTAGCTAGCTAACAATCCTCTTGATAGTCAAGTTTTGCATTTAGAGACACAATCAGTTATTCACAGCCATTATTATCTAAGAGCTGTGGACCTCCAATATGGCTGCCACAGGGTGTGTTACATCAACCTGAACCACGTTGTCAACTCTTTTTTTCAAGGAAAGTAGCTAATGGCTGCTCACTAGAAATCTTCAGATGACATCATATGCTAGTTTGCCCATCAGTATATTTGCTTCAGTCCCTGCTCTTAGCAGAGGGAGGGGCTACACGGTGTATGGGATGCGCTGTGATCATCAGATCAGAATGCGTCATCGAATGCGTTAGTAGCCAACACATTAACCAAAAAGTAGAGACATTTGTCGCTGGTCACTTTTGAGAAATAAAGTTGCCAAGTAGGTCTAAAAAGTCGCTAAACCTAGTGACAGTCCTCAAGTTGGCACCTGAAAGTTTTCGATTTAGCTTTTCAAATCAACAATAATTAATAATTTGATTAATGATTTATAATTTCTTCAGCGTTGAAGATCAGTGGAAAATTCTTAATACAGAAAAAAATCAAAGTTTAATTTCTCCTTCTGGGGCTCTGTTAGAGGTGATGGGTGGCTGGCGGAGAAGTGTCTGAACAAATCAACAGCTTCACTTAGCTCTCGGCTGTGTTTGTTCATTTGTGTGTGTGTGTGTGTGTGTGTGTGTGTGTGTGTGTGTGTCCCAGAGTGTCTGGCATACAGCTGTTTCACTCAGCTAATGAAGAGGATGAGTCAGAACTTCCCTAATGGCGGAGCCATGGACACACACTTTGCCAACATGAGGTCCTTGATCCAGGTGATGAACAACCCTCTGTATGAGTGAGTGTGTGTGTGTGTGTGTGTGTGTGTGTGTGTGTGTGTGTGTGTGTGTGTGTGTGTGTGTGTGTGTGTGTGTGTGTGTGTGTGTGTGTGTGTGTGTGTGTGTGAGAACTGTAGCCCACTGAAAACCCCTTGTTCTTTTGTGTCACACTGATGATGTCAGATTCTGGACTCGGAGCTCTTTGAACTGATGCACCAGAACGGAGATTACACCCACTTCTACTTCTGCTACCGCTGGTTCCTGCTGGACTTCAAGAGAGGTGAGCGCATGATCCACCTGATCTATGCTCTTAACAGCTTCTACTTCACCGAACAGCTCATGTGAAAACAAATTCCCATTTATTAATGAGAAGTGTGACGTGTGTGTGCAGAGCTCCTGTATGAGGATGTGTTTGCGGTGTGGGAGGTGATCTGGGTGGCTCCCAGGATTTCCTCACAGCACTTCGTCCTGTTCCTGGCCTTGGCCCTGGTCACAGTTTACCGCGAGATCATCAGAGACAATAACATGGATTTCACCGACATTATCAAGTTCTTCAACGGTGAGACACACACACACACACACACACACACACACACACACATACACACACATACACGCACAGAGGAGACAGATGAACAGAGGTTTACAGTCGGTGTTGATCAGTGATGTAAATAAAAGGAGAGTGAACTTTGAACAGTTGCTGATCACCACAAGACCACCAACAAAAACACAAATCAGTTATATTCAGGAAAGCGTTCATTTATGCTTTTATGCTCCCTTATATATACGATTCCCTGTATGTAAAACATTTGTATTCCAACTTAATTTGTACATATGGTCTCCAAATTTAACTTAAACTTAAATTTAACTAATTTATAGTCAATGACAGATGGATTTGGATTTGTTCTTCATAAGGCAAACAAAGCATAGCAAAAAAACAGCAGTAGTAGCAGAACTACGATTATTAATTATTACTTTTTTTTTAAATTATTTTATTTTATTTTTTATTAAGAATGTGTTGAAATAAAAAAAAAAAAACAATGACAGGAATGTAAGAGTATGCCAAAAGACAATATATACACATGATGTGCAAAAATGTGTTGGTGTTCATCTGCATCTTTATATACTATATGCTACCTTCTTTTATTGCAAAAACAGATCAATTTTGATCGTTTGAATTTCATGTGCTACATTTTATAATTTTGTATAGTTTTTTGTGACCCATCAAATTCCTTGTATGTGCAAACTTACATGGCCAATAAAACTGATTTTGATAATCCTGTCTGTGTTTGACAGAGATGGCCGAGCGTCACGACGTCCAGCACATCCTGAGGATAGCGCGCGAGCTGGTGCATAAGGTCCAGTCTCTGATGGACAACAAGTGACCACAGAGGAGGAGAAAGCGAGAGAGTGTCCTCCTCCTCTCCAGCCCTCCTTGGACACCCAGCCCCTCCCTCCTCTCATCCCTCATAATCTCTCCATTCCATTCAGAGAGAGAGTGAGAGAGTGAGAGTGAGTGAGTTTCCAGCCCTGCGCCTAACCAGAGCAGATCTAGGGGTGTCCCGTCCTCCTCCCTTCCCAAGACGGGGGCTAGGATAGTGGGGGTAGGAGCGCTGCCGGGCTGGCCTGCGTCTGGAGCTCGGGCCTCGATTTGTTTACATTTCCCTTATCATGGAATGCCCATGGTGTCTGTTCAGACATGTGGATTTGTCTGCATGCTTGTGAGTTTGATCACACTGTGAACGCATTCTTGAGTCTCCCCAGTCCTACAGAGCTTGTGTGCGTGCATGAACACACCGACGCACACACACACACACACACACACACACTCTACAACCAAACATTGGCTCCCATCGGTAGTATCGTTTTCTCGAGTCTCACCCCTTTCCCTCAACCCTGAAACAAAAAGTATTCAATGTCTGTCACTGGAGAAATACTGTAGGAAGGCTTTAGCACTATTCCTGTGTCTCCATGCCAACGTCAGCGGAGACCACTAGAGTGCGCTACTTACACACAATATTATCAGAGGAGCAGAAGACTTAGCCACGAAGAAGCTTTCATTTGTGACCAAATGGACTGTGCCAACTACCTTTTTCATAAGTGTTTTCTACAACAAGCATGTGTGTGTTTCTTCCCCCCTTAGCCCCCTTTGGAGGTCATTCTTTTTAAATGATTCATTACCACACAAATGTTGCCTTTATCAGTAACGGCCCGATGTACTTTGTTGCACTTTTTGTGAGGGTTTCCCTCATGGAGTGGAGGTGCCACAAGAAGCCAAACTTGTCGAAAGACTCAGGATTGATTGCAGCCAACTTTTCCAACCACATGAATGAAGCTTTTGCCCTCCTGTTAATGCTGTGTTTTCAGCGAGTCGGTGCTCGAGCATGTTTAATCACTATTCCGGCTAAGTCTTTGTCTAGTTTAAATTTCACAACGTTCGTAAATTAATTAATACAAACACATAACGGCCTGATTGTAGCGACTAGGGAAAATAAATGAAAAGACAAAAGGTGAGTTACAATGATGTAATGTTATCATGCAGCCTAAGCTGAGAAATTTGGTCTGAATAACATGCAGGCAAGTCGTCTTACACAACAGTAAAGGACCGAGATCAAATAGCAGCATAGCACAACATTAAGGTAACAAGCACACAGGCTCCTCCTCCTCCTTGCTTCAACACAAATAACACAACATAAACTTGGTGCAATTTGTAGCATTTTTAAACAATATATTATTGTTAAATTAATAGTGCTACCTTAGCATGACCATGGTGGTAGCCTCTATCTCAGTGTCATTGTTAGTGCTAATGTTTCTCAAAATTAAGACTGCATTTCCCACAAAACCCGTTTTTATTGAACAGGATAAACATGTTGGAAGTAATTTTT
This sequence comes from Hoplostethus mediterraneus, assembly GCA_034670385.1. Taxonomy (NCBI): domain Eukaryota; kingdom Metazoa; phylum Chordata; class Actinopteri; order Trachichthyiformes; family Trachichthyidae; genus Hoplostethus; species Hoplostethus mediterraneus. The sequence continues at coordinate 728,108 of JAXDDW010000162.1, read as the reverse complement.
TTCTGTCTGCCGTTGCCAGAAACTCTGAAAGCTTTAGCTCCGTTAGCGCTGGAAGAACAGTGCCCTCTTCTTGTTTGGTGCCGTAAAGCGATCCAGCAGATTTCCCGCCAAATTTGACCCGGTGGCACACAATGTAAAATGCAGAGTAGAGGACAGTAGAGGCTGCCAGGCTTCTAGGGATGGTCTTATTTGTTGACGGTAATTATACTAATGTGTCAAAACGATGATGTTACACATGGCACCTTTAAATATGAAAAATATGTTTCACAGTCTATAGTCATGCCAAATCACCAGCCTGAAATTTAGTGGTTGAAGGACAAAATTCAAAAATGAAATTTACCAATTATTTGTGTAATTTCTGGTACCTTCAATTAGTCCACAGTGCTGTAGTTAAGGATGTTTAAGATGAACTAATTCATGTCTTCAGTTTGCCATCTTGGAATTGGGGTCAAACATGCACCCTGGTCTGAAGCAGGGCCAGTTAGCACCACGCAGACTATTCAAAATGTACTCAGCAGTGCTGTTGTCGGGGGGAAAAGTGGTTGCAATTGGCCGTGGGGATTCAAACCAATTCCCCTTCCGTCCCAAGTCCAGGGTTTCCGATAAACGACACATAGATGGTTGCGCATCGGCCACCTGAAGACTATGAGGACTGGGTGGAGTTGGAATAACAGATCCATAGACCCCCATTTTTAAAATTGCCCGAAAAAAAGCTGCTTTTGATGCCAAACTACCGATATCTAAAAGGGGCTTGATGTTCGATTAATCAGTTTTAGGTTTCAGGAGTCCCCTGTGTTAGCTTCAAAGTAACAGCACAAATCGCATTCACGTTTGTATCTTTATGGAAAACTGGGGAGATTTTGATACTAGTCTTCAATAACTTTTTGTTAGCGCAACCCCATCTTCCCCACCTCCTCGTCTGACGATACGGCTGCATACGATTGGTCATCCAGCATGGACCTGCACCTGTGATCCAAGTGCCAAGTGTCTTCCCCAATCCTGAAGTGTACTGTAGTCATCCAAGCTCTCTGATTCGATAGGTTGCCAGTTCAGTTCCAGGAAAAAGGGAGGTGGTCGTGGATGTAATTTGGAACCTCGCTACGGCTTCTTCCCTCCCGCCATGACGGTGGAAGGTGGGTGGGAACAAACAGGCCTGTAGGAGAGCTTTTTCTTCCAATCAGGACATTGTGTACCAAAGCCTTGAAATAGCCCCCTTCTGTGGCATGACGACAATGTGCAATTTCATACTGCATCTTGAAGACTGACTGTTTACTATGTGTGTGAAATATTTTTGAAAAAAAAAATGGTGATCTTGGATTCTATAACAACTGTGCAATTTCTGTCGTTTCAGAACCCATCAAAGTCTATATTGCTGTAAATACGAACCAAAAGCCCAATATTTCTATGAAGACAGTAAGGACATATAACTTATTTTGGAATCTATTTTTTACGTTGGTTTTAGCGGCACTAGTTGGAGATGTATACTGTGCAACGGGAGGTTTGCAGACTCTTTGTTACACGTTGACTGTTAAGTGTTTCTTTCTCAATGTCGTGCACTGACTGACAAAAGATTTGGAATTTCTATTTATTTAGAGAGCCGACGATTGCATTGCCGAGTATGTATCGTTAAGGATGTATCATTTGCCTTGAATGTAACGTATTATTAAAAAAGGTTGTTCATTAGAGTGCGGCTCTCTTTCCTTACACACATGCAAGATTCTAATTCCAGGACTTTCAATAACTAAGTGGGAACATTTGCATGATGTTATAAATGTTATTCCTTCCTGGTTTCTTAATGTTTTTCAGTCTGGTTTCCACTACAATTGAGCTAAAAAAAAAATTGTGAAACTAGTTGGAATAGAATTACAATTTATTAAATTCCTCGACTTTCCCGGTCTGGAATACACAGCTATAAATTCCATGATATTCCAGAAAACCCATCATCAGTGGGAACCCTGACCATGAGAAAATCTGTAATGTCACCCTATGCAACGTATGTTATTCATAAATGTGTATCTTGAAGAAAAATAGTTAAACTTTTATCAAACATTGATCCCTAAGCTAAGTTATAAGAAGATAAGGTCTAAGCATACCAATTTTCTGAAAATATAATTGATTTTTTGGTGGTTGTGTGCCTTATAAAGCTCGACTGGAGGTCATAGTTTACCCATCTTTTCATTTACCACTACGACTGGTTACAATGCAATTAAAGCTTTGTTTCATAGTGGTAGTGAAAGTAGATATAACAATAAATGAGGTATAAAGATGAGGTAATAAATAGGAAGAGTAGACACGTCTTCTTATCCCACCACATATTAAAGGTTCCATATTATTCAGTTTTCATGTTTAGAATGTACATTTAGTAAATAAATGTAATTTAGTTAAGTTGAATTGAATTAGTAAAATTGAATGAATGTGTAGACCAAGTCCTCATAATACTGGACCCTGATTGGTCAACAAAACCAGCTCCTCGAAGTCAAATGAGGTAAACCTGCTGAGTGGAGGCTTTCCTTCAAGTTGCATCACTACTGGTTTCGCGGTCGACCAAAGTTATTCAAAGTAGTTGATTAAACTTTGTGGTGGGGGCTGAAATGTTTCATGTTTCAGGGGCTAACCCTAAAATAATTCATTATTTCAATGAGCGTTTTAGTGTCTCATGAAGGTCTAAATCAGGGGTGTCAAACTGTGTGCCATGGAGGGCCGAGAGTATGCAGGTTTTCGTTCCAACCCAAGAATACAGCAGGTGATTTCACTGATTAGTCCCTCCTCTCTGGTTGAAGGTGTGGTAATCAGTGAAATCACCTGCTGTATTCTTGGGTTGGAACGAAAACCTGCATACTCTCGGCCCTCCATGGCACACAGTTTGACACCCCTGGTCTAAATGCTGATTCAGAGGCTTTACCACTCTGATAAAAATACAATTCTGGGGAAAACACTGAATATGTGACTCATTTCTCAAAGAAGAAAAACAAAATCACTCACAAAAGGTTTAAAAAAAAGCCATTGTTTATCACTGTTGATACTCAAAACTGATCTTGTATATCAGTATCCAGGACATTGCACGATACAAAGGCATGAAAAAATTAAACATTAAAATAGATATTGCATCTTCAAAAAGCTAACTTTCATCCATAAATACTTCTTGCGATTTAAGTTCACTGCAGTTTCTTACAACAGAATCACAGATTTTTTATTCTTTTTTAATATAGCCAGGAAATCATTTCTAAAAATCCAGATGAGCGTGATGTGACAACAAAAATAAAAATCAGCAGACATTCTGTGGTCACCGTTGTGACAAACATTTCTTTACAGTACAACATCGAAGGCCAAGAGTTCTCCATAGACTTGAGTGGTTAGAGCCCACAGGGTTACATTGGAGAGGAAACCGTCCAGTTGTGTTAAAAGTGGAAATGTGGCAAGGTCCCAAACGGTTGGTGAGTGAACGGATAGCCGTCGTTTTCTGTTCCTCTGCACCAGCATCCTGTTCTGAAACAGAAAAAATGAACTGCATCATTAAAGATCAATGCAAGGTTGCAGGAGAGCTGGACAGCATCCACACAGCCTAAAGTCAGGGTTACTAAAAATGCTCTAAATGGGTGAACAGGGTGAAAACCACCATCAAATCTACCAACAACTGATCTTCCCTGATGTCCTCTGAGAATTTAGGAAATACCCTGAGTCTAGACTTGTTTTGGAAGTTTTCCCAAAGCAAGAAACCAGATAAATTAAAAAAAAAACTAAAGTACAATCTAAAGTAACTTAAAAATAAACGTAATAATAAATTAAGCTACTATTAAGCTCGGCAAAAAAACAGCCCAGCAGGACTGCCTGCAGTAACCAAGGAGTAACATGCTGTCACCACTTCATTTGATTAGAAATCAACAAAATTGACTGTACTTCTTGACTGCAGAATGATATGTTCAGAAATAACAGAATGTGTCGCTTGGCCAATCACAGTGTTCAACAAAGCCATGTAATCAGTTCATTAATGTGGCATTGTCAGTGGAGCAGCTCCAGAGAGCTCTGCTGGATGACAGACTAGAGAGCCTTGGCTCGCTCTGGGAGAGAGCTGTTCATGCTAACTGGACTGATCAGACTCACACAAATAATATAGAAGGATTTATCGTTGATGTTCACTTTCAGGCTGAGGCACCACAAGAGAAAATGGTGATTTTGGTTGGACTAGTTCATTTTATAAAAAAATTACCTAAAAACCTTTATCCACTATTTTCTCAAGTATTCATACAGTGGTATTTGGAAAATAATTAATTAAAAATAACTTTCACAAATTCCCTCTGTCAAATTACAAACTAAAATGCAGTTTTCTTGTATGCAGATTTGCACATTTTTTAAATACAATATTTGCCAATAGCAAAATAAGTACAGGTTTTACAAAAAAAAATTTTTTATTTGCATCCATATTTAACATATAAAATTATGACAGGATATAAAATTTCTGACTCCCCTTCAGTTATACATACAAGTCAGATGTTAACAGAAGTAACGGTTGTTTTAACAGACGTGTAAAACATATTATAGCTTACCGTCGGGTTACTGGGCTGCAATTCTGTCCATCATTCGAGACAAATCTAGAAAACAGACACAATATCAAAACACAAGCACATGCACTGCAGTCACCCCACTTACAATTCACCTGGTGCTACAAAGTGCTACATCATCTCCAGTATAGACACACTGCTCGGTCTGTTCTTTCATATGTAATAGAGAAACGTACAACTTGGACTGAATGGACATGGTTCATTTTTCTGTTTCTGACTGATCATTTCATGACAGATATTTCTGATTGATTTGGTGTTTAGATAATGTCAGGCAGCTAACCATAGTATCTGGTCAGCTAACCAGATACTATGATGAATGTTACCTGTTCTGTATTAAGATGCTGTCTTACTGCTGGAGTCTATCAGTAATGCAAACCTGCTATGGCAGTAAGCTGTGTATCAGTGTCTTGTTGAGTGCATACCTCCTTTCTGTTGAAACTGAGCTTTCTTTTTTTTTTTTTTTTGCCATGGTATTCAGGTCCAAATTGTCAATTCCACCCTCTACTTCCTGTCATGCAAAGTGGGCGAGGGCTCATATTGCACTGACTTGAACCAAAGCCAGTTCCCCCCCCCCCCCCCCCCAGCTGTACCTGTGTGTTATGGCAATGGCGCTTCCCCCTCCTCCTAACTGGGATTGGGCCTCTCTGCAGACTTTTTGGATCTGCATGGAGTGAAATAATGACAAGAAAGAAAAAAAAAAGACAGGGGAGAAGTTAGACTATCTGGTGTCTGTCTCACTCCGGAGGATGACAGGCAAGGCGCTGTTGAGGAAAGTTTGTGACAAAATGGTGTTGGGTAAGGAGCAATCACCAAAAACACCAATGAGTGACCCACAGTGAGCTGGGTCAGGAATATTCATGATTTCTTTGCTGAAGCCCTCACTGAATGAAGATGTAGAAGTGGTAGCATTCATGAAAAGGCCTTACTAACAATTAAAAAAGCACCCACGCACATTATAAAACACATGATCCTCGAGCGTGTAGTGTGCAGGGCTGCACCAACATGCAGGACTGGGTGTAACACTAACTACCAGAGGAGGGCAGAAGTGCTCTCTTGCCAAGCATGGAACATTGGGTTCTTTAACTGATGCACAACAAGACAACAAAATGAGGCTAATGCACAAGCTAACCGCTAAAGACAAAAGACATGAGCACAAGGCTAAAACTGAGACAGGAAAACAATAGGCTGCATTAGATGACGAAGGAATGCAACAGGCAGCACAACCAAAAAAAAGACAAAGCGGAGATGAACTATGAGCAGAAAGAAATTTGCAACCTGATCTTCCATTGTGCTGCAGATGGTTTAACTAAAATCAGACACAGAAAAAATAAAACTGATTTTGGAAATAAAGCTCCAGAACAACAGGCAGGAATGTTACTGTACCTGTGATTGTTCTCTTAGAAAATCTGGTAGCTGAAATTCACCTTTAAAAACCTGGAAAAACAAAGCACCGGGTTTAGAGGCTGCATACATCAAGTGAAGTTCCACAACTCCAGAGCATCAAATGTTCATTCATTATCTGGATTACCAAGACAGATGATCAATTTGGCCATTGGTGTACTTGCCCAATGGTTGCGTAATTATATTTAAAAAAAACAATTATGATGTAAAAAAAACAGAAAGAGGATTAATGTAAATCGATTTCAATCAAATGTGTGGCCTTCGATCATTTCATTGGCTTAAAAATGAATCCAACCCAAGCTGAAGCATCCGAAAGATTAAATCCAGCTCAGCCTGTATCTCACTTGGGCAACTTAGAAGGCAAATGCCAGGAATTTCATTGTCTGGTCCTGGTGTCATATTCTTTTCCCCAGGGGTTCACAACATGGGAACCGGCCCAATGGTGAAGAGACGTGGGTGTGGTTCCCTGGTGACTGTTTGCATGAGGGAGAACCACGCAGGCGGAATGAGGCTGACTGAGTGTTTCAGGGTAAAAGGTCAGAAATTGAGAGAGGAGGGAGATAGGGGGTTCAATATCCTATAGGATATACCCTGCCGTCCAGCATGCAAGGGGACTCTCACACTTTGCACAGTGGGAGAGAGTGTGTGTATGTGTGTTTGTGTTGGAAGGGGCTTTCCAAGAAACAAAGAAAAAGCTTTTGACTTGCGAGGCTACCCTCCAACTTTCCTGACCGCCTGCTAGCCTCGACCAGAAAGACATCAAACACGGATGGACATCGCTTCTCTTGGGGCTTTCATACCTCTTCTACTTCTGCAGTGGAACTCGCACGTTGAATGAAAATAATACTGTCACAAGGCTCCTTTGTCTGCTAGAGGCGAAGGAAAGGTTGGCGGAAATGTTGAGGGAGAAGCGAAAACAAGCGCGATGGGGAGACGATTAACGTTGGGGGAATTGAACAGACGATAAAAGGGAGGAAAGAAGCTCTGCAGGAGGAGGAGATAGGAGCCAAGTGTTGTCTCGAGACGGTCCATCAGGGGGCAACGCTAAAGAGAGGAGAAGAGCATGAACGCCTGAAGCCTTGAAGGAATGGTGAAGACCTCAGAAGAGAACACAGTGCTTGGTGAACATGGAGGTCATACTAGTCAGTCTACCTAGCCCATGTATATCTATGGCATGGAGCTCACTGTTCCAGTAAATAGTAAGCAAACAACAGTCTCATTCTGTAATTATACAGGTCAGGTCAGGTCAGGCACCGAAGCACACGTAACTCAACATGGTGCAAATCTCAAATACTATTATCTGAGGTAATCGCTGCCGGAGTAACAATAAGAGCGGTGTTGGATAGAACTGTTCGGTGCTGTACACACACTTTTGCATTGAGGCAGAAAGTGTGTTTTTAGTGCCGCCCACCTCCACACTTCGCTTATCTTGAGGAGCTGTCTGCCTTCAAGAGGCATCCAGCCTGAGACTGAGGAAACTAGCATCAATGTTTTTGAACGAGTGTCTTAGTGTTTTTCTGCCAATGCCGTTGGTCGCTAGCCCCACCTCGATAGCCACAACCCAGCTGGCCACACCCGTACAACGCACCCACAGCAAATGGTATACACCCCTAACATCGCCAACATCACTGTAAAGCAATTTGAATGTCATTTACATTGACAGTTGCACTTGAACTTAGGTTTCTGTTATGCTGCTGTCTCAAATAATTTTAATGATCCTTTATAAAGAGGACTGCAAGAGTCCCGGTCCCGTAGCCCCCCTGTTCGGGCACCAGTGATTAAGACTTCACCAAAACACAAAACTCACTCTTTAATCCCTGTGCGTGCCTTCATGCATGCTTGCCTGAAGCTGATGCCGAGCCAAAAAGTCAACGTAATCTGTAATAATTTCCAACACCAGAGACAGAGAGGCGAGTGCATGTTTCTGATTTCCTCTTGGGTGCCATTTTGCAGCTTTACTCATCATACAGAGGCTCTCAGCCAGACTGCCCAGAGCCTCTTCAAGCCTTCTGCTGAAAGAAACAAGAGAAGAGCAAGTAAAGGAGGGAGAAAGCAGAGGAGAAAGCCCTGTGGTTGTACACTAGGTCATGTGCTCGGGGGTAATAAATCCCAGCAGTGCGCGATTTGGAAATGTGCGGAAGTGGCTAGGCTGTCCGGCTTTGCATGCTACAGATCAATCTTCCCTTCAGAGAGAAGAAAGCCAGACGTGAAGGCCTGCCTCTGGTCTCTGGGAAAGGCCAGACTTCGCCTCCTCAAGAGAAGACACCTTCCAAAGACGGCAGGATTACTGTAATGAAACCAGCCCTGTGCGGCAGAGTTCAAGGCCAATGACCTCTGAGCAACTTGTTAAAATGGTCATGAAAAGAGGAACATTGACATCCTGGAAGGATTCAGAGCCCCTCCCATCGAGGGAGAAGAGATGAAAAACTGCTCTTCATCATGATGAAATGCAAGCCTGGCTGTCAGTACTGGCCCTGATCGGCAATCTGCTGACAGACTGAAATTCTGCTTTGCTGCAATCTTCCTCTCATACCATTTACTTTACACCCATTTCACAAAATGAGATGGTGCTGTACTAGAAATACTCAAAGCATACAATTTTTAGTCTATAATGCATGAATTTCTATTGGAGCACATGGGCCCAAGTTATAGTGATTTATTACTGCTTAAATCAGTCTCCCCAGGAAGTCGCCGGTAGATGTTACTCACCTACATTTTATAAAGACTGGAATTCAAGCCCAGTATTTTCCTTTGAGCCCAGGAGGGACTGTTAATATAGCCGTTAAACTATAACGGGATAATAAAACACAAAAGGACGATCCTGTAGGTAGAGTACAAACCCCACCAGGGTGACCACAGCATGGCTAAGTCCAGTCTGGCACAGCCCAGTAGGGGAGGGACCAACAAGGTAAGGCCAGCCAAGGTGACCGGTGGTACAACTAGCAGGCCAGTGCAGTCTGGCAGTGGCAACTAAACCCTGCAGTACTTGGAGCCTCGGCATTGTGGCTGTAGTTCCTTCTGACCAAGCCTCGATCTCGGGGGGTTAAATGTAGGAACTCCCAAGCGCATTGTAAAAGATGCCAACGTCAAGCCACAACCAGTGGGGGAGGTTGTTTCAGCTGCACACCAGTCTACCGCTCTCTGTGGGTGGCCACTTTCCAGGGATATTGTTACCTCAAACAAAGTCCTTCTATCTCGACTCCACAGTGAAACTGTTCATGAAACTTGTGTGGGTGTTGGGTGGCGAGAGCTGTGTCAAGAAGTTTAGCATTTATTAATTAAGGACCTAAGGCTATACAGGGCTACTTTGATCATCTCAAATGTACTACATAGGATGATAAAAAGTGGTCATAGCTTGGTACCGAATTGCCTGTACAGCTTTAAAATTCCTTTAGTGTGTAGCTCTTTGGTATCGTGATGGTGATTTAAATATTCTGTGTGCGTGTACTATGAGAGCAAAGGGGAAAATCAATCAGCACATGTTGACAGATAAACAGATCACAGATTGAGTTTCCAGCTCCTGCCCTTAAATCAGGTCCTGATTAAACAATCAAAACATTACTGGACCTCCACCGACCTGAAGGCAGCCTACAGTAAGCACACCACCGTCTGCTCTTTTCATGCTTAGCCTGCTCAGTGGGACTAAAGAAGACCCACTAGTTACATGTATCAGATTATGTAATGGGGCTGTGGTAGGACGCAGGGTCTACAAGTATTATAAGGATTACTGCAGCATGCCGACCCCAATATGAGCAATAAGAGAGATCAAGCAATGCTTCGAGATGCAGCATCCCGTGACAGATTTGGGAAGCCCACTGTCATGGTTAGTGACCTTAGGTATAACCAACACATTGGAGGTAAGTAGATACTGCAGTGTAAGTTGGTTGACTGATGGTTCAAGACAAATACCCTAGGCATTTCCATCCAGCTTGGAGATGCCACAGGTCAATTGGCTCCAGTTCCAACATCTAGATCTGAACTACATGAGTCAGATGCATGAGTCGATAAACGTACAGTTGATGAGAAGTCCTCATCAACAAATCTTAAAGCAATTTCTTTTCTTTCCTTGGTCATTTATCTAATGCTTTTACGAACACGCAACTGTGTTGAGGTCAAAACAAGCATTGCAATGGCCGAGCCCTGATGATGGCCCTGGATCAATATGATATGATTAGCCCACACCTCATTAACTGCCCTTGCATCAACATCAAGGAAAAACTCCAGCCGCAGACCCAAAGCACACCGGACACCAAACACCACAGTCATTCGCTTCTCATTTCGCTCCACTAACTCATCTTATTATTACAGTTACTGCAGAGAAACTGAGAACTTATTGATCCCAATATCCATTTCTCACCGGGGATCAGAACAACTGCAAAGCCACTTAAAAGCTATCGATTGTGGCTTTGGAGCCATTCCAGATGGGCCTCATTTACAGCATGCTTGAACAATCTCTCCTTTATAAACAGGACTATGTGATCAACAACTAACGGCCGGGTTTGGAGGGAGACCATATCACACAGATCAACAACTAACGGCTACGTTTGAATGGAGACCATATTCCCAGGTGTCATACTCACAATGAGGTTTAGTTCAGATGTTGGTGCTAAATACAACAGCAGCTAAATCAGTTGAGGGTACATGTGAGGGCAGAACCTCCTCGTGGTCTCCTCAAAAAACAATTAAGCCCACTTATGACTAAGAAGTCCAACAAACAAAATACAAAACCTAAATCAAACAATCCGATGTCGTTAAATGACATGACTCACATCATCAGCAAACAGGGAAGTTGAAATGACTCTTCTAGCTATCGAAAACGCTTCCACAAACAATTTGAATAGTAGAGGAATGTGAAATGGAAAAGTCAATCCTCTGATGTAACAGGAATCAAAACTAGGGTCAGCAGCAATAGCAGCTTATAGCCCGTCACCTGGTCTATAAAGGTTACTACTACTACTACTACTACTACTACTACTACTACTACTACTACTACTACTACTACTACTACTACTACTACTACTACTACTACCACCTCAGACACAGCAGTTCAACAAGGACCTAATGAAAACCCTACAGCCTCTTAGACACAGCAGCACATGGCAGATGCTGGCCCTTCTGGACAACTTCATATTTTCTTACCAAAAGATCTAATAAACTACACATACAAACCTTAACCTATGCAATTCTCCCCAGATAACCCCACAAAACAAAATCTTCTCACTAGCCCCAGGCTATGTCTCTACCTTTCCACGTCCATAAATGAATCCCTGGAACCTTGCTAGGTTAAATCAATATAAACAGACTGTTTGGGAGATATGCGCTTACACCGCTAACTGCTTTGACCACGGGACCAACGCTGTTTATAAGGATTACCTTTAATCCAGACGGGTCTTCACTCTCAGTGCAGCACAACAAAGCACAGATGAGATAGGGCTGCTCTGACCACCTTGAAAATACAATGTTGAACAGTTGGCTCCACACACAGCTAGCTACAAGCTGCGTGGTATGCCGGCTGAAAAAAAGATAAGACTGGGTAAATATTTAGATGGAGCTGGGCAAAAAGTCAGCACACAGATGAGAGAGCATTTCCACATATGGCTTCAGCATAAAGTGTGTTCTGAGATGAGTAGATGAAAGGGAATAACCGCGTCAAATGAATTGGTAATAAGAGAAAGAGAGGAGTAGAGGGAGAACAAAAGGAATAAGGGAGAAATCAATGGGGAAGGGACTCGATGGCTACCGACTGTCTGTAGCCATAGTTTGGCTGTGATTCTCGGAGGTTGTTAAGGAAACGGCACCGTTTCTCTTTAAGATGGAGAGGCTGCCGGTTATGTCCCGTTTCCCCAGCAACGCATTCCCACGACGTCGACGGTTGAGAACGACCTCATTCGTTCCTGTACAGCCTCTGCATAAAATGCAGCGACTGACCCACGTTTGGCCACACATATACATGCATGCGTGCTGACACGCACACATGCCTGCACGCAATCGCTTAAGTGCGATTATAGACAATGAGAATGGTAAATAACTATAGAACGTGAAAGACAAAACATGAACAAAACATAGCCTTTGCCAGCCATTCCTAACACCTGAAATATGCTATGCATATTTATACTGACAACGTTTCCAGTGGGTTTCATCACACAGATCTAGGAGTGTTGTCCATTTTCATTCTAACAAGTAGCAGCAAATCTACCGCGGGTGACCACAGCACCCGGTGAGGAAGCATCCGTTCAGATGGACCAGGCTGTTAGCACATCCAGACTGAGGCACTGATCTCTATATGCAGGAACTAAAGCCCAGGAGGGAGGGAAAGGGAAGCCAAGGGGAATATAAGCCTTGCAGCTGTGTTTGATCCAGGGGAAACGCGATAATACCACGCAGATGTACAACGGCGTACATTTGATCGAACGAGCATCCACACGCAGTCAGGAAGACATTGTGAAGAGAGTGATGCTAACTAGAACCATCTTTCAGAAAGCAGTGATGGAGGAGGAATGAGTACACAGACATGGACAATTACTGGCAATGAAATATGTGAACAGGGTCACAGGCATCTACACATATGTAAAGCGTTAACATGCACAACACAGTGAAAACTATGCTATCTGAACAGCAGCCTTGATAAAAAAAAACTAAAAATATGTATATGTCAGGGTTTGGGTTCAGTCCCTCAGAATGAAAAGAACAAGGGCTTCTTTCTAGATTCACCATTTTGCAGCAACATTCAACAATCATACATGTAGAAATCCATCGTAGAAGAGGAAGAGATACCAATTTCTCCACAGACTGTAGCCTTCATAGACCAGAATGCAATGCAGTCACGAGACATGTTGTGCTTTAAATAAGGGACGTGGTTGTGATTATAGACAACTAGTTGGCTAGCTAGTGAACAGTGAAGACGAGGCAAAAATCAAACCTCTTTTGGCAAAATGGCATCACCTAGTGAATGCAAATTCATGCCCCTTCTCTGGGGGTTGGTGAAAAGGCATTTTGGAAAATGTCACTGAGGTAGAAGTAGACGAGGCAAATTGTGGGAAAGTGGGCACACCAAAAAGGTGAATTACAACACTCAGATGTGATCGGTTTGTGATGTTCAATGGATTCCAGAAGTTATTTGAGTGTTTTTTCTTTAATAAAGAAACCATTATAACACGCCTTTGTAATTTAACAGGAACATGCCAGGGACAAAAGGTTCACAGATCTTGGAGAATAACATTACCCCTGGATGAACTGCAGACGGAGAATAATTCAGTCAGGGGTCTGCTTTGCATCTCTGTCCCAAATGTCCTCTTAACCACTCTCTCTCTCTCTCTCTGGATCACGGTCAAGATACAGAGCTCAGGCATTTTTCTCAGCCACTAGATATTTTACCACAAATGTGCTGCAGCAACATAAAACAGCAGTGGTAGCGTAACATCTCTGCGTAGTTGCTTGTTTGTCTGACATTAGGAAAGCACCAACAACACCTTTTCATTACCGATAGCAATTCAGAGTCCGCAGCTTTGAGTATCTGCCAATACTGAACAGCCACTTAATAAACTAATGGACTCCTGTTGTTCAGAGGAAGTTCAAATGAAATGAGTTTCACTGTTGGCTTGCAAATCAAGAAGACATCACCATTACCTATAATACTGTACCTACGAACAGTAAACACAGCCATTACAAACAAACAAGTTAGCTTCCACGCTTGAGTCTGATTCATAGTAAGAGCACAGCAAAAGGCCTTTTTCAACCCAGCCACCTCATCTGTAAAACACTAGTTTCCATCTCTGTTTGTGGTCAGACAAGCTTTTTCATAACCAAAAAAACCACACACAAGACAGAAAACCTCTGCCCTCACCTCTTACACTCCGAATGCTTTCCATTCGAGTCATAACGGTCTTGACAACATGAAGTATTGCACCAAATTCATGAGCTCTCTTTTCCTTCACGTCCCCACCCCCCCACCCCCCCCCCCCCCCACCCTCTTTGGCTCCCCTCACACACAAAATGGAAAAGCAATCCAATGCTTCAGAAAAATATTGCCTAAAACTTCAAACTAGGTCAAAGACGAGACCACCGAGCACGATCGGAATGGCTCTCGACTTTTCCGCGGCTGTAGCATAAAACTTTACTTTGTAGGCCAATCGCACACTATCCTAGTTTTTGAGATCAGGTAGAGAATAAAAACACACATTTGCACCTATTCAAAAAGCATGAAGGTGCATTGTGAAAAAGCTCATGGTCTTTTATAGGGTATTAAAATGTTTTTATTCCGCTTCCCTCTTACAGTTAACCGTCTGCCTTGGCCATTTAGGTTCCACTGAGTGTGCCGATAGTAGCCCTTGGGTGCCGTATAGTTCTGCTGATGTACAAGTCATCCCTTTATGTGACCAGGGAGACACTTCCTGCTGGAGTGGGAAATGGCAGGAAATAGCATTGAAGCTTTCATCACCTTGGCAAAGTAAATCACACACACACACACACACACACACACACACACAATGAGCTCACCGGCTGCAGTTAGTCTGACTTACGCCACAACACTGATGTAACCGCTCTTTGTTGAGACAGAGAAATACTACCTTCAACACAAAGACAGACCTACTCATTAGCGTAATAATCAATGTATGCTGTGTGCTCTCTAGCCTACTGTGTGTGTGTGGGGGGGGGAATCAGGAGTTGAAAACTCCTGCCAATCCCATCTTCTTAATGTAATCATACCTTGACACTACCAATTCACTTTTTAAAAAGAGAGTCAACCATAATAAATGACCGCCAATCAATAATCAGAAATAAAAGAACTGAATTCATCATCGTGGGAGTGCTACAGCTGACCAGAGCAGCCATGAAACATTCAGGGCCACTCAAGACTTGCCCCAGCTCAAGTTCAGGTAAACGATCTTTACAGCCTCCTCATCCCGCTATAGGAACTCTTTGACAAATATAATACACCCTATAGGCATATTTCACATATTACAGAGGAATAACCTTAGCAAATCCTTATGTAAACCTCAAATATTAATAAAGATATCCCAAATAAAGAAAATAAACTTTCAGATCAGAGCCACTGATCAGTCTCTTCCTGGAGGTATTTTCTCCCACTCCTCCCTACAGAACTCTAACAGCTAAAATTGCTTGAATGCTTAAGATCATAGTCACAAACTTTCAGTCATGACTGTATATACTGTATTTGCACTGACAGCTTTCATTGCCCCTCTCTCGTTATACATTTTATCATGAAAAGCAGCAAACATTTTCTGGCGTTTAGAAATAACAAAGTAAAGAAAATCATTAATCATTATAGTAATAATCTGTGACATTTTCATAGAAATCAAATAAAAAGTAAATTTTGCTACTCTCTATCACCGACTGATATCTCACAATAGTGATTCAATCTCTAGCCAGTTCATGAAATCTTTTCCATTTGCTGTTCGAAACACCCGGTGTCAGGTAGGTCTTTCCTGGGGAAAATCCCTGCACAGGAGTCATGCATTTTATGTTTCCGATTCATTTGTAATAAACAGAAGAACAACTGGGTAGTTAGCATGAGCAGCGATAGCCACAGAAACTTCATCAACAGAAAATCCAAGGACAAAGACGTCACAGTGCTGGACACACTGCTTGATTGACAGGTGATCTCTGAAGGGCAGTGCAGAAACATCACAGCAATAAAAAAAAAAAAAAAGTATGAATATTACTTTAAATTCTCTCAGCACAAAGATGTTTCAGGTCAAGGTAATGACTCAAAATGGATGTGGCAATTTACGGATGTTACAATGATTTATCTTAGCACCATTAGGATGTCAAACCTGGGCCTACATAGAGACCTTGTGGGATAAAAATAAAATAGCGAATTATGTCCCCAAGCGCAGACATATGAAATCCAAAGAGCAGGGCTGCAGAATATGTCACCTGATAGCTCAGCATGAGGAAAAAGGATTTAATAAAACATATCTGGGTCCAAAAATAGCATCTGCCTTCCCAATGTGGAAGAAAACTTTAATATACTGTATGACTTGAGTAGTACACATATGTATTAACAATAGTAGTAATTGCAGTACATATATGTCATGCTGTATTTGACTCATGTAAAGTTCCTAACTGAATTAATGCTCGTTTCAAGGATACTGATGCTTCATGTTAACTAGAGGATGACCTAAAGCCTAGCACTGAGTGTCTCCCAACACTGTTTTGTCTATATTAGTGACCTTGTTTTTGGGACCGGAGGTAAACCTAAAGGGGCTTGTGTAACTTGTAGGTATAAAGATCCTGCTCATTCTTAGGAGGGGGAGAGAAATACTTGAATGCTGTTGGAGCTGGATGCTGATTTCTCTCGATTAAATGATCACTCAGCTTAAACAACCTTCAACTTTGCGTAGAGCTGGAAAAGCTCTCCCCGGATCAATAAAAGCTAAAAACATTTCTAAGATAATGCAAACTATATGTAAGATTTGTCAGTTGCCCCATCCACTCATATCATATCCAGCAGCTATTGGTTATTGATGTAGCTCTTGATTTGGTAGTGATTATTGTGATTTTCCATCAAGTCATTTAAATTACGTAAATTAAATAAAATGGCGTGTGAGCGGTTTCCGAAATGCTCAATGTGATCAATGCTCACCCTCCTGGTGTTGTCCAGGACCTTGGGGTCGGGCCGGCCGTAGTTGGGGGGGTTGGCGTGGGGGTCGTAGCCCAGCCTGGACAGCATGGGGGCGATGACAGCCATGTCCCTCAGCACGTCAGCCGGGATCTTGCCCACCCACTTGGACAAGGCCTCCACGTTGACCGGCTTGATGACCTGGTCTGTGGACCTCTCCACCCTGACAAGACAACAGCCTTCATCAGCATTTTGTAGCATTCTAGTACTTTTACGAAGGGGTTACATAGTACTTTCAAACATTTATGGGGCTGCAACTGTCAAGAGTTATCAGAAAAAATAGTCTAATGGAAGCATTTGTCAACCAAAACTGGAAAATTGGACATTTTCAAGAAAACAAGTGATGAAATCAAGTATGCACAAAATCCTTAAGGGAATACTCCCCATCCTAATGATCTATGTTCAGCAACTAGATTTAACAGGGCTTTTCAAGCATGTGCGTGGAGGGCAGAGAGTCTGCACATGGTTGAAAACCCCTAGAAGACGGCAGGAGATGGTAGGGATGCACCGATCAATGGGCCACCGACCCTAATCAGCCAATGGACGTTCTAAGTAGATCTTCGGTGATCGACCAAGCACCATTTCAACTGCCCGATCACAATGAAGTCAAACAGTCGTTATTTATGCACATGTACCATTTGAGAGTGACTGAATCCGGTCTTTTTGTTGTTTTAACAGAGAACAGGCCCATCTGCCCATCCAACTTCAAATGCTTCACTCCGCTGTCAGTATGAGGCTCACATTTTTTAGCAGTGTTTAGTTTATACCCTTGACTACATTCCATTAGCATTTGTAAGAAGTGTTTTTGCAGCGTTAGCATTGTTTGCACAGCTTGTCCCCAACTGGCCCTGCTTACAACACACCAGCCCTCCCTTAGCCCTCCTCGCAGTAGGCGTCTAATTGGCTGTAACTGGATCATGAGACACTATTAAAGATGGCTTCCCGGCCTTCCTCTCCCAGAAGCTCCCCGTTTAATGTGCCGAACAAATGACCTCTCACTGTATCAGTTCATTTCCGCCACCATGCATCATATTTCATGTGATTTGCCCCTCTGCGATGTGATGAGCCATCCGTGCTCTAGCCGTCTCCTCCCCTTAAAACAATCATCAAAATGCAATGCATGTGACCTGAACGCGGTTATGTTGAACTCAGTTACCCAATTTAATCCCACTGGCCATGTCAAAATAAAATTACTGTTAAGAACTGTGGGTCAAAAAGACAGGGACTGCTGCAAAGATCAAGAATGACAGAGTGATTTGCTACAGATCAAGAGTCAAAAAGCTCAAGCATTTATTTGGGTTAGTGTGTTCGCACTGTATTAAACACCCCATCTCTATCCATTTTTGGAGAGGTTGATCTTGCCCTTTGTGTTCAGAGTCAGATGAGCAGCATTCTACCTGGCCTTTTCCTCGAGCAGCCATGGGTGTTGGAGCAATTTTAAAAATGAATCTACCAAGCACCCGGGCTAAATTATTCATCGTCTGAAATGAAATATTCAACGAGCAGGGGCGTTGGAACTGCCGGACTGCGGCTTTTGTTTTCGGGAAAGAGCAAAGTTTACCGCTTGGGAGCAGCGGGGAGGGATTTGATGTCGGCAAGATCCATGATGACGTGGAGGACCACCCACCTATTATACAGTAAATCAACTTGACAAACCCAAGAGGCAGACTGACAACATCCTCTTGGCAGAGGCCTCAAAGAACAAAAACAATTCACTTGGATCTTGCCTTACAAACATCGATTCAGCTGAAAAGCATTAAGACCTCACGCTAGCCCCCCAAAAACTTTATTCCATCAATATCACGTCACACATGGATTGTGACAAAGCCATGTTGAGACTCCTGAGGAAGACTCAGGACAGTACAACCAGACAGTCACTTTGCCTTTGGCGCATAGCGGGACTGGAATGAAAATCTACAGTGTCATGGTCACAACCTGGAGGGAGAGAGAGAAAAGTATGCAATCCTAGAGGGATGTTTATACTGACTGTACTTTACTTACAGGGTCAACATGACATGATAACCATCCATGCACAGATGCACACACTGTAGACGCTGTGTCTACTAATATAAAAAAAGAAAAGAATAAATAACGGGATGGTTAGGTAAGTATAAAATGGATGGGAAAATTCTAGCCTGCAGGTTCCATCAAATTTTCTGCTGAATGATGTAGATGCTCCTTCTATCCAGATGCTACCAATGATCTGCCTTGGACGAAATGCCATATAAAGTTTAAGAGGATCGAGTTGTTGCCCAATAAACTGAGGTCTGAATCAGACAGTTACACATCACAGCAACTACAGGATAAAGAAAGACACATTTAAGACCTGGTGCTACCTGGAATTGAGTTTAAGAGCAATTTAAAAACCAAAAAAAGACACAGCTGACAAAACCGAGTGAATGTAGCTAATGAAAGCTGTGAAACTATAAATGAGCAGTATAAGGAAAAAAGACCAGGAAACTGTTAAGGGGCATGAAGTCCAGTTGTATTTAATATAGCAGATATGATGCATATTGTACTACTAACCCTGTTCTGTATTAATCTAAGAGCAATGGTGAAAAAATAAGACTTCTAATAAAATGGATGGATAAAATACTTTTCTAGGCCTCAATATAGATTTATTTTTACTTTACATCCAAAATTCAGAAGGCTCCTAAAGCCCTATTTGCTAGCATTGACTAGCATTACGTGGGGACTTCATGTAATTACTGAATTACCATTCACGTGGGATAATGAAATTTACTGAAATCACGTGTGGCACGGATGATTTAGTAAAAACTTGGAAGTTTGCGCAAAAAATGCTTTCAAAACCTTCCTCTATAGATTCCACTGCTTTTTCATGGCAGGAGAAATTTGCGTACCAAAAACAAATTACAGCTGAAATGATTAATTCCTTTCCTCAGTCTACTCCAAAAACATGCTTGGTAATTTGCACTGGAATTCTTACAAATTACAGACATGGCACAGGATTTAAATTATACAATCTCCGTAATCATTACAAATTACTCGATGTCCCCAGGTAATATTAGTCCAAGTATAATATAATACAATAGTATAATACAAGTCAACACGCACACAAAAATAATAATGGAAAAAATAATGGAAAAATTACAATGAGAGCATAAGAGTTCACTCTGATGTTTCATTCTTTCCCCAAGCAGGTTACATTAAGCACTTTGATATTTGCTGAAATGAAAGACGTGCTCTAACCAAAAAAAAGCCAATTCCCTCTACCCCCCCCAGCCATCTCTCTCTCTCCCGCCTGCCCGCCTGCCTCAATACAGCAATTCCCTTTCCTCTAATCCATTTACTTTGCAATTGAATCTTTACACTGTACGAGTATAGTCTCCTGCATGATTAATAGGGTGAGCTGGTTTTGTCATCTCAGGAGGACGGTGGAGATGCTTTCTGAGAGGCAGGCCGTGATCCAAATATCCACTCATGGGCAAATGGGCAGGGAATCGCTTTAGGTAACTCCCATCACGAGCAGAGAGGCTGCTTAGTGTTGACGTGGAATGTAAACAGATATAGACAAAGACTGAGCTCAGTGAACACACACACCCACCAAAATAAATTGAGAAATTTGGCACCCAAAAAAATTGGGTAATCAGTCCCTCCAGGATGTTGCGATCTTGTGATCGCAAGAATTGAAGTTCAACTAACTGCCGCAATACTTGCAAGAGCTTGCAATTTGTCCAAAACCCTGCAATATCCCCACATAAAACAGTCAAATTGGCACAATTCTTCCACATTAACACTCCTATATGTTACATTAACACTCCTACATGTTCGGGAGGTTGTTTTTTTATTTAAATATGCAATTTGCACCATTTGCTTCCTTGTTATCATGAGCCTTTGATATGGTTACACACGAGGACAATGCTGGAGTGGCCAATCGGGACGAATCCCGGTGGGTCTTTGGGCCGGTTGGATGGGCCGCGCCGCGGTGTAGCCTAATCATTTTATAAACTGTTCAAGTTGATTTGCTGCTAACAGGCCGGTGACTAGTTAGACGTGCGTTCTTCACTCCGGACCTCTCTCTCTTTTTCTCTGCGTCAAATTGGCAGCCCTGACATACCTGTCAGATTAGAGCGGGACGGGAACGTGACAGGTCAACTAATGATGTGATGGTGTTACACCATTTACACAGCGACTGCATTAGTGGTGTAGAAAACGTTAATTTTATTACTTCGCGGCAATATTTTGTAAAACATGCAAGTTGGCCATAAGGTAGCACCGGACACACACCACACCCCCACTATCGGCACAGACCAACCATTCCCACTCGCCTTCTTATGTCTTCCAGTAAAATGAACTACAAACTGCTCACTCCGCCACCTACTGGCAGGTCCAATAAACCTAGAACTGACCAAATGACTACATGCCACAGTATATTATTAAACAAAATATTGAAGGGATTGGGCAGGTATTAAAAAATATATCTTTTTACAGGTGCTACAATGGCAAACTGTAGATACAGACTAAAGGGGGGAAAAAATAATAATGTAAAGAAAACTAGGATTAAAAATGAATGAAAGACAAAGAAAGGCACTAGACAGAGGGGGGGGATCGAAATTTTCATCAATTCCTGCTGTTTTACCACAAGATAACACGAAAAATATCGCAAATTGCATCACAATTTTCAATAAAAGCCGCTGCAAATTCAATCATTTTGGGCCGCAATAATCAGGAAAAAAACTCTGCAAACAGCCGCACTTTCCTGTTGTCGCTATGGCCGTCAGATGGGAAAGTCAGACCGGGTTTAATGAGCAGATGCTAATTGGTATGAATAATTAAAACAACGTCCACACTCCTCAGAGGTGCATTTGCATCTGTGCTGCATAGATAAAAAAAAAAAAAAAAAAAACTTTCAACCTTGCTGCTCCGGAGGTTCTATGAGGAAAGTTACTGGTGTGCTTCAGTACGTCCTTGCTGGTCGGCTTTGCTTTGTAAACATCCAAGTTCCCGCTCCTTCCTTTGCTTTATGCTTTGCAACAACCAAGTTTGAACAAGTTCTCAGCTTTGAATACAATGCGACGAAAGCTTTTCCGCAGGTCACATGACCACTTCCTATCAGGCTGATGCTTTTAATGGCCTCTGGCTTCTCAATTATTCATTGCAGGGCCTCCTCTACCCAAGGTGGTGTTCTGTATCACTGGCGGCTGATAAGAGACTATAAGACAGAGACATCAAGATTGCAAATAGGGGAGAGAGTTAGGGAGGAGGGAGAGAAGGGCTCTGTGCTCTGGGATGGGAAGTAATGGAGCAGGGCTCTCGGCTAGGCGAGGCCTCCACTAAATCAAGGCCAAGTAATTGATGTTAATGCTAAGAGGAGGTCCCACTCTGGGGCCTGGCGCTCCCGCTGATTGAGATTTCCGTGCAGATAGAGACCTGAAAAGACTGGATGGTAGAGAGGCAGGAGTGGTGGTGGGTTTTAGTGGGAAAGAAGAGGCGTTTTCTGCCAGGTATCATGGGGCCTGACTTTAATGGGCCGCTACTTAATAGTAGATGGGGCATCAGCGTTTCCAAAAATGCAAGTGCGCTGCCCTGAAGGCTACGTGTAGCGGCCCTGCACTTACAGAAAATGATATCAGGACCCATTTAGGGATGAGGTAGGATGGTGGACAAAAGGCTGTAAGAGCAGACAGGGTGTTGTGATGAGAAATTGGACTTGTTTCAGCAAGTCAGCACTGATGTAGGAAGTAGATTTTGCTTATCTGCGGTTCCTTTCCTGAGACATGAAGTTAAAACAAGATTTTGAAAAGAACCAGATTGCATACTGAGCGAAAACGTCATTGCGTTTTGACATTTTGAAGAAAAGGAGACAGGAACAAAAAAAAAAATGTCTAAGACAGACCCTGAATCAGTTCCTTCCAATTTCTCTAGCATCGAATGCAGGGCTATGACAATTTTTTGCTTCCGTTCCATATCCATACTCTATGGGTTCATAAGGTATTATAGCAACAATATAAAACAATGTTTTTAAATCAGGTGCTATGCAGGGCTGAGAGGATGTAGCTTTTCATTCCATCCACACACTACAACCGGCTCCCACTATAATTGCTGGACATTTTGCGTTAAATAAGTAGAAAAACATAAAAGGTCTGTCATGAAAAATATACTTTCCAAGCTCGAGCTATAATTTCAGATATTTATTTGAAGACAGAAATGTTAACTGATTAATATGTCAAATATGTATAGTAGTTGACATTTTTGCTGTTTTGGGCCTGTACTCCACATTGAGACCTACAATCAAATACCACATGGCATTTTGCAAACAGATTTCATAAATATTAAAATGATTAGAATGCGATAAAATGATATTGCAGTAACACTGTTTAGGACACTACTTTATAAACCGATATTCGTAGGTCATACGCTTCAAACTATTTCATCAAGAAGGCTGGCTCTGTACTGGGTCTCAAGCTGGAGACTTTTGAGACCGTGGTAGAGAGGAGAACGCTGAACAAACTGTTATCCATCATGGACAATGATCAGCACCCTCTCCATCACACAGTAGACAGACAGCGGAGTACCTTCTCTCACAGGCTGCTCCAGCTCCGCTGTCGAAGGGACAGATACAGGAAATCTTTCCTGCCACATGCCATCACACTGTACAATAACAGCTAAAACTCTGGTCATAACATACAGTCACTATGCACTTTATATGTTTTTACACAACTCTGTTCACTGCACCTTATATTTTATTTTGCACTACAATAATAATGCTTATTTATACATTTTTATATTGCATTCTATATTGCCATTTTAATATGTCTAGGTTGTTCTCTTTTTTATTTTTTTATTCATTGTGTTGTTGTTATTGTCTCTGTGTGTAATGCTGCTGCTGCACTGCAATTTCCCAGCTTGGGATTAATAAAGTACATCTATCTATCTATCTATTATTGAGAGGCGGTTTCTGAATAGGTGACTTGGTTCACAAGGCTTTCTGGACATGCACAAAATGTATTATTTCACATCTAACGTGTATAGGCAAGAATGCCTGACTCATGATTTCCTCATGTTCATAAAAACATGGCCAATTAGAAGGTTGTATTTGTATAAATAAATGACAGTTGCTGTAATACACAATAGTGGTATTTGCTCAAACATAATGTATGAAATAAAGCATTTAAAAATGTTTTAATAGACAAGAAATGTCCCACAATTATAGAATTACCCAGGTGTTGATTTCACTGATTAGCACAATTTTAACAAGAAAGGGGAGTTGAATTGCTGAAATCAGCTGCTGGAGTATTAGGTTAGAATGAAAACCTTGCAGACTCTTGCATCACAATAAACATGCTTGAAATCCACCGAGATAGAGCAACCATCTGATGCAATCTCTCAACCAGATTCTGCTTCGGCCTGATATTTGCCGTTATCTCTCGTAGCTTCTTGGTCTTTGCTCCAGCCATGTGTCTGTTTAGCAGCGAGTAGGCTGATGTAGACATGCAGGACAATGCAATGTCTGCGGTGCCTATCTTCAGCTCAGCGGGCTCTGGTTAAGGTCCCCATTTATGAATATTTGATGGGAATCAATGTGCTGAGGGGATGACGTGTGCACTAAATGGCCAGGGGGCAGTGTCTGGATGCTGACAAGCTCTTGTCACTCTTCCCATGTACAGACTTAGTCTCTCTCTCATCCTCTCGCCATGTTGAGTGTTCTAGCATTCTGCAGTTGTGCTAGGGAAGAGGTTAAGCACATATTCACAAAATGTTTCATTCAACCAGGAAGGCAAAACAAAGTTTTCCATTGTTTGGGTACAATTGATGGTTAATGAGTGTTGAGAGAGATGGCGATGCAAGGACATTTTGGCCTTGCTGGGAACGTCAAGAGTCCTTGTAGTTCAGCCGTGGCCCTCCAGTGTTGTAGCACCATGGCTGAAGAGTACTTAGAGTCTCCAGGGTGTCTCACCTTGAACAACGACCTGCCTGACAGTTCAGCATTTTCCCATTGGTTTCCAGGATTAACCTTTGAGTCACCAAAGCTTTTATGTGTAGACTTGTTCCATGTTTAGTATATTTATGAAAGGATTAAATGTTCGTGAAATAAGATGTACAGTGAAAATATAATCATCTTTAATTGAAATTCTGACTGCACAGGTTGTAAAAT
Source organism: Hoplostethus mediterraneus (assembly GCA_034670385.1). NCBI lineage: Eukaryota > Metazoa > Chordata > Actinopteri > Trachichthyiformes > Trachichthyidae > Hoplostethus > Hoplostethus mediterraneus. The sequence continues at coordinate 703,390 of JAXDDW010000162.1, read as the reverse complement.
TTATTTAAGAAATGATTTATTTACCATCCTTCCAATGCCTCCCCAGAGTGTAAAAAAATATATACTGCCAATTAATGAAGTAATTGGACTGCCTTCCTCCTGCGGTGTCATGTTGTGGAGTCCTTGGGAGAAGGCAGGCTAGGCTGACTGCCTAGCTTCTGTATAGATGACCTCCTATTGTTTATACCATTAGCACAATGAACCGGTCAATATTAATCATTCATCAAGTAGTATGGCTGTAATACTGTGACTATGGGTTAGTATAAACTAGCGACAAGTGAAAGCGAATTGTGTTCATCTAGTTTCTATAAATGTGATTAGAGCATGTGATGTTGGACATCACACTATCCTATTTTGTATTTTATAATTTTCTTCATTTTTCCCAAATGTAATCCATAACCCATAATTCCTACATTGGCATCCACAGTACTAAGCTCTCATGGTTTGGTTTACAATTTCTGATAGCTCAAAAGTTGCCCAATTTTACATACAGTACCTCTCAAGCCGGCAGCCCGCACACATTGCCCACAACAAACATTCAATAAATGGCATTTATTTAGTCTTAAATGCCATTTATTGTTTCACATGTTGGGCACTGTGAAGCCGTTAAGAGACTGTAATGATGATTAGGGGCTATACAAATAAATGTGATTTGATTTAGATTCAACCAACCAGAAGCATGTTTATCCGCTATAAAAAAGTAGTTTGGCACTAAATTATTTACTCTTAACTGCCAAGAAAACAGAGACATAGTTTGCAGACATCACTATTTTACGACTTCCAACAGTCCCAAGCTAAGAATCTAGGCGTTGTGTTCGATCCTCCCCTCCCATTTGACACACACATAAAAAAATCTAGCATTTTTCCTCCTTCACAATTTTGCAAAAATTCACCCTAGTTTAGCATCAACTGATGCTGAAATTCTGGCGCATGCTTTTGTTTCGTTGAGACTCGACTATTGTAATGCTCTATTCTCTGGCCTGTCAATCTCCCACATTAAAAAACCTCCATCTTATTCAAAATGCTGCTGCTAGAATATTGGCCAAGACTAGAAAATTTGATCACATAATACCTATTGATTACTCGCTTTATATAGACAATGAATGATTATACAGTCTGGTAGTTTACAGATTTTGAGTGACAAGAAAAACTTGCGTAACCAAACTAATCTTAAACAAGACGATAATAGTCAAATGGGTAATTTTGTTTAAGCCCTGGTCTCGCTGTTTGGTACTTTGCATAGGTTTATTACTCAGGTCAATCTCTTCTTTATCTATCTGTGCGGCAGGGTGGACTAGGGGTTAGAAAGACCATCCTTCAACAAGAAGACCCGGGTTCATGGCCCCATATCACAGCAAACATCTGCTCCACTGAAGTGTCCTTGAAAAAGAAACTGAATTCCTGCACTCTGACCTTCCTGCAGGGGGGCAAAGGAAAAGGAATCTCCCTATGATAATCAATGAACTGTTAAACGAGGTTGGCCATTATCAAAATTCCTGACTTCAGTTAATATCTGGTGAATGTTGAATGCTTTTATGAAAATGAGCACTTAGCTCGACTTGGATTAATTTACTTTGGAGATCTACAGGTCATTCTGGATTTCTTCATCCCTGCTGCCTCTTTGCTCTACAGGTGATTTCTGCTCAACCCAAAACACTGAGCTCAGACAAGAGGCAAAGCATGCAACACAAGAAGGAAAAAGGAAGGAAAGAGAAATGAAACAGATTAAATATGTAATCAATTAGAATATTCAACCAGATGAAAGAAATCCACCCATACTTTGGAGTAAGAGAAGCGGGATGAGTTGTGTACGAGAAGCATGGTGAAGAGAAAAGGCAGAGCGGAAACTGCTCAATGGTTAGTTGTAAGCTTTTTTAATAAAAGCCATGAGTGTTCTCATGTGCAGACAATAACAAAACCTGAGCCAAATGTCTGCAGGGGATGTGGAGTATACCATAGTGCTACGTGGCAGGAGGAGTGGGGTTGCACCCCTTCAGCGTTTCCTGAACGACTTCCAGAGGCCAACTTCCCAGAAACCAAAAACAACTGACACCAGGCAGGGTCATTAGGAAAAACCTGCATACGGTACAGTAGTGGAGATGTAGTGATGAGATTTATTTTGTCTAATGTGTTTGACTAATGAGTGGGTTTCCTCATTTTACCCAGCACAAGGACGTTTCATTCCCAAATGAAATGTAATGATGGAATATCAGGAGGCTTTGTGAAAATAAAAAGAAAGACATATTTCAAAGCCAAGAGCTTACAAACCTCCATAAATTGAGATTAGTTAAAAAAAAGATTTTAAAAAAAGGACCATTAGACTCCATCCACCACTAGATGCATTGCTTAAATGTATCTACAGGTCATGTTTCCATTGTCACTAGTTTATTCTCCCTTTCTCTTCCTTCTAGGCCGAGGAGTTACAAACCAGGCAGACTTGGGCAAGCCCAGGCTCATTTCTATCGCACTGGGAATGTGATTAAGCCAGACCAGTTCACCATGCATATCTTGTGAGCCTGGCACAAATCACAAGTTCTTACTAAACAGCAAGTATTTATCCAACTGCCATTACCTCAGCGACAAGCTATTTAGCGAATACACAACTGTAGAGGAAGTATCTCGTAAAAACTAAGCCGCCATAGAAATCACTGGGTCAACAGGAGTACATTCATTATCACTCATGGCAGCAGACAGTTTCCAGAAACTAAAGCCACAAGGCCTGCATTCCTAAAGGGTTAAGTGTCCAAAATAGAGGTGAACCTTTTCCCAAAAAAATGAGGTGTCAGCAAACAAAGTACAACCCAGAGTAGCACATGAATGCATGGTGTTTCTCCATGTCCTCGTCGGTAGTAACGCCTTTGCAGTACTACTATTAACTGAATGGCATAAAAGCTTGTTTTGAATATGTCACAGACAAAAGGTCATTGACCCCTGTTTTACAGGGTACGTCACTCATTCCTGAAACAACAAACAAGAATGAGCAAGAAGACTGAGGCAAATTCAGTTTGAGGTAATCGCTTAAAGAGAACCTCTCCTCTAACACATACGTCACATAGACGTATGTTTTCCTGTGATCTTGGAAAGCACAGTCTGGATATGAGAACATGAACAAGTTTCCTGACGTTAGAAACAAGAGAGTAAAGAGACAGTGACAATAACCTGGTTTTCTGGTTTGAAACAGTTACAATTAGATTACAATGTTCAACCAAACACTGAGTTGATAACGTAAGTCTCCACTTAACAACTTGGAGAATTATTTTTTTCTGGCATCACAAATTTGAACGCTGATTTTCTGCTCTATGGCCTGTTCATGTTCACAAGCCCTGACTGTATTGCCTAGGATTATAAAAACACAATGTTCATGAGCATTTTCCCCTGTCAGTTCATTAACACCACATGACATGGAGATGGGTCTGTTTTAATCCAGCCTCTAGTTATACTATCAAAATGTCGGGTCTTGGGGTTGGGACTAGGGCTTAGGAAATTGTCAGCAATACTTACTTGGAGAGGGATACTCCTCCAGCTTTCCCAATGAGCTCCTCATGGTGGAGCACAGCGTCATTCCAAGGAATGTCAAGGAATTTCAGCAGTGTCCTCATCCACTTCTCAGGATGGAGGACCAACTGTTCGTAGTGCATAGGCAGGCACTTATCCGCCGCATCCAGGCACTGAGTGTACATGGTCTCTATGGCCCGATTCCACTTGGTCAGGCAGTCCCGGTAGCTGCCCAGGTCAAAGCCAGCAATGGTCACCTTCCGTGAGATCATGGAGTGGACTGAAGCCCGGCCATCACGAATCATGAGTACAAACTTGGCATGGGGGAATATCTTGGCAAGGTAGGAGAGTGACTTCAACGCAAAAGGGTCCTTGTTGCAGAGGAAGTTGGCTGGCTCACCATGTTTAACGATGATCTCCAGCAGGAAGGCTTGCATGGCAGCGTCCAGCACCTCGTCGGTCACGCCAGCCTCATCCAGGCGCATCTTCTCCCGGCCTGAGCGGCTCCACATTTGCTTCATGGCCAGGATGCGTGGAATGACGCGGGTCTCCTCACCACAGCGCACCTCCGGGTGGGCGTCCAGCATGGCTCGCATTAGCGTGGTGCCACTGCGGGGCACGCCACCAATGAAGATGAGTGGCATATCCTTATTGTAAACAAAAGGAGTGCTGAGATTCTGGCCTGTCCGTAGGGTGGTCCGCATGCTGCCTCCCAGTGCTGACAGAGGCAGGATCCCACCCGGCTGGCTGCGCTCCTCGATGCGATGGTGGCACTCCATGGCGTGGCGACCCAGGTAGAAGACCGTGACGGAGCTGATGACCAGGCAGGCCACCAGCAAGTTCTGTTTCAGCTTGCCTATCATCTCGCGGGCCACAGATGGAAGAGGACAGTATCACCACAGGGGGAATTCAGGGGGAGGGATGGGAAGAAGGATAGGGGGAAGGAGGGGTAATTGAGGTTCCCTGCCTTCAAGGTTGTTTGCAAGGTTGTGTGCTAGTGCACACCAGTCGTTGAGTCCCCAGCTCCATGAGGCCTGGAGAATGGCACAAAACAGAGGGACACAGTTAGATCTAATTATACAGCACGGCAATATTCATCCAGCAAAGTTTAAAGCAAAACTTTGTCAAAATCCCTGTAACACCAAGTCATGTGCCAGATTATTTTTAAAGTAATTCATGTGACAGATGTCAGGCAACAAGACACTCAGTTGTCATTATCATATACACATCAAAAGCCTCTCAGAACAAATCTACAAAGGGGAAACTTTTCTTTGATTCGGAGGCACTCAGTAATCACCACATTCCCTGTATCTGACAGGCCTTTTGATCTCAGGCCAACACCACTGTGCAACTCTGGAGCAGCAAAAACAAGCAAGTTGACATAAAACTGCTTCAGACACAATTATGACAATGGAGCTGCCACCAGACCAGGTGATTGAACAAATCAGTAAACTGAAAATGAATCTGTTCTGATACCTATACTCTAATGTCATGAGCGTTGCACAGCATAAAACTTTCTGGCAGGAAGAAACAATGTCAGCAGTGTGGCAATTCTACAGGGTAACTTGATCACACAGATAAATGGATGGAATGGAAGCATTTGTTCCTGATGCTGGAATCTTCTGCGCATCAGTTTACAGCGATAACAAAAAACAACGGTAGTGGATGCTTTTGATTCTAGAGAGACTACAGAGGACCCTTTTCTCAAATCGTACTACTTTGAGGAGTGGGAGAAGAGAGCACTGTGCAGCATACGCATAGCAGAGAATATTTTTTGTGGATGAAACATTTCAGTTGGAAATGTTAACACATTAAATGCTTAGTCTTTTTAACAGGGGTATTTAATAGCATGTATTTGGCATGTGGAAATCTAGCTGAAATCTGAGAAAAAGCATTATATCAATGCATTCACAATGTCAGAATTCATATCTTAGATTCATATTTTCACATGTGGCAGTATACCACCTACGCCTAGCTCCAGATATAAATTTAGCCGGGGAAGGATATCTCCATTTTTCAACCTGTGTGACATTGTTCTGTCTTTGATTCTCTGGTAGCACATAGATCATCCATACCAGAAACACGATGTTTAGCCTTCAGCCTTCAATTTGGACATTTGGCAAGCGCACAAACTTCTCCTTCTGAAGACAGGGCGGTGTGTTCTTTCACACAACACACAAAGCCTACACACCGCAGTGTGCCGGCTGACAGCTTTCCCTCTGCTGCTGGAAGTAACTGCCGCAGCCTCAGTACAGCTTATTTGTTGGGAGGTTGTTGTTTTTTTTTTTTAATGTGCTGGCTCTCTGACCGCAGTCACCCTTCTGAACATATGGCTTGGCTGGGAGAGGGGGGAGTTGAAGGAGAAAGGGAAGCTGCAGCAGGTCAACGCACAGCTGAAGTCCTGGTGCTGCAGGGCAGCAGACAGACGACCAGTATTCATCTGTGCAGAGAAAAACGGGGCTTTTATCTCCTTCCTTGCAGGCTCCCTACTGTAAGGGGCTGATTATGACTGGCGACACCTTAGGGCTGAGTCACTATGAACAAATGAAGTCTTACTAACCACATTTTCAACCACATTTAAGTAAGAGAGCATTAAGTAATGACTTAAATTAATTAAATCAACTTATCAGTGATCAGTATGCTCTGCAACATTGACTGAACTTATCTCTGTGCTGATACAGACCCCACCCCCACCATCTCCTTGAGTTATGGTAGCCAGTAATGGAGAGAGAGGAGAAAAAAAAAGTCACGTTTTCACAATAGAGAACAGTGAGCTGGGTAATTAGAGCAGAGATCCAACATAAACATTTGGTGAAGAGGTGATATATCACCATCCAAAACACTGGAATAAGAATAATACTGTCTGAAACAGGCCACCATTCTCTGCTTAGGCCTTAATATCCAAGGGTAGGGTGTCTTGTTGTGTGTGTTACTGTGCTGTTAGCTAGGGAGGTGCCCCTGATGTCATTGTCAGTTAGCTTGTCTTGCTTTGTGTGTACAGTTGCATTAGCTTACGAACAATAGCTGTTATGTTAGTTTGCTAGCAGCTGACACTAGTTAACCGGTAGTGTTTTTACTGGCTTATTGTTGGTAGCATGCTGCTGCATTATTAGTATGCACACAGTATGCACGCCTTTGTTCTGAAATTTAGCTCCAAATTTGAAAAACATTACCAATAAACAAAAATGGATAAAAAATGAACTACTACCAGGAAGAGGAACGATGAAAGCATCTGCAAGCGCCTACAATTATCAACTTTAAAAGTCAGTGGGAACAGAGGTGCAATTGACTAACGGCGGTCAGCCTGTGCTTTACCTGTACACCCACTGACCAGGAAGCTCTTCAGCTGCGGGAAGCCAAAGTAGCCAGGGGCGTGGGTCATATTACCGAACACCTATACCAGGACTGTACCTAGCAGAGGTTAACCCCAACCCCCATCCCTTAGTAGTTCAAAGAACCAGTAGGTGGAGGGGGGGAAAGGGGTGGACTGAGAGTGTATTGAAACTTCAATGTATGGGGAGTTTTGTTCCAAAACAGAGTACAAGCTGCAACGTTTTTAAGCAGGGCTTTGAGAGCCAGAAATCTCAGCAGCTGGTCAAATAATCGTTGAGTCACTGGCATTGATCAACAATCAACAGATTTATTATGGTAATTTTTGCGCTATGGGGCATTAAAACCTTCTTATTGCACCTTTTTGCTCATGTAAAATTAAAATGTCAGATTTAAACATTTCAGCTACACAATCACAGCAGAACAAATCTAGTCTAGTTGTGTGTGTCATGAGCATCACATCTAACAGGTTCTGTCAGCACTTGGGCTGAGGCAGTGCCACGGGAAGGACTTTTGACATCACTGTGTGACATGCTGCTGTTCATCGCAGCATAGCAATGAGCCCAGTGCATCTGAGGGTCTGTTTGGATGCGCCGCACCCTGAATCGACTGGCAGCGAACTGCTCTGGGGCTCCAGTCACCGACTGCTAGAGCCGAATGTCACCCGCTTATGTTCCAATGCATACAAAGCCAGATCCACCTGCATAATGGTGGTGTCAAAAGGCAACATACAAACACACACCTCAGAAAACTCAGTTATATTTATGGCATCTCCCCGGGCCCTGACACAAGGCAAGACGCTGTCATCCTCTCTTACTCACTTCCTTGTTTTGGCTTTCAAAGCTTTAATTACAGTTGGCTCCCTATTAGCAGAGCAGCATCCAGTGACAGAGGAGTGTGTAATAAGCGCGAGGATGAAGGAACGCCGCCTTCTCGATCCCAAAGTCTTCACACGGAGCTATGTTTAGGAATGCTTTTCTGCCTTGAGAAGCAGAGTTCTTGTTTGGCAGGCGACTTAAGCTGCTGACGAAGGTAGAAATCAACAATTTCCATGTGCCTGCCCAGCCCGAACAAAACCACTCACTGACTAAGAAGCACAAAACTTGAAGACAGGAAGAAGATATATATAAATAAAGAAATAAATAAAGAAATAAGCTACGGCCTAATTCCCACAAATGTGTGTGGACTGGAGGTTTAGACAATGATCATGACATCATTATCCTCCATCAGAATCACCTCTATTACGGTTCACCAATATTGGCCTATTGTTCAAAATTATTCATTTCAAAAGGGGAGTTTAAGTGTCACGTGGTCTAAATGCTGTTTCAGAGGTTGTTCCCCCCACTCTAGATTTTTTTTAATTTGGGGAATTTGGGGTCAAATTTAAAGATGCTGAATAGTGGCACAAAATATCGGCAGATTCAGTCCAAGAATATTGCCATCAGTCTTCGAAAACCCCTTATCGGCCAAACACTAATCTCTATAATGTTAAAATTATACCTACTTATATAAAATACGAGATTTGGATTACTCCATATTTTAACTTGTATCCGACAAAATGAATCACACATACTCCAAATATTTGCTCCCATATCAGAATAAATTTTTTGCCCAGGTCTGGACCATGCATGATTCTACCATCTGTTTCTCCTTTAACACCATGTTGCCAACCTCTTCCCAGTAGGACCGAGAAGCCAAATGGCTGTCACTTCCTCTAAGCGAACTCCCTCTGCTGTCAGTCGCCATACGAGCGAGTAACATTTCACAACACACAAGACATTACACCTAATGTCATGCATTAGTCGCCCTATCTGAGGGAGTTAATGCAAGACCGAGCTGCAGCTGAATATTTCCAGAAAGCCTCCTCCCTGCTATTACTGAGGAATGTACAAAAAAAAAAAAAAAAAGTTATTGCAGGGCACCAACAATCTGACAATATTAATTCCTTTCCTATGGTTGGGCTTTGTCTTTTATTTCAGCCCACCCACGCAATCTCACACCTCTGTGTCTTCTCCTTGATGACTCAGTGTTGAAGGGAGGGGGAAGCCACAGAGCATGCCGGGCTGCCAACACCTTTAGTCTATTAGTGGGAGTACAAGTGTGGCCTGCCGTTTGCCCATTGCTGCCATACTGCACTTAAAAAGGAAAGACCCCTGCTCGTAAACACTGTTGGATCTCATCAATCTGTGATGTTCAATGCCTTCCAGGAGTTATTTTGTAAGGCATTGTGATTTTCTTTTCTGGTGTACCTGCTTTCCCTCAACCTGCCTCGTCTACTTCAGGAAGTGATTTCCTAGGTTTTCCCAGAATGAGTTTCGACAACCCTGCGGGCAGCGTTGCATTGTGGTCTATTGAGGCTGCTGTCGGTGCAGAAACTGACATCTCCGCTTCTTTTATAATGCATTTCTCCCTGTATGGTTGTTGACGGTGGGTCTAGACAGAAGCCCTTGCTCTTTGATTCTGGCTATATTTCAAACTCCATTTCTGCTATGTTGTCCATGTTATGCACAGGAATGAGACAAATATACCACCAAACAACAAAATGCAAGGTACATCTTCAGGTAATAAAGATATCCTAGCTGTCCCATGCTTGGCAATGTTGACGTACCAGCTAAATTGAAAATCTGCATTATATATGGAGTATATAATTACTCCGGAGCTGGGAGGACTTCCAGAGGCGTTCTGATGGCAGACCTGAATAACAACATCTGCGGTTGGACGCGGTGTTGTGTTACACCTTTCAACGGGGCTGGAATAAAGGAAGTGTTTGCGTTAAATTAATTGGGGCTCTGCTCTCCCGTTACTGATATTGTATCCTCCTCGCAGGATATTTCGCCATTGATCTGTTAGGGGAGGCGCTGGAGGCTGGGCTGCTCTCCACGGAGCAACAGTGTAACCAAACCGCCTCGACACTTAATAACAAGGGAGGCTCTGCACTTCGCGGGGCCCTGATGGAAAAAGGAAAGTTCCCTCTCACTGCCTTTTCTCTTATTGAGCATTAAGACAGGTTAAAGACGTGTTTCCCTCAAGTGTTCAACTGAATAGTGGATAAATTATCACTACATCTGGCGTAGCAAAGTGAAATCAGATGGCGTGAGGGATTTGTCAACCACCATCAGAAGCTGAACCTGATGAGGCGTTTTATTTTTTGCTTTGTGCGCCATCATGGGAGACTGGGAGGATTCAGTAGAAACAAATCCAGACCACCTCACTTCCACCCTCAAATCTACCTAGGTAATTCAAGTTCTTGAAATATCAAGGTGGAACAGTGGCTCGGTGGTTAGTGCCGTGTCCCTCACGGCAAGTAAATCCTAAGTTCCTGACTCCTTTCTACATGGGTTTCCTCCAGGTGCTCAGGGTCAACACCTGACTTGCGCAAAAATATGCAATCCAGGTGGCTTGGAGAAGCTAAATTGCCCATAGGAGTCTAGGTGTCTAACTGGGTAAGCCCTGTGATGGGTGCTTCCCTGCCTTCTGGTCCGGTGACCCTGAAAAAGGAATGAGCGGGTTGAGAAAATAAACAAATGAGAATGAATAGTTTCCACAAATAATTGGAAAATCTGCCCGAGTAAAAAATGAGCCAACATTCATTTAGTTGCTTATCCATCTCAGTGTGATGTGGCGCATTCCACAACAGCAGCACTGCGGTGATTAACCTGGACATGACCTTTGCCCTCTAGGACCTGCCATGAAATCACATGGTACGAACAAAGACCACTCAACCTCAAGCTAGGCTGCATCAGAGGGAGAACCAATGCTCCCAGAGTGCTGAATCATCCTAGTTGGAATAGAGTCATGATGAGGCAGGCGCCAACTAACTAACTAACTAACTAATCAGTGGTGCGAATCTCTGCGTCTTATACATTCCTGCCGTTTCCCTGCATCCAGGCATTATCTGCAGGGATTGCAGGACAAATAAACTAGTGGAAGAGGGCAAATATAGTCCTCCTCCCCAGTTATATACGCAAAGCCTGTGTCACCCCTACGTTCCCGGGGGATTTCATTTGCTTACGCACCTGTCACACTGTTTACGACCTGCAGGGAGCCAGTTTGTGTTCTCAGAATGGATGGTGAGCCACCCCCCTTTGGTTAGACTCATCTACTTTAAAAGGTTTGTTTAATCACTGGGCCTGTGCTGGCAGAAAATATTTGTCTTGTTGGAGTTGCATTGTATTCACAACGAAGCAAGTCAGCCTAACTTGTTTTGGACCAAACCAAATTAATGAGGGCTTTTGCATGTAATGCCTGCATCCCTTTGCCTATCTAAAGAGAGCACACACACCCACACACCCACACACCCACACCCACACACCCACACACACACACACACACACACACACACACACACACACACACACACACACACACAACACACACACACACACCAGTATCAAGCTAGCACTAATGGCTATAGATTAGCCTAGTCAGAACCACCATGCGGAAAGGACATTTAACAAAATTGGACTCCTGCCCTCTGACTTCTTACATGGAAACCCCAAATTCTGGCAGCCTGGAAATGCAAATGGCCAGAGTTAGATTTTTAAATGTGAGAAAATGTCATCTTGGCCCTCTCCCTAAAGGAACCGTGACTTATGCTCCATTATCGTATCTCATTTTACATCCATTTCCATTTAAATAGCAGAGGGGATTGTACACTCAACTGAAAGGCCAGTGTTCGTAAAAGCCATTAGCACTGTTGCTTCAGAAGTTAGGGTTTGAATCTTCCTTTCTGTTGCGTCTGAGCGAGAGTGCACAACCAGTTTCAAAACGGAGCTTGAACCATGGAAACTTTCAAAAGGGAAAAGAAAAAAAAAAAAAACTAAAAACGCTGTAACACTGTTAAAAAACAGTGGTTGGCGATGTTCCTTGCATTCCTGGGTACATTTGGTGGTGTATTTCACGTTGAGTTATCGGTCCATCTAAAAAATCAGCAAAACAGTTTAAACATTTTGGCGTCAGCCCCTCAGAATCAAAAGATGCATTTAAGACCATTTTTCACTGATGCCCAACAATCATACAGGGAGAAATTTGTCTTTGTCATTGGCTTTGTCAAAAGGCATTCTGGGAAACGTAGGAAATCACTGATTGATGTACAAGTAGACGACGCAGGTTGAGGTAAAGCTGGTCAAAAAGTAAATTACAATACTTCACAATCACAAAATACCTCCTGGAATGCACTGAACACCACAAATTGATATGCAACAGCGTAAGAGTATCCAAGGCTGGATTTCTCCTTTACGACCACTTTTTCCATTCCCACCTTCCAATAATGTTCTTCACACCACGACCCAGCTAGCTAGCATTTGGAATTAACTGCTAAAATAGTCGAGTGTAAACAGAGTGGGCTGACATTAATCATAGCAGGCATTTCAATCAGCCGGTAAGACTCCGGAGCCACCGGGCACACCAGCAACAACCCTGACACCTATTCATTAGCATCCCCTGATGAATTGTGGGTCCATTCTCTGCCTTGTATCCCCAACAACACCCAGTTCAGCCACTCATTACCCAATATAAACCATCATCACTTCTACTTTGAGGCACAAGATACTGCAGTGCCACTACTGCATTGAAGGGAAAGCTGTCAGACAAAACAGTCTTGTGAAGATTGAGACAGTAACCAAGTGTGACCCTCCAAATATTCTGCATCAGGCTGAAAACACTGATTGTGGATCAGTGCTCATGATGGACCGTGTGCTCAGTGGAGGTTTTCCAAATATCACCATTTGTGAGCAGGTTTTCATCCCAAGCTCCCATGGGTTTTTGGGTACACATTTTCTGTCTCAGTCCCCTCCATTTGAACAACAACATCACAGAAAAAATGGGATCATGGATGCAGAAAGAAGAGTAAGAACAAAACAAAAAAAAGTATAGATGACAGAAAACGAGAAAATCAATACTGTATTGTCACTACCGCACCACGTGAAGTGCATTTGGCACAGCAGTCATGACGTTCGTTTCAGCTGGAAGCAAGGCCCAATTTCCCAGGCAGTCCTTTGTCCCCTCAGACCAAAGGAAAAGGAGTGGCATTTCATCCGTTTTGATCCTGGAATTCCATGCCAATACCCTATTCCAATGTTAAAACACATTTTTTACTGTAGGTTAAGTGGAGGACGAGTGGTTTATGAGCCTGCTACTACCTCTGCAAAGTGTTAAACAACCAGCACTCTTCCCCTATCTGTTGAATAGTGTTAACCGCCATAACCCACCCCTATCAGAGGCCACTTCCCGGCAGAGCAGTTGGTGACACAAAAACAAGAAAAGAAAAGGGCAGTCTATAAACTCTGCATATAAGCTGTCAATACAGGCCAGCTCATCAGATCATGCTAGGAAACTGTGCAAGCCCTGAGGACATCAACCAACATCAAAGTTCTGATTACAGTGTTTCTTTAAAGAGATTTTGACTGTATGGGTTTTAAGAGTACATATGTTGCACACACAGGAAGCATTCACACTTAAAACCACTGCAATCTTGAGTGCATGCAAATGTCTAAATGTTAGTGAGTCTACAATAAAGCCCACATCACCTCGGTTGCATTTAACCTCAATTTCGATGTTTCCTATTAGAGCCATGCTGATGTAAATCCGCATGCATCTGGTGCTGCAACTGACAACCCTGCTGCTGTATTCCCAGGTACCACAACGCATTGGCCATAAACAATGAATGACAAATTGCTAATCAGTAAAGTGACTAGCTGAGAAGCATAGTGAAGTAAATCTGCCAGTGACTAGAGACAGTATGGCCTCTAGTGTGGGGAAGGGTGGGGACTGTGTGGGCAGCCTTTAGTCACCTAGTATTGATACACTTTTAAAGTGAGTGACAATCTGGGCTGGTATTCATCAAGGCTGTCTGAGTAAGAGTGCCGCTTGTGCTGGGGAAGAAAAAAAAAGAAAAGGTTTTGTTATTTAATGAGCTGGTTTGAGATGACTTGGCATTGTCATTATCAAGCTTGTTCCCAGTGAGAGAGAGCAGTGGATCCAATACTAGTTTTAACACTATCAACAAGTCAACAGCAGGCCATCATTCATTTCCTACGGAGCGGAGAGACCAGGGAAACGCGGTCAACTAGCTTGTCAGCCTAGAAAAGTTGGCCGTGGCACAACTTTTCTCGGTCAATGGTCAATCAGATTTCTGTGCTTACTTGGGATTTTGTTTCCTGAACAATAGTTTCACCTGGCAAGTGAAAATAATCAAATAATCCTACCAAATTAGAGGTTATGAAAGGCAATACCAAAGCAACAAGAATATATTGAAATGTCTAAATACATAGCTTATTTTTCTTGGTCAAAACATTGCAGCTGCTATGTATCACTACTTAGGTGCAATCGTAGCCTCTCGCCTATAATCAGAATAGAGCAACCCATCAACCATGTTGCTTGTAGTGTATACAAGCAGATAATCTCATCAATTTCCCCCAGGGGATCAACAAAGTATCTATCTATCTATCTATCTATCTATCTATCTATCTATCTATCTATCTATCTATCTATCTATCTATCTATCCATCCATCCATCTATCTATCGTACTCCGGGAGGTTAGATGAATGTGGGCCCCCCCCAGGTCACTGATTCCTAGAGCGGCACTCTTTAGAGAAACTTGTGTAGTTGAAATGCTGGTTGGGCCCTGTGGTCATACAGCTGCTTGACTATATAATAATATATTATATATAATAATTGTGATGCAGCAGCGGGAGTTCTATTCAGACCAGGAAATGAGGGTAACAGTGCCAGAGTCCAACTGCTCAAGCCCTGCAGCTGTGGAAGCCGACCGACTGAGGCCGGCCAGCCAGCACAGGGCTGAAGATCTGAATTCAACTGGACTTTTGTCCTTTTTCCCTGACCACCTGCACACAGCAGATGTGCAATTGGGCACCAAGTCACTACCAGTCTATGCTTACTGCCAGCCGCTGGAAACAGATGCATACATCTCCTGTAGGGCTATTAGAGTAACTTTCATTTAAAAGTCCACTAAAACTATTTCTTTGACAAATCAGCCAACAATCTACTACATTTTCTTGCTATTTTGAAATCAGGGCTATAATAAACATGCAAGGGGAATACAGAGGCTAGCAAGAGTCGTGATCATTTTTACTGAGCAGCCTCAGACATAGCACTGGCAGAATTACTGAGAGAGTACTGTTTGAAAATGATGGACATGTGCAAAATGTGTATATTATGTATATCCATCACTAGGGTAACAGACTAACCTTCCCTTGGTTGAGACACTAGTGTGAGCCTGGTCTTCAACAGGATCATGTGAAACGTTTGGCAGGACATGAGACAGGGCCTAGACAAGATAATATCCAACTCTGGATGTGTGCTGACATGTGGAACTAAAAAAATGTCGCCATAGATCCTCATTTTAACGTATGTTGTATTTGACAGAATTGATAAATGTGATTATTTGAGCCAGGGTCATTTCCTCCCATAGCACTCCCAGGCCAAAACGCTGTAAATTATGTAGTCTCGAGACGTGTAGTCACGCCGAATTTATTCGAAAATCTGGCAATTTAATGTTGCTTTGCTTATCGGCAAAAGTCCACACCTCGCAGAACGCGATTTAAACTCTTTTACTGGTCGCTAGGGTCTTCTGGTAAATTCGGCATATCCGTAATCCGCCAAGTAGCACTCATTTCAATAAAATCGCAACTTTTACTTAACTGGTTCACACCGCTCGCTACTGCCCACCGCGGTCTATTTAGTGGAAGAAGATAACGGGGGATAATAGGGGAACCGATGCTAAAAGTTGGAATTGAATTGAAATAAGTGTTGCTTTGTGGATTTGGGTGTATGCCGAATAGAAGAGGGGCTCCTAACGAGTCGTAAAATGTGAGATGATATATGGGGTGTGCATGTGCACATTCGCCGACAAGCAAGGTAGCATTAAACTGCCAGATTTGTGTATTTGGCGTGGCGTTAGCTCCGCACAAGAGAACGGCACGGGTTGCATGTCACCATACATCCTCAGTTAAGTGTGCCGTGTATTTGACATAGCCTTGATTTATGTGATTACTTGAGCCAGGGTCATTTTTCCAACACTCGCAGGCCAAAACACAGTCAATTATATAACCTTCCATTAAGGCCTTGGAGGAATAGCTACTTTGTAACGACTAAGAAAACGACGTATTACGACTATTCATACCCCCACCCCCCTGGAAAAAAATGTGTGTTAAATTGTCGCAGCTTGTAGACTGAAGGGAAGGAGAAGAGAGGGAGATTACAACAACACCACAGCCTCAAACCCACCTAATGCTGCGGATCAGTCGCAGGAGAGTCGGTCGAAAAATCTTCCCAGTGTCCAGCCCCGCTGTCCGGACAGTCCAACCGTCCTCCGGAGTCACTTTCCAGGCATTTTCCGTGTAGACTGAACGGGTTAGATCCAGGGCGGTCGGGCTTGTTGAGCTGATAGAGGATATATGGAACGGTCCGCTACTATACCGCTCTACTGGGCTTGAGAGACGACATTCTATTGGTGTATCATTCAAAGACGCGTGTGTGTCAGAGCTGGTGATTGGTCTATGCGGCATTGGGCGGGACTAGAGCAGATTTAAAGAGTCAGTACCTACATAAAGGTACACCCAGGGCTCATCAGGTACAAGGTTTGTTTTTTAACGTTTAACAAGACAATTAGATGACCATCAACTGATAATCAGATTCGATTTTATTTTTAAGAATGTGAAATATATGAATAATTATCTGACTGCAATAAGCACATTTGTGCAGTGGCGTCAATGTACGAAAGTCCCCGCATCTAATATCATTTTACACCAAAACTTCCCAAACTGTTTATTAATGGACTAAATTATATTGGACAAGTGGGGTAATGTCTGATGACTGACAAGAATTTAGTATTTTTTTTAATATCAGTTTTACTATTAGTACTGGCATTTGGTCCATGTGATGAATTATTAGATGTAGGTCACCAAACTATCATCTTTGAGGAAACATTGGTTACTATAATGATATAAAAACTACGAGATTAAATCTACAATAAATGCCAATAAACTGTCAGTGTGGATTTCAGAGTCTAATGTCTAATTATGTTGAACAGTAGGGTATTCCTTGAAGCAAATAATCTTTGACATGAAAATAACATTTGCAGATGGAATGCATACTGGCACATCACAGACAATATACCAGAAAATAAAAGTTCACTGCCGTGTGAACAAATAAAGTCCCGTCCAAGGTCTCGCTCTCTCTTTTCTCTCTTTTTTTAAGCTTCTGTTGTCTAGCAACAAAGCCAGGCCAGTCCGTGAGCAGCAGCCATCAATTTGGCCTGTTTTCCTCTGCTTTGTTTTAAACGAAAGCATCAGCTTAGCTCTGCCATTTCCAATAAAGATAATCACACATCAGAAAATACAAGGTAGGTCAGGAGAGCTAAATCAGAATCAAACAGCACCAGGAATCTGGTCTTAATTGGTCTGGAATCTGCCTGGATTAACACCCACACTAGAAACACATAAATTTCCAATGCAAAAAATCCTTCATTGATATAAAAATATAAAGATACAATCAAACACAGCCTGAGGTTGGAAAATAGGTAGATATAAATGATCATGTCAAAATTGTTCTCTTGAAAGGAATATTCATGTTCATTGTTGTACTGTGACTATCTACACAGCCAGCCTTTATGATAATGCAGCTATTGTCAGCCCAGTGTCAGTTAGCCCAGTGTTAGTTCACACCTTGATTTTAAATGGGGCAAAGGAAACAGGAAGTGTCCCTTTTCAGTAAGCCACAAGAATTGTCTTTTTGTCAGTAAGCTACAGAGAAGTGGTTCGGTGTGTATAACATCCTTCCATCCTTACGTTTACAGCCCTTTGACAGACATTACCATTTAGCTGTACTGTTATCCCCTAATGTCATCCTAAGGAGCCTGTACTAGGTTTTCATAGCCAGCTAAACTCAGGCAGTTTCACCCTTCATCCTACTAAACTGCTTTAAACACACACTCGCCTGTTGCTTGGAGGAATCGTAGCAAGAGCAATTTAGCTGGCACAAGCTGAAACAAATGCAAATGCAGAGAGACTTCATTTAGAAGCAACATTAGAGGCACTCCAACATGAGAAGGAAGCTGATGCCGCTCTAGGTTATGGAGTCTGCTGCTCTACAGTTTAATGCTACGGTGTGCTTCACTGACACAGAGTTACCACTATTGCAACAAACCTCACAACAGAAAGTCAGCAAATACATTGCAGGGCATTCACGTACTAACTATGATCGGAGCGTTAAAAAGAGAAGATGCACTTATGGTAGAGGAGCACATGGCCTCCATTGAACCAAATATGGGCTTCCTGTGAATTTACCCCAACCCACCACAGGGATGATCATACGATGCAGGTTTTTTCACAACCCGATGACAGGAAAGCAACATCCCAAAGAGAAGACACAGCAATACAGTCCTCATCCCTCCAACCCTCAACTGCACAGTTTCAGTTTACCACCTTAGTCTGACAATCCCACCACTGAGCTTGTGAGGTTCCTTGCCAATAGCCAGGTGGTGACAGGAGGACTGAGTAAGTTTGATGATAGGCCAGGAAATTATCTTAGCTGGAAATCGAATTCATCTTGAACACCATTGCTGAACTAGTCAGCAGAACACGCCTGAAAGGATAAAAGCAATGAATGTGCGCCATCCTTATGTGGTCTGGATATGATTAGTAACGACTTGAGGAATGCTACAAGAGGCAGTTGAACATGCCTTGTTCTCCAAAATAGAGAATTTTCCAAAGCTCTCCAGCAGAATCAATCTTGAAATCCGTGAGTTCGTAGATTTGTTATTGGAACTCGAAGCTGCAAAGCTAGATGAACACCTACCCAGTCTAATTTACCTGGATACAGCTCAGGGGGGTTGGCCCCTGTGGCAGGGGTGTGTGGTTGGGGCAGCAGCTGTGGACGGAGAGAAGGGGCAGGGGCTCAGCTGGGAGGTAGACGCACCTGTGAGAGGTTTGGCCGATTGTCCTGCAATTAACGTGTGCTTAAATCCCTCAAAGTGAAGCCGGGGGAATTCACATGAGAGACAGCAGCCGTGCTCTGCCAGTGAAAGAAGCTGAAAAGTCTCAATTCTATGTTTGTATGCTGGCCTATGGGCCCTGGTTGTGTGAAACTCAATAAAACCTCTGTCTGTCCTAACCCTCTCTGTGTCCATTCCATCTTTCAGTTCCCTATCCTGACAAGGCACTTGTCACAGTGGCACTCCAGATGGGACCCATGATGGATGGAACTCCCCTCAATGTTGCTTCGGTGTCTCACAGACATCCAGGAGAGCCAGACCTCCCTCCAGCACCAGCAGATGCAGGCAATCCACCAGCATGCCCAGGCGCTGCTGGATCTGGCGGCTCACCAGGCTGAGGACGGGGCTCTCCTGAGGGAGCTGCCCCTCCGACCTGGGCTCCGCCTGGGCTCCGCCTTGGCTCAACTTCCCCAGGTTGCCCTCCCTAAGATGACGGCGACGGACGATCCGTAGGAGTTCCTCGACATCTTCGAGGGGACAGCGTCAGCCTGTGGGTGGTTGGAGGCAGAGTGGGCTGTGTGCTTGCTCCCCCTTCTCACCAGGGAAGCCCAGGCTGCTGCGCACAGCCTGCCGGCGTCTGCCAGGTCGGACTATGCTGTCATCAGGCGGGTCGTCCTGGACTGCCTGGGCCACGCGCCTGAGGGGCACTGGCGCCAATTCAGGGGGCTCAGCCTGAGGGACACCAGCTGCCCTTTCGCCTTTGCGCAGCAGCTCCTCAACGCCACTCGACGCTGGCTTCGTCCAGGCACCAACTCTGTCAATGACGTCCTGCAGCAAGTGGCACTGGAGCAATATGCAATGGGCTCCCGCCGGCAACAGCGGACTGGGTTCGGTGCCACCGCCCCGACAGCCTGGACTTGGCCACCACCCTAGCGGAGGACCACTTGCACCCCCCCCGGGACAGGAGCATGCAGGAGCAGCAGCCACTGCTGGGGGATCGGCCACTTCAGGGCGACAGCCCGGTCATGGAAGTGGTCCGGGTCGCCGAGCCGCTGGCCTCCTCTCCCGGTCCGGATAGGAGGTACAGCATACAGGTACATATGCAAGGGAGTACATACCAGGCTCTCCTGGATACCACCAGAGCCTGGTGCGACCCGGGGTTTTGCTGGAGGCATCGTGGGTGGAGGTTAGGTGTGTGCACGGGGATATATACAGGTATCCGGTGGTGTCAGTGGAAATTAGAGGCAAGGTGGAAAGTCAAGGCTGCAGTTAGCTCCCGCGCCCACTCCCTCTAGTTGAGGTCCCCTTCGAAAAAATTGGTATAGACCTCATCGGGCCATTAGACCGCAGCGCACAGGGTTATTGCTTTGTGTTAGTCCTAGTGGATTACGCAACGCGATACCCTAAAGCAGTGCCGTCGCGCAACATCTCCGCAAAAAGTGTTTCATGTAATCTCCCGCGATGGAATCCCGAAAGAGATTCTGACGGATCAAGGCACGTCATTTATATCACAAACACTGCACAAACTGTATGGGCTACTGGGTGTTAGGTCAATTCGAACTAGTGTGTACCACCCACAGACAGACGGTTTCGTGGAGTGGTTCAACAAAACCATAAAGAACATGGTTCATAAGTTTGTGCAGGAGGCCGTAATTGCTATAAATGGTTAGATCCTCTGTTGTTTGCAGTGCGGGAGGCTTGGACCTGATTAAGGAAAGCTGGGAGGAGGGTCCAAGCAACAGCAAAAACGAATTTCAACTCGGGCACTTATCACAGGAGAATTTGCTTCGTGCCCAGGAACGTCAGCAGCACCTCTATAACAGAGTTATTCACACCGGGAGATAAAGTGCTTGTGTTGCTCTCATCTTCCAGCTCTAAATTGCTCGCCAAGTGGCAAGGACCCTTTGTGGTCACGTGACAGGTGGGGGAAGTTGACTATGAGGTTGCGCGTTCTGATAGAGGGGGGGCACCACAGATCTACCACCTCAACAGCGTTTTGCTGATGTGCTCTCCATCGTGTTTGTCCTCAAGCCTGATGGCTCTGTGTGGACTACCGCAGGGTGAATGACGCGCCAAAGTTTGATGCCTATCCAATGCCACAGGTCGATGAGCTCCCGGATCAACTTGGCTCCGCTGGATTTAACCAAGGGCTACTGGCAGACTCCCTTGTCTCCAGAGTCCAGGGAAAAAATGTCTTTCTCCACGCCGGACGGTTTGTAATAATTTGTGACACTTCCGTTCATGTTGTTTGGGGCCTCAGCCACCTGTCAACGCCTCATGGACTGGGTGCTGCATCTGCACACGGCATATGCTATCGCCTATTTAGATGACGTGTGGCGTTCAGCGCCTCAAAAGACGGCCACGCCAACATCGCACACACACACACCCCAAGACGGAAGTTAAAAAGGTAGTGTGGTGCGCACTTACGAGTTGACACACCCCAGGAAGAGGTTAGACCATCCACAAGTGTCCGACACTAGCCTGTCCGCTGTCATTAGGCCGCCCCACCTACAGTTTGGATCCGCTACCCTTCATTCATGAGCCATCTACCCAACAACCGTCCGTGCATCGCCCTGGCTGTCTTATCCTGGCAGCCTACCGCCTCGTCTGGGCTAACCTACAGGAGGTAATTCCGGTGGTTTCGGGAGCAAGAACAAAGCTGCTAACAGACGAGAGGTTTCACACGGTCTGACTTCGGCAAAAGCAGGGGACTTTGTACATAGAGACACAGACTGTTAAGACGGAACAGTTGGTGTGGGTTGAAGTGGTTGTGCACTTTATATATGGAACTTTTGCCTGTATAATACACTGTGGGGAATATTGAACTTTGCTGTGTTGGGTGTCTTCTTTTTGCTTGCTATTGTATTTTGTGGATACTGGATTGTGTGTACGGTTAGTTTAAGGGGTTGCTTCCTGTACCTGCTCCTTTGTAAGGGTTTTGCTCAACTGCCAGCGACCGCTACAGACGTCATCATCCATAGTAACAGCTGGG
This sequence comes from Hoplostethus mediterraneus, assembly GCA_034670385.1. NCBI lineage: Eukaryota > Metazoa > Chordata > Actinopteri > Trachichthyiformes > Trachichthyidae > Hoplostethus > Hoplostethus mediterraneus. Next base: position 681,619 of record JAXDDW010000162.1, on the reverse strand, counting down.
GGCAGCATATGCGGCAGGTGGCGGCGGTCCTCGAGTCCCTGAGGCTGGTGGGGCTCACGGCCAACACGAAGAAGTGTGTGGTTGGACGCGGGAGGTACGGTATCTGGCGTACCACTTGGGCGGTAGCGGTCTGCCCAGCACCCAAGATGAAAAAGGAGGTGAGGGCATTTGTGGGTACTACAGGCGGACCATGCCCCAGTCCAATAGGCTCCACCGCATGAAGGACACCAACATGCAGAGTGCAATGAAGTGGCCAAGAATCGAGAGGAAATACCTACAACTTAAGCTGCTCTCCCCCACCAATATCTGAGGTCAATTGCTGCCAAAATACCACCATTAGACCGAGATGCAGACATCCTCCTGCTGCTTGGACATGACCTCCTGAGAGTCCACAAAGTACGTGTGCTTTGAAATTACGTGGCTTCACTCATTAAAGACCAGGCCAAGAATAAACAAAAACTGGATTTTTCCACAGATGAACTCCCTGTGCAAAGTATCCTACAGCTGAGTTGGATCATGACAGATAAATTCATGTACTGAGTCCCGAGGCCCTTTAAACAGCTTGTTTGATCCTCTAGGTTTCCTTGCATCTGTGACAATTCAAGGAAGACCCCCTTGTCACAACACCAAGGGGGATAGCCCTCTCCCTTGACATGTACAGTATTGATGCCTAGAGAACGTGGGAAGATTTGCTACAGTGGCTTCAAGAATACACGTGTCGTTCTCTATCTCACTTGACAAGACTACTGAACTAGTATTCCCAGACACTTCAGTCAAAGCTATAGCTGCTGTAGGCTACCTGAAGGTGACAGCCAATGATGGTTGCAATACCAGATCTCACGGTACCCAGACCTTAATTGTGTCCCGATGGAGCAAAGAATTGATGTTGGATCCCCCTTGTTTGCATGTTTCTAGCATGCTAATATCTGTGATGATGTATGCTAACTATGCTTACCATACACTAACCAAAGTTGCTAGATACACTGCATTAACAATAACATATTTTTAATACTTAATCCTTTAATATTTTAATACTTACACTTGCATTGTAGCCTCTACTTATCTGAAGGTATGTACCTAATTTGATATTTGTTTCCTTACCTTATTGAAGTCCATTTGTAATACAAGTATTGTTTTCCATTGTATTTCAATTTCACACTTCCTTCCTATTAAACCTGTCACTTGCTCACTTGTTCCTTGGAAGGATAGATAGACAGACAGACAGACAGACAGACAGACAGACATCTTAGAAGCAGACTGATAAATGAAAACACAACACCAATTACTTGGGTTTATCTCTGTTTTAATTCTTTCACAGTACTAACCCAGAATTCAGCTTAAGTGCTCATTCGTTTGGTAAGTGAATTAATTCCTTAATTTTGATGGGTGAAGAAGCTGCTGCTTCCCATGGGCAGTGTCAACTCACAGAGACAGAAGCCCCTCAGCAAGCAACACAGTTATCTTTGACTGAAGGTCAGGGAAGCAAAGAGAGAGCAAGACTAAAAGCACATCAGGCCTCAGAGGGTAATAGGGAAGGCAGATCAAGCCTCTCACCAAGAAAGAGATTGCTTTCTGTCTCTGAGACATGGCAGTGGGTCCTTTGAACCCAGCGACAGAAAATGATGCCATTATTGCAGATGCTCTGGTTTCAGTCAGAAAGAACGGTCAGCAGAGACCAGCACTCAGCATCTCCAGCAGAGTTCAAAAGTGCATGTTAACTGATCTGAGTGGGCATTGAGAAAAAACAGACTAAATATTAGTTTGACTGATATAGGCTTTGGAAGACTGATATAACACCAATATTTTAGTATTCAGTGTTTCCTCCAGAATTGTATTCTTGTCAGGGTGGAAAAGCCTCTGAAACAATTAGCAATTAGACCACCGTGGGACACTAAAACCCTCCACTGAAAGCTATTATATTACCAATTAAATTAATAAATTAAACATGCAAAGAAAATAACATTTTATTACAGGTTTTACAGACTGTTTTTATGTAGCTGTGGTCCGGGAGGAATCTCCATCATATCAGGAGTGAACCACAATGACTGGCTGATATCCAAGGGCCAATATCGGCCCAATATGTCAGCAAACCAATATATTGGTCTAACCCTACCAAATATACTTACAGTCAATGGACAGTCGATGACTTTAGATAATGGGACAAGGATGTACAGTCTGACACAGTGTAGATTGTGCAAGATCTTCTTTTTTGAGGTCTCATTCATGGTTTGGCAAACACTTCCCCATGAGACTCATTTACAGTGAGTGATAACAATGCACAGTGTGGAAATCAGTGCCGTTTGCAGTCCTTTTAGATTAGGACACTTCGGAAGGCCATTTCATCACTACTGACTTCTTCAGCTGAGAAAAAAAAAAAATCACATTTAAAGTGATATTACATATGTTGATACTCCGATAAAGGGCTGTAGAGGGAGATGGGGGCAAAAATAGCTGCTGCCATAATACATCCCCAGGAGACCTATATGAAAAGGTATTGGAGCGTGAGAACGGATGGTAGCCATGAGAAAATGGGAGGAAATGACAGGCAATATGGTGTCCCACAATGCCCAGCTCCTTTGGGAGGGGGTATAGCAGTCAAGGTGTTGAGGGAAGAATTCAGCTTTAGAGACCGGACATTTTTAAGGAGGGCAAATCTCTTTCACTCTATCAACAACTCCAACCGCAGTGTGTAGTCTGCCTCTGGAACACTCTGTCCAATCTTTAACTGTCTGCACTCCATTCCAGTGAAATCACCTTGTAATGTGAGAATGTAAAGCTATAAAAGTTTGGGTACACATAGAGATAATAATGGAATGGCAGCATCACTACCATATTCAGTGAGTACTAAGGCATGCATGAAATAATCTCAATAGTCGCAGTAGCTGAATGATATTGCATATACCTTAAAGCAGTAGTGTCCAATCATGTGCCATGGAGGGCCAAGAGTATGCAGGTTTTCACTCCAACCGAAGACTACACCAGGTGATTTCACTGATTTACACACCTTCAATCAGAGAGGAGGGACTAATCAGTGAAATCACCTGCTGTTGTCTTTGGTTGGAGTGAAAACCTGCATACTCTCAGTGGACACCACTGCCTAAAGCATAACTCGGGCCATTTTCAACCTGGACCCTATTTTCCCCATCTTTTTTCATCATGCTGATCTATTCAAACCTAAACCTCATCAACTGCTTCACTAGAGAGCTACTTAGATTTAGCTTGACTAGGTGTGGCTCTCCAATGTAGGGCCAATGGATACTCCAAAAAGTATTTTTTTAACACATTTTAACACATCACTCTGTAATGACACATGAGTATATTTAATTTTATGTTTATCCACAACCTGACAACTGTCACTATTTATTCTGTACCACTTTACACAGTACTGCTTTTGAAAATGTTTTTAATAAATAAGCATTTTTTCTTTGTCGGTTTGCAATAACTGAACACATTAAAGACTAACTAGGTTTATTTTGAGAAAAAACAATATCACATATGTAAATATTTGTCACAACTGACAAAAGTACTACCTTGGGAATAATCATATGCCCCTTGTTGTGATGTCAGCACTCATCGGTAGCTACCTTTCAGGTGTTTTAACCCCTTTTGGGGCAAAAGATTTTCAATATGTGCTTTTAACAATAAGCTTTGAAAAACAAAACAAATCATTATTTCATTATTTAGGCCCAACCTCGAACCTCTTTATAACAAGGAAGATACTTTGATGAACATGAAGCTGAGTCTTGCATAAATATACCCAAAGTATTAGTAAACAGCTGTTTCATGTTAACAAAACCTTTGCAGGCATTTTTTTCAGAGGAAATCAAACATTACATTAAAGGCAAGGTTTTGGTTTGGTCTGCATTTAATTGTAGAACGTTTCAGAATTCTTGTACAGATTGTTATCTGCATAACATTGGAAACTAAAGTTGGGTCTGCATATGATATACCCCCTAACATATAAATGGAGAATAATATTGGGCCCAGGAAGTACCCCTGGGGTACTCGACATTAGTGTGGCAGATGGCCTGGATTCACCAATGGCTACATTAAAAGTCCTGCCTTGCAGGTAAGAGTAAAACTGCAGCGCTGAGGTCTAAAAGAACTCAAATAGAAGAATTACCCCTATCAGCAGCTAAAAGTAGACCGTTCATCACTTTAAGAAGTGCTAAAGCCAGACTGAAACTTCTCAGAGTCCATTCTCGTCTGTAAAAGCAATCAATTTGTCAGCTACTATTCTTTACTTTCTTTACTATTCTAGAGAGAGAAGTGGTTGAACAATTGCCTTTTTAAAATAAGCGGGAACCATGCCAGTAGTTAGTGAGCTATTGATAATGGATGCTTTGGGTGCTTTTAGTGTTTCGGAGTGTTCATTGGTGCTGTATTAGAAAGCTGCACCCAGGCCAGCAAGACGTAAGTAGCTCTATAATGAAGCAATTGACAAGATTTTGTTCAGATAGCAGTTCAGTTAACGGTTTCCTGATACGTACATGCTTCTCTTTCTGTACTATTCAAAAAGAGCATGGAAAAATATACCATTTAAATACATATGTGCTGACATGTATGACAGGCTGTTTATTATGTCTTTCTTGACAATTTGTTTGGGTTGCATGCAGTGTGAGATTCATGATGTGGCCCAGTGACTGGCTGTGTGCATCAAACCCAAACTTTCCTCAACCTCAGAGGAGAATCAGCCTGTGTTTTCCAGAAAGAATGTAACTTGATTGACAGACTAATTTACTGCTCTTACCCGGAGTGCAGCTCTGTCAAAAATTGCTGTTTCACTGTCCAGACCTCTCTTGGGTTGTGATATCCGAGTATGAGTTAGTGTAATGCAGTTCTTTCAGACAAATGTGTCTTTTTTCCTCTCTTTAAATGTGTGTTGTGAAACAATGGCTTTGACCACAATGGTTGTGGAATTGTTTTTATTGAATATTAGAACTAGTAAATAACATAGCTAAATTGTTGACTCTCCTAATCAAAGCCACAAAATTTCATTTCAGATGTCATTTCAATATATGAATTATTTTCCTAAACATAACCCTAAATCAGTTGCGCAACAGTAACAATAACACAATGCAATGGGAAGTTGATTGAAACATTAACACTGTGAAAAGCAAGAGCAATTCACTGCGTAGATCACTTCCATATGGAAAAAAAAAGACTTCTCTCTGCTGATATTTTGGTTTGGCACCTCAACACAATGCTGTATACATCATTAGCTATAATTAACTGGCTCTGTGTGACTGTGCTGAAGTGCCAAACCAGGATATCAGCAGAAAAAAAGTATTTTTTTTCCCCATCTGGAAGAGATCAGGATCTTGTGACACAGATGATTTTATTTATTCTTTTCACTTGGTGAACTTGACAGCAACTCAGCTGTTGCCAGGGTAGTGACTTGCAAGAAAAAAGAAATGTCATCCCATATGACAACCTCTCCTGTGTGTCTGTCTATATACTGTATGCACAGCAAAAAATGGCCATTTAATCAAAGTACTGCGTCTTATTTTTCTAAAGTGAGTGGAAAAATTTGTGAAAATCTGAAAAATCTCTGTTTCCAAAGCAAATCAACTTATTTATCTTATACTCTCAATTCTGCCTTGTTTCAAGATATTGATATTGTGTTTGTAGAAAATTGAAAACTGAAACTAGTAAAACTGCACTGGAAACAGGTTGATTTTTAGTTGATTTTAATTAAATATATGACTATAAGGACATTTTTTGTGTGTGAGACCTACTTTCTTCTTGCAGAAATTCGGTGTGTAATATGATTAACTGTTACGCATTGTTGTCATTTTGTGCTTCAAAGGAGCTCGTGCTATCACCTACACTATGCACTATTGAGACGACAACAATAAAAGATGACATCTTTCCTGTATGAATTGACACGGGATCTCTAATATCATGTGTTGCTGCACATAGGTGTTTCCCCAAGCAAAACAAACATTACTGTTATATATTTTGGTTGTAATAGTTTTGGGGAGCTTTGGTCGCTTAAAAAAGTTTTCCTCACTTCATTGGATTATTGCGCCTTCATCCACATCCCATGGGTTGTTTGAGATACTGAAATTTCACATTCTGAACACTGACATGTTCAATTGTGAAATGCTCTATGCAGGCTAATTTGGGATTTAAATGCTTTTAGCTGCAAGTATCACCAATGAAAACCCAATAATTAGGCAGAATATATTAGACTATATGGACAATCCATTGGGGAAACATACTGCCATACTGATCAAGTGGTGAAGAATGAATTTAGTTAAGGTTATCATCATTGAAGATTTTACCTGTTACTGAACATAGGGTTCACTTAGTTTCTCCATAAATGGTATTAAAAGTTTGAGCAGACCTGTTAATGTGAGCACATTTTTTGCACATCCTGTGTGAATGCTGTAAATTCTACATGTTTTCTTCATCTTCTCATGTTCCTCTCATTTGTTATAGACAGTGCATACGGAAAGTTTTCTACATTTTGTTATGTTTCAGACTCATCTTAAAATGGATTCAATTCATTTTTTTCCTCATCAATCTACACACACTACTTCACAATAACAAAATTAAAAATAAAAGACTGAAATATCCCATTTACATAAGTATTCAGACCCTTCACTTAGTACTTGGTTAAAGCACCCTTAGCAGCAATGACAGCCTCAAGTCTTGGAAATTATTCTACAAGCTTGGCCCACCTTTCTTTTGGAAATTTCTCCCATTCTTCTTGGCAGAATCGTTCCAAGCTCAGCCAGGTTGGATGGGGAGCGTCGGTGCACAGCCATTTTCAGATCTCTCCAGAGATGCTCTATTGGGTTTAGGTCCAGACTCTGGCTGGGTCACTCCAGGACTTTTCGTTTTCCCGAAGCCACTCCTATGTTTTCTTGGCGGTATGCTTCGGGTCGTTGTCTTGTTGAAATGTAAACCTTCGCCCCAGCCTGAGATCCTGAGCACTCTGGAAAAGGTTTTTACTCAGGATTGCTCAATATTTTCCTGCATCCATCTTTCCCTCTATCCTGACTAGTCTCCCAGTCCCTGTCGCAGAAAGACATCCCCACAGCATGATGCTGCCACCACCGTGTTTGACTGTAAGGATGGTATTAATGAGGTGATGCCCAGTGCCTGGTTTCCTACACACACGCCGTTGGGAATTGTGGCCAAATAGTTCAATCTCCGTTTCATCAGACCAGAAGATTTTGCTTCTCATGGTCTGAGAGTTGTTCAGGTGCCTTTTGGCAAACTTCCAGTGGGCTGTCATGTGCCTTTTAGTGAGGAATGGCTTCTGTCTGGCCACCCTACCATAAAGGCCTAATTGGTGGAGTGCTGCACTGATGGTTGTCCTTCTGTAAGGTTCACTCATCTCCACAAAGGAACTCTGGATCTCATTCATAGTGACCATTGGGTTCTTGGTTCGTCCATGATTGCTCAGTTTGGCTGGGCAGCCAGATCTAGGAAGACTGTTGGTGGTTCCAAACATCTTCCATTTGAGAATGATGGATGCTACTGTGCTCTTGGGCACTTTCAATGCTGCAGAAATTGTCTTGTATCCTTCCCTTTTAAGATGAGTCTGAAACATAACAAAATTTGGAAAACTTGAAAGGGTCTGAAAACATTCCGTATGCACTGTATGTTTTAATCATTTTTGCTCTATCTGCCATCATTTTGCACAGCCCCATAATGCTGTAATCCATACTTTTTTCATTTTTTCATTCATACATTTCAGTGGAACACGTTCTTCATTTTTATATAACCCAACATTTACACTATTCTTACTTTGTTCTTTGTTCTATCCTGTTGTTATTTTACTGCTCTAAAATAACTGCTAGCTCCACCTTAATCATCTCTGATTGGCTAGTGAACAATTAACAGATAATTGCGTACAATTACATTGGAAATTTGATGTATACCTGTCTTCAACAAAGTCTAAAAGTTTATTTGTGCATAGGAGATGTAGCGCGTGCCACGGCGGTGAAAGTAGACAAGTGAAGGATTATGGACATCTGTTTGGGTAAGTGAAATTTGACATTGTTTTTTTCATTACAGGGCCTGACAACGTTCGTAGGGTAAAAAGTCAATGGAGCAGGACAGGACCCTTTGGGAGAGGTAAACAACCCATACGATGAAAGACTCCCAAAGGGTCCTGTATCAGGGCTAGTCAGTTAGCAGTCTGATTGAATGGTTTGTTAGTGGAGACAGCATGGAGAAATAATACTAACTAACATAGCTTAGCATCATGTACGTTTGTTGGTTCTTTTTGTCTATTTGATTAAATAAACATTGCCAAAAATGCTGTATAAGAAGTAAATGTGTTTAACCATGTTCATATGCTATTATCCATATTGATTAGCTAGTAAAGTCTGTTCAAATGTTTATAGCGCAGCTGGTTAACTTTAGTGCAGCTTGTTAGCTTTAGCCAGTGCTGAGTGTTTTTGGACTTAAAAGTGTCAGTCTTGCTGGTAGGCGCTCCCGTCGTTTGGTGTGTGTAGTTTTGATTACTAACTCAATATTGTTAACAATGCTGAAATTCTATGTAACAATAAATATGCTGTTTGTGTGTCAATGAAGCATCACAAACACTGTTGAACATGCTAACTTTAACACTAACTTGCACAGTGTAGTGGTTATGCAGTAGAGGCTACCGATCTTCTTGGTCTTGTTTCTTTATAGTAATTATACTAATGTCTCAAAATGAATGTTGTAATGATTTATTTATGTTAAAATGCTACATGTAGCACCTTTAAACAAACCCATCTCCTGCTGCTTATTATCTGTCAGGCACCAGTTACTTACTGTTAACGTCAGTGCAGAGATGGTGTGCAGGGAATATCTGAAATAAATGTAGTAAATCCAAACAGACATCACTTGGAAGGACTAAAAAGAATATTGTGTAGTGAGCAAAAACAACAACTGCGACAGTGTCTTAAGATTTTTCCACTGACTAGAGGAAACATTTAGTAAGACTGTAAGGAAGAATATGCCACATTCATATACTTAGTAGAAATAGCAAGTGGACATTCCTCTCTATATGCACTATTATTTTTGTTTCACCTCATTCCTGTGAAAAAAAGTTTGATATGTTCTAAATTCTCTCCCCTCCTACTCATTTTCTTCACATGACATCAAATGCTTGGATAGTTTCACTTCTCTGTGGTTTGTGAAACACACTACAATTCCTCCAAGACTTGTGCTTTGTGCTTACTGAGGTGTTTCACTGTCGGTGTCAAGTCATTCATTTCCTTCTATACACAATAAAGCAAAGTGCTTAGATTTAGACCTTAAGCCAGTCTCTCTGTGGGAATGAATGGAGGAAAATCAAGACAATATAACTGAAGGAGAAAGGCCATATATGAGTTATTTGACCGAAGCCAGCATGTCTAAGTTGTGCTGCTTTCCTTTTGAGCCCCTGAAGGCCCTCTCTGTTCCAAACAACCAGCTCCCTCTGCCTGGTTCCCAATTAGCAGCAGTGCATCTGGGCTGATTAGTCAACAGCTTTTCAACCCCTGCCAGCAAAAGAAGCCAAAAAAAAAAAATGAGAAAAGGAGCTCTTGGCCTACATACATAACTATTCAAAGTCTAATGGGGTAAAGTAGCATGCAGGAAATACAAAGGCAAAAACAATTAAGGTCTATGTCGCTAAGATGAATTCCAAGGGACGACGAAGGGGCTGGATTTATTCACAGGTGGGATTTGTTGCAGACGCAGTCAGTTTTGTGCAAAACAAGAGCAAACTTTAAAGTTACTTTGGCTGTTAAAGATCAGTTTCTCATACAAATGTGCTCATTACCAGCTAACACGGCTTTGCCACTCACTCAGTCCAGTTGAAGGTAAATATAACCTCCCATCCGGCCCCCGCCTACCTCCATATTTTTATTTTCCACCACGCTATTTCAATGTCAAACTACTGCCTGGCACCTGAGCTCCGCCTCCATTTTCATTCATTCATTTCATACATGTCTCCCTCAATGATAGGTGGAGGATGAATTGTCCACACCAATTATTTCTGACTCTGAATTATTTCTATTTCTGATGCATATAATGTGTTTTTCCTCACTCTGTGTTTTTAGAAGTGCAGTTGAGTTTTACTGAAGCGCATTTTGTGATTGAGTTTGGTCACGAGCACAATCCCCCCTCCCAACCCCCACCTTTAAAAGCAGGTGTGCAAGCACTTTCTAGTTGCTCGGGTGGAGAGATGGGGTTGGGGGGGTATGCATGATTGGAGACTTGAAAACTCATGTTGTTAGAACTAAAAGAATTGCTGAACAAATGATTGAAGCCCTGCGTCGACTCAGCCACTACAGTTATAAAATCACTAGAAAATCAGCTACTTCCAGGTATGTGAACGCACCATGCACCAACCTACAGCTGGTCATGCTCCTTGACTTCTGCTGCACTGCCTGGTATACAAGTGCACACTGTGTTGTCATTATGCAGGGTCCTTAGGCCTCTGCACGGATGAATGAGTGGAATGCACTGCACTTTGCAAAAAAGCCTTATGCGTGAACCAACAAACACACAGAGCCCGGGAATTTAAAGGCATTTCACCAACAAATTTAATTTCACCTCCATGTTTCATATTTTGATTGTTTGCCCTTCAGATGAGGGGTTCAGTTTAACAAGGTATTACTGTATTTCACATTGACCAGTAACTCTCCTCTTTCATACCTGCAGACTTTTCTCATTTAATTCTGCATCTTTTGTTTCACTCTTGCTGATGGAGTGATGGGAAACAGAGTTGTATTTAGCCTGCTGCTATACCTATAGTATGTCAGTGAGATTTGCTGCCCAGGGTTTGAGCTGAAATGAAACCTAACGCCCTTAACGCCCACTCTTTACCAAACATTATGCCAATGCATTTAAGGTACACCCTTGTCATACAGTGCCTACTTGTTCAAGGTTACCCCTCGACAGTCTGCCTACACATATGCAGCAGCACACATTACAACTGTCACATGCACCTGCTAATCTTCTTTACTAATAATAATAAACCAAATTAACACAAATCTCCACTGGAGCCAAGACTGTGACCTCCGAATGCCACGTACCATGAGAGAAAAGCCATTGTTTCTCTCTACCGAGACTTAATACACACACACACACACACACACACACACACACACACACACACACACACAAACTTAGCAGGCTGTCTCTGTAGTTTAATTGCAGCAAGTAAGGCTTGTGAGGAGTCTAGCCAGAATTTTACAGTAAACTGATCGTCAGAGGTCTGTTGTTTGGGCAAGGTCCCGCGGCAGATGGTGCAGTTGGGGTGGGGGTGCTGGTAGGGGGTGTTAAACAGACCAAGGTGAAATGCATGGACCAGTGGTGGATAATCATCAATATTATCCCTAAGCCTATCCCACTTGTTAAATCCATACATCTTATATGGGTCAGAGCAATAATCACATGCAGAAATAACCATAACCATACTTTAACAGCAGGAGAAAATGCCATATTTGAATACAGACATCATTTTTTTTTTTTAGCCACTTACATAACTGTCCTGTACTATCAATGTGGCTCCAAGATGATGCAACGATTGTGAACTCGGTGTAATTCTTTCAACATACCCGCGCTTGTCTTACATAGCGCCAGGACAGGGAAGCCACTAGGCAGATAAAGGAAATGCCTGGTAATTAAGATGATGATGAAGGTTGGTCACAGGACTGTAATGATCTGATGGGAAGGCAGAGGAAGACTGGGGATCTGCTTTCGCTGTTTCTACATCCAGACCAAGTGTGTTATGAACAAAGTTTTTAACCACAGAATCGCTGCTGTGCCAATATTTGTAACCCCCTACAAAATGTGTTTCCCTATCGGTGTGTCCTCGGGGTGTGTTGTTGTCTTGCCACTGCACAAGGAAATTATTGTATCCTTGTAGAATCAATGGACACTTTCATTAATGATTTGAGATCATAAACAAGTGTGATCTCTGTTCATCACAAGGCAACTAGGCAGGCTTTCAATAGGCTACTTTAATTCTTTGTAATCATGTGTTTTTACAACATTTCACAGCAGGAAAAGAGGAAAGGAAAGGACAGGACAATAACACGCAAAAATGGAAATGATTGTTATTTCCTGGCTTGAAATCAAGGAGAAAAACACAGCACCAAGGGAAAACTTTAGAGGAAACAATTTTGACCCCCGTCACCACCCGGGACGTCCTCAACAAGTAATTGCAGAATATATATGTGCAAATTTAATGTCATTTCACATATTGAATATGAACATTGTTATTTTGGTTATAGAACACACTTAGGTTTTATTACTTTTAAATCCCTCTACTCTGGTTTTAGTATTATACTTGTGGATTAATTGTTGTTAGGTTGAGCCACTTAGATTAGTGCCCTTTTGATTTTGTTTGATTTGATTTTGATCTTGTTTGGTTTGATTTTGATTAATTTAACTTGATTTGTTTGACTTGGATTTGTGATCCTCATTGTTTTTAGTGTGCTCTTATTTGGGGTTTCATGATCTGTTTTAAGCACTTTTCTGTAGTGCCAACCTTGGTAATTGTAGTCCATTTGATAATAAGAATAAACCAGAACATGTCTTTTGTATAGAAACCTTGTCTCTGACTATATTTGTGGGCTGCCTGTGTTGGGAAACCCCTTATTTTTATTGACTATTTTTACATCTAGGCCTACCCAAAGTAATATTCTTTAGGTGAAATTCCTAAGGTGGCGTTGTCACTCAGTATTTTGACTAAGGCCGCAGTTGGCCTTGTTACACAAAGCGTAATTGAAGGCCAGCCAAAAGTGAGAGCAGGGGAGAGATCAATAGCAACCCCCTGAACTAGCCACACTTCAACGTGCCAGGATTTAGACATTGTGCGCATGTTTCCAGTCATTTTGGTTTGAGTGACTGCAGGCTGATATGCTCTTGAAACGTCCTCAGCAGATGTCAAACAGACACTTATCACATTCCCGCAAACCTCTCTAAGCTACAGTTAAGGGGATGTCACACCAGCACGAGCTCTAGTGGAGAGCTGCTACCCAACCATGTGAGCTGCCAAACTGGGAGAGAAGCTGTGGTTTGAACAAATGTCTCATCTAGACAATCAGACCGTCACTGGTGCATCCAAGACACAACTCTTCATTTTCGTAATACAGCATTTTAACAAACCCTGTATCCGCAATAATCTGAGGGATGATTTATTTTGACCTCAAACCATTGCTGAAACACAAGTTATCATTTATTTTACAATAACATCATACAAAATACCAAAACATCTAAAGGACCATGCAGTGGGCTGTCAAACCCAGAGCCTAACCAAAAACTTGACCAAATCAAGCTGCAAACAGGACTACTGGTATGTAAAGTGCTTCACAAAGCAGCCAGAAACCAAGCAAGGCTGCTGCTGCCAGTGTAGGGAGTCCATCTTCCACTGCTGATTGACTGAAGACGCCTGTGGTCTGTCCCATACATAGTCAGGGTCTCTTGGCGATAGCAGGAGCCTGTCTCACGAAGCGAGATTAGTGGGTTAGCGAGCTAACATTAAGCTTAATCCTGTTTTTTTCTGTCTCACAAAGGTGGTTCACTTTAAGATAAGATAAGATAAGATAAACTTTATTGATCCCGCCGTGGGGAAATTCACGTGTTATGGCAGCTCACAACAATAGAAAACAGAATAGCATAGTTTATAGCAGGATAGATCGCCATGGTAACTGAGGTTATGTTCAGGATATCAAAAGCCCATCAACTCACTCCTAGAGGGTCCCATTAACAAATGCAGATATGTGTACAGAAGAATACTATTGAATTAACTGATAGGAAAAAGGGCTCTTCGCAGGGCGGTGATGTTAGACCGACAGACTGCCTTTGTTTTCCATCGATAGATAGATAGATAGATAGATAGATACTCAATTGATCCCCGGGGGGAACTTCTGGAGTCATATTAGAGCTATAATAAACGTTTGTAGAGTTTCCAGGCGATTTGCCCAATCTGACTATAAAAGAGGGCTTCTATCAAATAGCAGGTAGCTTACAATAGTTGGCTATAGTTATCAGTGAAATTTACTGTTTCATATTAAGTGCGCTGAAATACATTAGGATTCCCAAGAGTGGTGCGATAGATTGGACCCATATTCCATCGCCGCAGTCCTGGGGAACTTTGGTAATAGATGTGATGAGACAATATTGTATCAATGAGAAATATACCCACTGTGCCTTAGTGACTGTTTACCTACACATTTACACTGCATTACGCAGTCTGCATTTTTCTTCCTGCCATCCTCTCTCACCTTGGCAGCAGCAGCTGTGTTACTTTATCGCTGTTTTTTTATTGCTCATATTTATTCATTATAATAGTTTGTTCAACTTGAGAGAAAAACAAGCCTGTTTATTTAACCTGTTGAAACTGTTGGCAGCATTATAACACCACAATTGTTCATAGTCTAGTTTAGTGTTTTTATTGTATTTTTTTAATTTCTATTTTATATTATCTAATTATCTAATTGCTATATCTAATTTCTCCATGGGGGATCAATAAAGTTTCATTTTATGTTCAATCCACTGCTCTGGATCTGTCCATGTTGCATAAGATTGACTACTTGTTACAAACCCCGCCCCTTTTACGCAAATCTGCTCATAGCTGGATTGGATTGAACTCGCTTGATACAGCAGGTGATTTCACTGATTAGTTCCTCCTCGCTGGTTGAATCAGTGCTAATCAGTGAAATCAGCTGCTGTGTAGTGTTCGGGTTGGAATGAAAACCTGCAGACTCTCAGCCCTCCATGGCACATGATTGAATGGCCCTGCCCTAGATCCTGAGAAAGCTGGTCAACGTAACCCTTAAGGAACCCATAAAATGACCATCACATTTCTCTAAACATCTTGTGCAATGTACTCCAAGGCTAAGAGTAAGCATATTCTAGGTAGAGGAAGCGGTAACTTCTACTTGTGTAGGAAATAAGCTGATGATACATAACTCTCGTAGTACTACATACTGAGGCGAACATAGCCTGTTTGGATACAGAACACTTGGTTTATGCTGCAGGAGTTATTCAGAGAGATTTGATGGCCATTTATATCCTTTTTGGGACAAAGCAATCAGACACCTTTCACTTCAAATGCCAGATAATGTCAGATAAATGCTAATAACTAATAATTTTCATTTTGTTAAGTGTTCCTTTAATCCTAACCTTTTAGCCTCACTTAAAGCTACACTATGTAAGGTGGTCCATACCATGGGCGGCTAAATTCCCATTGCTCATTTGCAGGTCTGCATCCTTTACCTTACAATTATGGCGTAATGTTTTCAGGGTGGAGTATGCAAGTCATGTCCAATCTTTGCCAAGCCAATATAAAGGATTGCATTCACAGTATTCATGGCTAGTGGGACTAATTTGACTTGAAGTCATGAGGGTTTGATTAGATGCGCTGGGTTGAACAGCTGGGACTCCAGGAAGCAGGAAGGTAATGTGTTTGATGGAGATTCTTAATTCGCTCCCTCATTAAATATGAATTGACCTACCAGAGTCGAGAAATTATCCTCTTCTGCTTCTGTCACGACACGTACATAAATAGGCCCACACATTTAACAAATCTACTGTCATTTCCAAATATGTGTCTCATATCTGTCAGAGGCACAAACTCATGCGTCAATAATTCATATCTGCAATCAAAGAGCATTAACAACTCATGCAAACAACTCTGTGTCCAGTCAATCTAAAAAAAAAAAACCTTTTCCAAAATGGAAACCTGTAATCTGCAAGTATGACGCATCAGACAGCTGGCCTCTTTTACCAGCACCACAATCAGTCAACATCTCCAACACTCATAGACATAGCCTGTGGTTGGAAAACAGTGCATAGCTTAAGCTAATGCAGTGTAGCATGATTTTTTTTCACTGACATTTGTGTCCAAGGGTCAACATGCAGGATATTGCACAGAAATGGTAACAGATGGTTCAAAAGGTCAGGAATCCTTATCAGCATATCCTATAAGAACTGTTGCCAATATAAATAGCATAGAGAAACCTTGGCTCAGTATTTATTTTATGGTCAGCAAACACTTATGTTTTCCATCTAGCCATCTGAGGACAAGGAAAAACTTCCACTAAAACCTTATTAGGGGCTACTCAGAGAGGGATCCCCCTACCAGAATGGCAATGGGTGCCAAGGGTGGGCAAGCAAAATTAAACTTAAACAAAGTACACAGAATAAACACAATCGCTTGGGTGAAACATCCGGATCTGGTGCAGGGCATCAAGAGTAGCTCAGTCACCATGGTACCCAAGACTGAGGGACCACAAGGACGCCAACACTGCCCAGCTGCAGCCACAGCCTGGAAACAGATGGGAGACACACCCATACACACAGCAGACAAACAGACATGACCAGCGGAGTGGACAGGAGATATAGACCTTGTTGTGCAACTCACACACCCAAAGGAAGTTGTGCAAGTGTGTAGGATTGAATGCAATGCAGCATTCCGTGAGTTTTGATAGCTGGACTGTAGCATGCAGGTTGTAGGTTTAAACATCAGAACTAACTGAAACATCAGTTAACTAGGGGAAACTAATTTAAACTAAATGCCTATATAGAGTACAGTCTGTCAATATATCGTCTCTGTGCTGTATGTATGGCTATGGAAGTCTTTTTAATGGATGTTCAGCGCTGATGATTGAGTAACTGGTCAATGTTTTGCACTTTTTTCACTTTAAACACATTTTATTGATCAAATGAATAAAAACGTAAACTAAAATCTGAACACTTTTTCTTCGTATGACTAGAAAACAGTGGGGGGGGGAAATAAGGGCTTCCAATGAAACGGTGCTTCCAACCTATTTGTCAGTATGAGCTCTCCTTGCATCGAGTGTTCACATGATTTCCACTCTAAATTAGCAGCACTGCAGCGGTGGAAATAGCCCTGTCAGCATCATGAGTATAATCTGCATTAGCAGTGGTCACTTAATTAGCTGCACCAGCAGAGATACAGCCCTACTGTATCTGCAATAAAATAGCCTTTCTCTCCTAACTCTGACTGGCAGCGCTGAGTCTGCTCTGCATCTCAACGTTTCACTCATTATTCTTCCCTTTCTTCAACTCGTGAGACATTTTTGGCGAACCCACACTGAGGCTAAAGCCATTTTTAGTTTTGTTGTGCATTCAGAAGAGCATCTTGCATATAGGTATCCATTGAAGCTGCCCAATCATCAAAATGTTTTGATTATGGTGTGTTGATGATATAACAGGTCAATTACAGAACCATTCAGAGGATTAGATCCCCCCCCCCCCCCCCAAGTCCTCAAACTGTGATTATGGTGAAGCAACTATGTGAACATTGCTTCACTGAGCCAGTGTACAAACCAGCATAAACACTGATCCCTTGTAATTGTAGGAAGCCAGCAAGTTCTATTTAGGGTTACTTCTTTCATCTTTTGGTTATGACACGCACATACGATTACTTATGTGTTAAGAATTTTATTTTTTTTACAATAATGGCTAATGGCTGCTATGAGGGATGAGGCACTTTCATTAATAGTGCTAGCACTGTACTCTATTAAAGTGTCACTTCCATCTTACGGACCATTCAGAGGAGGATTAATGACGATAATGGCCAGGGCGGAGTGTGCAGCGCGAAAATGTATGTCCTCCATGTTGACCCAGACAACACGCTCTTTCAACATTATGCAAAATGAGCGTCGGGCATTTTGCTAGGATCCCTTCGCTGCAAGTAAGACGGGCAACTCTTCTCAAATGGACCTAATGCATTTATTGTTTAATTGGCCTTGACACTTTATTGTATTTCCTTCCCACTTTGCTAATTCCCAGAGGAGCCGTGGCCCCCGGCTGGTGCCTCATTGGCGAAACCTGAGCTCAATCAAGACAATAGACTCCTCCAATAAGGACCTCCTGATTGTGCCGTGTCAGAGATTCTGCCTCCACGTCTCCTTTCTGAGTGAAGGGAGATGGCTTTAGAAAGTCAGATTCAGCTCATTAAATTAGACGGGGCCACCGCTAATCGCGTCTTTGGCGGACGTTGCAGTAACCGATAGCTGAGGAAATGGACGCCGGAGCGGTGATTACTTTTACCGCCATTGGGGTTTTTTTCTCGGTAGCGCTTTCACATTGTGTTTCCGTCTGAATCTCTATTGTCAGGACAATGGTTAGGCATGTGACATCGAGCGTGACATCATTTTCTGGCCCAAATAAGGGATTCCGGATCTCGCTTTAACACTTTTTGCTTTCAAGGGTTCCTCTACTAAGGATATCTTTACTTGTTGAGGTGGATTCTGATGGGTTTTGAGTCCGTTATCACTGACCAGATACTATTGCCTATTGCCTTTGTGTGCTTGTAAGGTGTTGTAAGGTCCTACTCCTGAGATCGGCAGTCATAAAGACGAGTTGTCACGCATTCCGGTGCTTTTGGTCGAAACTAATAACAAAATGGACCCCATAACACACATAGTTTTTCCTTTGGCTGATGTTTTCCTTTAAGAGTCAAGCATCACAGTGCTACATTACACCTCTGACCAGTCATCACTTCCCGATTCTCCCTCCCAGACCTCCACGGCAATCGTGGCTCATGCCCTTGAGCTAACTAGCAAGGCGATCCAGCTCCTAGTTAGTCACCTTACCACATTGTTAGCTCATGCAACCCTTTTCAATCTCATTCAATTACGGTATTTCCGACAGCACTTGAAGGCAGAGTATGGTCTGCTAGGGAACGAGCTGACATTATCTCAACACAAAATCAATCGGATGTATCGGCCCAAGTCAAAACCAGCCCAGAAATGAGCCACGTCTTCAGTTATGTCGAGAGTGTCTAGAAATACTGGTCTCTGTAGCTTCAGATGATGCAGATATACAGTAACATAGCTGACAAAGAACTACGATCCTTAATAATGTTTTTTGATAGATGGTGATCCAAGGCTGTTAGATCCTGCATGTAGGGGGAAATTGCTTGTCTAGTCCCAGGGCTGTGGTGTGATTCTGAGTGTTGTCACCGTATCAGCCTTAGGGACTTTTCCTCTCACCATCCATCACGTCTCCCTGGATCCCCGATCCCCCACGACCCACCGGGATACAAGCCGTCGCAGCTCAATTATTTCCCCCCACCGGCTATGACAAATCCCATACAGCACTCAGCCAAGCATGCTGACTCGTCTGCCTGTCTGCTTCCGTTTCACTTGAAAGCAGCCTTGAAAATCAAGTTCGGAGAAGCCGAAACCATGACCAAACGCCATGCGGCATGCACAGCTTGTGAATAGCGAGCGTGGTATTCAGTGATGGTGACCCAGTCATAGCCAATAAATGAATATTTCCATTGCTTTGCCCTTCGGCAAGCCATACTAAGGCCGGTGCACAGGAGCCAGCATGTCTCACCGTTATGCAACACAGCTGTGCAAATGCCAACTGGTTTCAATATAGGAGTATAGCTCACTACACTTTGTGTTCACTCCTGTTTTTGCTAGTAAAAACAGGCTATCTGGATATGAAAATGAAACAAGAAAAAACAACACTGACTTTAACCTTATATGCTTATATGTTTTCACTGTAAACCACCTCCTTTAATGCATACACACACTATGGCCTGAATCAGGAACTTCCAAAAAAAAACCAACTGTCGCTACCTCACCTTCAACCAAGGTGCAAGAAAAAGAAAAAGTTAGAAAGGAAAAACAAATTCAGCTACTCTCAGATGGATGTTCTGAAAAAAACAATGAATCATAAATAACTTTCCAAAATGAAAGGAAAGGTTCCAAAATGAATGTTGGAAAGGTACTCTTTGTCATGTAACCATGGATTTCTGTACCATCTGTTTGTTCGGAACATCCACTGACACCCGAGAGCAGCTTAAGATGCATTTTCCCACAGGAGGATGGAGAGGAATGGGAGAAAGACTTGTGCGAGATGAAGATATGAAGAGAAGTTTTGGCTCTCTGGTCATCTGAACTTTGACTGAACCCCTATTGAGAAAGAGAAAGAGAGAGGGATTACATCGGTCCAGAGGATTTGTTAACTGTCACAACTGTTCCCTAACAGGAGCCAAGTGAGCCGAGGAGACAGACAAAGAGTTGAGAAAATATAACAAACATGATTCAGAGCCGTCGGGTCCCCGGCGGGAGGCCAGTGAACTCTCTGTAGATTCACAAATGTCCAGAGAGCAGTAAGCAAAGAAATTAATAAAATGTGTAAAGTTCTGCTCATTCCAGCATTGGCCTGTGAGTCTTTGCCTCTGGGTGTGTGATGATAGCAGGTGACGAACAGCTTGAGGCAGCAAAATATTTGATCATAAAATCTTTTTTAACCTGCATTCTGATTTAACTCCACTTTCGTGTATTGTGTGTTTGAGAACGTGGTCTAAACATTGACATATACGAACAATAGCAACAATCATACTTTTTAAGATGAGATGAAACTTTATTGCGAGGAAATGGATGCGATTTTACTCAGAATTGATCAGTGTGATGGGAAAAAAAGATGGGAAAATAGGATCCGGGTCGAAAATGGCCAGAGTTCTGCTTACTGTGATGTATACTATGAATTTATGTCAGCCTAAAAAGGAGGGCAACTCTGCTCTGCAAATAAAAAGGTGGGTGGCTCCACTACATGCCTGATCGTAATGCCATAGAAAAAATTGGTTTTTCACTGTGTCATTGTGAGCATATACATTTTTATGTCTTAAAATGAACCATCAAAGCTTTTTTTGTAGAAAACACAACCATGGCGTTTGTCCCTCTTTCAGGCTTCTCTTCCAGCTTGGAGGCTGTGATCTCAATCAGCGCTTTAATCCGCTGTGATAATTAGCCAAAGTACTCAAGTTCTTATCGATGCATTACTGTGCGGTGTACAGTGCACTATAACCCTTAGCCTTTCCAGTCCACAGCTCTTTCCATTTTTGACCTCAGAGTATTATCCTAACAAGTGACAGCATGATAGGATATATTTACAGTGACAATGTAATGGAAACGTATTACGATAAATGGGAAATTCCCGCCCAGGAAATTCTGGAAGCTTAGGATGTTTGCCCAACGAACGTAATCTCACCAGATCAATGCACTAATGAGTACAGATGACTAAGGCAGGCACCATCCGTCTAGATGGGCATGTAATGGCTTACAGCTTTGACAGATGGTAAACAATGGTGAACCTCCAAGCCGATCAATATTCCAGGCTCAAATGCACATGGAATACACACACATGGCACGTTTAATAGGGGCTTTACATTGCTGTCTATGGTTGAAGACCCACAGGACATGTACACAGTATTATTAAACATTATACAACATACTGCAAGAGATACTGCAAATGTATAAAATTGGAATGATATACTTCCTGCAGAGCCACAGGTTTCATGTTATTAGATATTAAAGATATTGAAATATGGTGTGGGAATGAAATACCAATTCTAACACAACCTTTATGCATTGTAACAGGACCGGCTCGGAAAAAAACCAGAAGTGAAACATAAACGGCCACAAGATGCTGATGTTGGTGTTAGCTGGTTTCTTTCTCCACGCAAAAGGGTAACGTTATGTCAACTTTTCTTTCCAGTGGGTTCTGGGCAAGAAAAATGATGGGATTTTTGATCAGAAAACAACCAAGCAGCAGAAAATGTTGGCATCACGCAAGCCAGTAGTAGAAGAAAATGCCGACCCCACACAAACCACTGTATCAACAAAAAATAAAACCGCCACTACTGTAAAAAAATCGCAATAATCGAGGGGTGGAAGATGGACTGGTTGGGGAAAACAGCACCATTCTCTTCTGTAAGGCCTTCTACAAATTTCCAGCAGTGGGAAAGAAGTTAAAACAGATCTTAGTGGTACAAATTGAGTGTTTATTTTATGCAATATGCAATACAAATGTATTACTTCATACTTCAAAAAAATTGAAATGGACCAAAGTATACCTAAAAATCAGATCATGGGGTTAAAAAATGCGGACTGAAGTTAATTCTTCAACCTCTAGCCAGTTCATGAAAGCTTTTACTGTTGTATTTGCTCTTCTCATTACCCAATGTCTGGTAGGTCTTTCCTGGGAGAAATTGTCCGAATCTCTGGGAAGTGCAGTGCAGACACACCACTGCTATGGAGCCAAAGTTGACGTCACTTCCACCTCTGGCTCACTTCTGCCCATTCTAATACATTCCAGATTACATTATATTTATTCATTGAGTAACTACACAATTTTGTTTGGGGTTTTTTCAACAAAAATTTTTGAAATGTCTATGTGAAATGTGCATTGTGTATGTAACAAAGAGTGCTGCCAGGGGATTTTCAACTATCATCTTTTTCATCTATTGCTTTGGTTAGTTGTGAGATGTGTCCCCCCGTGTCTATGGAAGGCTGTGCTAGCCACCTAACCGCTAGTAAACCAGCTTGCGGTCTTGGTTAACTTCTGACTAACTGTGAGTACTTAGCACTAGGTCAAGCAATTTCAATATTGTAAACATGTTATGCTGCAATGATGGCAGGGTTGAGAAATCTTGTGCAGGTTTTCTACTTGGATGTCCAACTGTAAGGGCCGTTCCATTGCATTTCTCCTGCTAGGAAGCTGGAATTTCCGACTTCCCAACATATCTGGAATGCAGCATTACTGTTATGTCCCACGTCTTTCCATGACATCATACATCATTCTGGTATGCATAATGGCTAGGCTTAACCGTGCATTCAGCTATGTCAGCAAGACTCTCTGTGAGATCATAATGGACGTCAAATACTCATCGTTCATTCAAATCCAACTGATTCTCCTTTACTGTCAACAATTTGAACAACTTAACGCCCTGGTGACTTCCCCAATGTGGCGTAGCGTCAATATACCGAAGGTCCAGAGAGCATGACATTATTGTGCAAATTACACCAGATGTCACTTGCTTACCTAGCACTAATAATACCATGTCTTTACAAATATATCTATTGGCCAACACGTCATGACCCGTGCGTCTGTTGTCGCAGTCACTATTTACGTCACTGTGGCGTCAGCGTCGAGTGGTTTGCTTAAGATAGCAGCATTTATAGATTAGTGTTCTGGACAAGATGGGCAATAGGGAGCTGAGAAAGACTTCCCCTGCTGTCCTAGGAACAGCCAAGCACACACACTTTTCCTGACATTGTGGATATAAACCAAGAAGGTTAATGCCTGTATTACTTTCTTTTCCTCCCTGAAATGAGTGGATCTTGGCACTTTCACCATTTTGACTAATCCAGTCCAAATATGTGGAAATAAATTTGCTCTTGCTTGCAATTAGCCATAAATGGAGGTCTTTGAAATGTGCAAATCTTACACGTTGCACATGTGCAGATCAATAAATTCCCAAGGAACGAAACGCCCACAACCGTTTTTAAGAGTTTCATTTTCACTAAAAATCTGGAAAACACTGATGAAAAACACTGATGAATGATGTATTGGGAAGTCACTGAAAAGTAGCTGCAGCTCCAAAACAATCCTCTTTCAGGCCAGGTCAGATGCACTGGAAAACTTACCAGTATTATGATTGAGGAGAGTTTGATATTCTGGAGTAGTGCATGCATGAAACAACACAGCTGCTTGATTATGACTTAGTGATTCAAGGAAAAACAAAGCCTTCAGTGTCACGATAAAAAGGTAAATAGTGTGTCACCAGTAAGCCATGTCAACAACCTGAGCTTCAGCATGAATGGGCTTTTCAAGAAGCCACTGATTTAAAGTGGGTTGATAAAGAGTTGTGACCTCAAAACCCAAAAGGGAAACATTGCCAGGCAGAGTTCTAGAGAGAAACGTGAGCCGCGCTATCCAAAAACAGGATAAAGCCACAGCCTGACCCATTTAAAAAACAAAAGCCACCGTTGTTATAATTCAAGCCTGCTGGATCTTAAACGCATTTACTGTCTTCCGCGAGGGAGAAGGGATTTACACCCAGTCTGGAGCAGAGCTCAAGCCTGCCACCATAGGACTTGTCCACACCTAGATGTTTACAACGTCTGGAGAATCTGTTAGCATCAGTATGGCTGGGATGAGAGGCAGCCAAGAGGGTAGCTGCCTGACCACACAAGTCTGCTGGGGTCAACCTGTGGATCAGAGTTCTGCCACAAGTCATTGCAATCAGTTTGTAAGTGCTTTGATGTCTCGTACCAACATTTCATTCTCACCCATCACTGTCCGCCACCTCAAGAAACTCAGCAATTCAAGATGTATTTATTTTTTAAAAAAGCATCTTTTATTTTTAACAAAAAATTATAAATGATTAATATTATAAGTTATTCCTGAACAACAATGGGGCCCAGGGTGATTTCTTGCCAATGCTCCCCTGAAAGAAAATAGACAGGTGATTAAAACTGATTTTGAAAATCAATTTTTCCAGGCGATTGACTGGAGCAACGTAGACAAACCTTCAGTCAGGTCTGTAAACTTCCTCATTCCACAACTAGATTCACAACAGGCACAAAACCGGTCATCTCCATCAACTGCCCTCCACCTATTAATCAAGAGTTTAGGTTCTTGAAAGCAAATTTCTTGGTTATTCTTGAAGGAATTAAAGTTATCAAAAGTGTTCTCATACCCCTGGTCAAAGAAGCACGCCTTGTCCTCAAGGGTAGTTGGTGAGGAAGCTGGAAGGGCTTTCAATTGGCAAGTGATATAGATCTGTTGGAATTGGGGACATGCTCATTTTAACCAGTGAGCCAGTTAAGACAGCGAGCAATGTCAGTATGTGTACATTTCACATACCGAAGAGGTCTTCTGCAGACGAAGCCTGAAGGTCTCCACCTGAAACTGGAGCTTGTCAACCTGAGACCGAGGCATGAACTGGAACTTGGAACCTGTGAGCTGTGCATCAACGAGACATCTGAAGAGAAAAACGGAGGTCAATGTATCAAAAACCAGAGCACCTACTATCATCTTGATACACCTCTAAAATCACAAGACCCACCCATGGTTCTTGATGAAAAGGTATCTTGGGTCGGATCTGATGTCTGGCTCCGAGGTGGCAACACAGCTGTCCACCAAGACTCGGAGGGGTGCATGTTTGTATTGCATGACTGATGCCTCCATGTTGAGGACATCTCCCAAGGTGTAATGGTTGGAGGGTCTCTCAAACTTCCAGTCATCTATGGCAACAAAAACATTGCAGGGTTTGAGAACATTTAAAAAACACCAGTCTTCCAAGACGTGCTACAAAAACCCACCAGCCATGAGTCTTAGAGAGAAATAGAGCTGTTCCTCCGCCACCAGGGCATTTTTGAGGGATTGCCATGCAAAATGTCGAGAATGGCTGCTGACGCTGCGCTTCCTGAAATGACAAGGCAAGTTTGTGATAGACTGATTGTACCAACTCTTCTTGGACTAGTCAAAAGAAGATCTTGTCAAGAGCCCACATTAAACACCACTGGGATTTACGTGGACCAGAGGGCAACTCACCGCGGATAGTGGCACTCTACTCCAATCACAGCACTTGTGGTCCTTAGGATATTGGTGTTGCCAAACACTTTTGGATTGTAGACCAGTGTGAAGGCATAAATTAATTCATCTTCCGTAAACTAAAACGACAAAAACCCCTATTAGTGTACTGTATTAATGTAGTTTAATTGAAAATAATACATTATATGAAAATTGTACCACAACTGTGCTGCCGCAGCCATGCAACTGAGTTTCGAAGATCAGCACATGAGCCGCAACGTCCATCTCAGTGGCTGAACAACCACCAAGAAGGATTTCCTCTGGCATTATCAGTTGTCCAATTCCTAGGAGATCCTGACTGACTTCTACTTGGAGCACGCTTTCCCTGCACCGCACAGCAAAACTGTTGGCCGCCACCGGCTGCTGCAGTTCAAACTTGATAGGAACCTTGGTCTCAGATACCGGATCTTTCGGAAACGTCCAGGAGAACGGTTCAGCCGTTTGCCGGCCCTGCTTCCACTGGAAACGGCCAGGACGTTGAGCAGACTCCCTGGAGTGGTCTCTCTCAGGTTCTGCTACTACCCGAGGGTTCACTTCAGCAGGCTTCTGTGCATCGACTCCCCAGTAGGTTGGCATTTTCAAACCAAGGGCTCGAGCATCACTAAGCCTGGCACACACAAGCAGAAACGCAAACGCAACAAGCTGACTGGACCCCATTGTTGCTAACTTTTGATTTTTTTTTACACAGCTTTCTTATGCATGAGCACAGAGGCAGACAAAGGAAGTGACTCCTCCCCTTTTCTGATTAGCTGAATCCTCTTACAGACTTGTCAACTGTCACAGCTGCACACAACTCTAATTGGTCATGCTGGGATCAGTGAAATGATATGAAGCTGTAGGCATCTCTACTGACCAGCAGGTACTATACAATGCAGACAGCACAATTGCTTGAAAAGGTGCTTCAAAAAGAACCCATAGTAAGCTGTTTGACGTTTGAGCCATGTGCCTCGCTGCTCAAAGGACAGCTGATGAATAAATCAGAGAAAGGTAAAGCATAATGTTAAGAAAGATATATAGGCACATAAACTAACTATTTAAACAAAACAAACTAATTCAAAATCCACTTCGGAGATACAATCTTGAATTTGTTTGACCATCTAAATTATGACGTAGGTGTCCACATGAAGTGTTTGAGTCTAAAGAAAGTTTAAAAAAACTATTTTCTTTAATCATAATGCAACATAGGTCTGTTTGCGCCAACATTTTCAAACATATACTACCTCAAAACACATGTAATCTCATGTTTAGCTGAGCTCTTGAATTAAAACCTCATTAAACCTTCAGATTGTTTTAAGCTGGCTATTTTTTCTGTCGTATGAATTGTGCTAATTTCTAGTTTTGTGTGACCAGCAATCATGAGTGACTCATGATTACAAAAAGAGAGGGGTGGGGTTGAGAGAATTTGGGAGGAAAGATACAGTAACACACAATAAAAGAAATGGAAGGTAGATAACCAAGATTATGCCTCATTATCATGATGTCCTCTGCATGTCTGTTTTTAAGAATGAATTCCCTCAGGGGAGTGGCTTACCCCCCACTTCCACTTCTGCAGTTTAAAGCTGTCCGTCACTGCCACAATGGGAGAGAAGAGATAGCACAGCATGACTCTGCCATTACATCTGACCTGCTGAACTATGTAGCCTGAATTTTGTCCTGGCGTCCTGAGGGGTTTGCCATCACTGAATGAGACTATTGAGGAAAAGAAGGCATCAGGGTCACCAGAGAAACAAATGAGAAAGCAAAAGCCATTCGAGTTGGTGATCATACGAATTGGGCTGTGTCCATTTTCCACTACATTCCATCTTAAAATAAACACGTTCAAATCACACAAATTGAGCATTAATAAATGTGGTTTTTTTTCATTTATAGAGCCTGTATGAAATGAGCTCTTGCTTACTCTATCATGCTATATCATTTTTCTTTGCCAGTCTAATTGTGGAAAAATGTTTGAGCATGTGTCCTTCATTACAACTTGTTAGCATTGTTATTCTTTGAAACAAATGGGTAAGCGGGACATGTTATGAATGCTATTGAAAGTGCTTTTTTAAGGACAATAAAAGGCTGCAAAGTCAAAATAAGTGTGACTGCTAGCCACTGCTAACACTGGGTTTTAGATATGTTAACTAGTGTGCAAATGAGTTGTGTTTACAACTATAACTTGCTAGCTAACAAGCTAACATTATTTAAACTTTATCAGATGCATAAGTAGTGAAAGGATCTGTTCCCAGTCAAAACCACAGAAATTAACTATGTCTAATCAGACAAGTGAGACAAGTCATGTGTTTAGAAATGTAATCAGCTGTTCGCAACTATTGCCGCCTAAGAGCTGTGGACCTCCAATATGGCCGCCAGAGGATGTGTTACATCACTTGAAAGGCCTCTCTAGCTTTGTGGTGCTCTGTAGCCGTAGGGTGCTCTGAAGGCTGACATGTTAGCCTGATGCTAAGTTTTGCCTTGTTTTTTCAGAAATTCCTTGGCGTGGCACTTTTTTTCTCCTCCAAGGTACCTTGAAATGGTACCTCAAGTGATCTTCATTTTTAAATGAAGAATACACATGGCTTGCCTTTCGGGCAACCTTGTGGAAGTGTGAGGGCCTCTTTTCTACAATACTTGAACTCATTTCCCCTTAATCCTTTCTCCTCTTGGTAGGTTTGCCCCTGTGTGCTTATCCCCCGCCCACCCACTTGCCTGGCCTCCAAGGACTTGAAGACGCATGCAAACACTTGTTCTTGAATTAATTCTGAGATTTCAAATTCATCTTCGAAGGCGTTCACTGAGAAAATATGCATTATTCATGCAGATGGAAATGAGACAGGACTGAAATGAGACAGTAGACATGAGAAATGCTGTACCACACATGTAGTGCCTTAAGGCCAAATGCTTTGCTGCTTAAAGTATTGCTTCTTTTTTTTTTTTTCAGCCCTCCTTCCAGAGCAATAGGATGATTGAGGAGTTATGTGTGTCAAGCTTAACTGCCGTATTCAATAAGGCAGCTGGAGGGCAAACATTCTTTGGCGGAGTCTTTATTATGCCTAGAGGACAAATGGGAGCAAATCTCTGCAAAAGTAAACGTTACAGTATAGGTCTTTTAATCAGAAGGCAGCCAACATGCAAGCACCAAACCTCTGAAAATATGCCCTCAGAAGTATTTTTTTGCCAGTGCATGAGTCATTTTGAAATGGAACATTTCACAACAGGAGGTCAGAAACTTGGAGACCTCTCAAAACCTGCTGTTCTAGACATCTAAATGAAATCGCCCAACCCAGCCCTGGGCCACATTTTAATTGACTATTAAATTTCAAGCTGTTTTCAGATAATGGTCACATGTTATACGATCCTATCATAAATTTAAGTATCGATTTGAGGTGTCGCTGGTTCCTATGATGAAATCGAGCCACAACCACTGGGTGACAATGCAATAGGAGACGATCCTCATATCATAATTACAATCAGTCATACAGACGTTAGGGGGTGGGGGAAATTATGTTCATTGGTTCAGTATTTAAATCTGATCAAATGTAATCAAATCATCACATCCTCTAAAATAATAATCTCTTAAAACACAAAAATAGGTTAAAGGGGCACTAAATTGTGCCATGGGGCAGTAAAAAAAAACTTCAAACTGCCCCTTTAAAGTCACCAACAAAAGTGACTTTAATCTGCAGTGCAGTGGAAATCTTATGAATCCACCCCTACAGTGCTTTGCTTTATTGCAGAAGTGACGGATGAGTCTGTTACACAAGGTTTAAAGCAGCAGCGAGTATTCCTCTGTGACTTCATATGAATTGACTGATATTTGTTCTAACATGTTAGGATTACTGTTTGAGATAATTTACTTAACATGGAAGAATCAGCAGCTGACATTCTGTACTTCTGCCTCACATTTATGTTTTGATCACAGATGCAGTTATTTCGTAATCCCAGAAAGTGAGCCAAAAGACAATACTTGGGTCACTGACAAAGCTGGAAAATGTGATCCTGTTTGAGTCAAATACTTTCCAGTGTAATTAAATGCAGACGACAACTGTTTACTTCTAGAGGTCATTTTTCCCTCATGAACTGTTGTTTTAAAAAATTAAAAAAAGTCCTGCAAAAACCCTGGGTCACCATCTTTCTTGAAACCACGGGGGTAATTGTGCCCTAATTGTTCCCACCTCAGGCCAATGGTAGTCGAAGAAAGAAAGAAATGTACATGAAATAAGATGCTGCTTCATTTGTTCATACTCTTTGATTCATTGTCAAGTCGTCAAAGTTTCAAGATTCAAGAACTTTATTTGTCACATACACACACAGGGTGTGCAGTGAAATGAAACGTTGCAATGCTCGGCAGGAATGTGCAAAGGGCAACAAGTACACACTATTTACAATACAATAAAGAATAATACAAGAATAAATAAAAAAAAGTTTCCAGCCTTACTCAATGCTGCCATCTGGCAACCAGATATGATTCCATTATATTGTAACTGTGGAGAACAACTTGGCTGGGATAAAATCACAATGAGCATGCTATATTTTGTTTTGTATTTGTATTTTGTACTTTAACACACACAGCACACCCTTTATTTCATGCAGTTATGTTATGCATCTATGACATGTAACACAGTGCCACACTAAGACCCTATTCTTCACCGAAAGGCAAACAGACATTTTGTTTTTTTTACTCTGACTTGCCCAATACTTTTCCATTTAAAAACAATATGTTTGTTCCACACACAAACCACTGGACAGATGAGCAAGGTGTTGCATTAGAAAATGAATACTACCATCACTACTGTTTATATTTGGCTGAGTATGAATCCTCACTCAATAATCTCTACATTAATTCTCTATTAAATGTCTAAGACGGTGACCTCTTGTGGTCATCATAGTAAGACTGTTGTCATGGAAAACAGAAAGACTTTTGACTCCCTCTCCAATTTGAAAACAACAAAACCTCACTAAAAACATTGTTATTTTTACACACCCTCATAATACTCATAATCCATACCCACCCACCCCCCACCCCCCATTCACACATTCTACTTAGTGAAATAATAATAA
Source organism: Hoplostethus mediterraneus (assembly GCA_034670385.1). Taxonomy (NCBI): domain Eukaryota; kingdom Metazoa; phylum Chordata; class Actinopteri; order Trachichthyiformes; family Trachichthyidae; genus Hoplostethus; species Hoplostethus mediterraneus. The sequence goes on along the minus strand of JAXDDW010000162.1, from coordinate 651,208 downwards.
TAATTTAAAAAATACTAATGAATGTACCCAACATTGGACATGAATGCCAATATTGGCCCTATATATCAGAATATATATATATATATATATCTATATCAGAATCAGTTTTTGGCTTGGAACGCACCCACCTTCTCTCTCTGCTGGAACAACTTAGTTTGTCCAGCATCAGATGAAGTGTCCATATCCAAATCAGGTTCTCAAATCAATAGCCTAATACAGGTATTTTGCACCACATGTTGCTGTATACTTGCATTATCTGAACCACAAATGTCTGCAACTCCCTCTGCCTTTTTTTTTTTTTTTAATGAATTGACAAAAACATCAATTTAATGAATAAAGGTACAAAAAAAAGAATGTCCTTGCAGGTTTTTCCAGATTGCTTTTCTGTACTGTAGCCAACAACAACCTCTCTTCCCACTTTCCTATTTCTCTTCACGGTCACACAGCTTCTACCGGAGGAAGGCTAGGCTACCAACTGTCTTTAAAGCAGTGTTATCATTTCAAACAGGCACAATGATTTATTCTTTAATGGTTTAACACTAAATGGACAAAATGTACACTTTTGCAAATGTGTTAAATATTTCTAGACTAGGTTTTTAAAACAAAAGTAAATGATCGGTGGCTAAGGATCCTCAGAGCTGCCAGTATTGCTGGTTGACTGTTCATTAACTCCCATATAGCTCCGACAGAGGCATATGAGTGACATAAGTGAAAATGTTGTACCAAAGTGAAATATTGCTTTGAGGGAAAAGCCCTTTTTAGACTTGCTCAGGCAGAATGGTACTGAAGAAAACGACAAATTGTAATATATCAACAAATCTCTTTATTGATGAAAAAAGCACACAAGACAATAATACTTGACATAGATAAGTAGACTGTGAGTTTCTCAGTTCATCGTCAAATTTGCGATCATAGTGCCATTTACAGAAGGAGTCGGTTCCAATATTAAAAAATGCAGGACGAGACTCATTTTTTGCAGCATGGTTGTTTTGAACAATGTTTGTCACTATGCTGAGGGACGTTTGACAGAAAATGGACATACAGCAAATGTCCTGCGTCTATCATTGGAAGAGAAGTTAGGGGAGTAAGTGGGTTCAGAGTTCAAATTGAAACCATCGCAGCTGGTACACTTTCTTCTTTTGGTAGATACTGTATCTTTCTGATGAAAAGAAGCTGATGTGTTTTCTAGTTGTAAAACCCTCGCCAATACCAGCAGGTACAGTTGAGGCCGGAAGCTATGAGGAGAATCACCAGCAGGGTGATAAAGAGGCCGAAGCCGATGATGGTAGCCGCGACGGCCCAGACGAAGGTCCTCTTGGAGAAGTCGATCATGGGCGACCGGAGGGCAAGCCGGGCCCTGCGCGCCCGCTGTCGGTCCTGAGGCGGGTACCGGGACAGGTTGACGCTCTCCATGCCCAGCGTCCTCACAAGGCACGCCCTCTGGTGGCTGAGCTGGTCGAAGGTGTGTTTGCCATGGTAGCGGCCCATACCGCTCTGACCTGGGGAAAAGTCAGTAGTTCTGTCATTCAATTCAATGTTTTTTTCAAATGTAAAACATGATTTAAAGCTAGGCAACTGTTAGAAAACTGTTTGAACTTCAAAACCCAGAATTCTGTAACATGATGATGTCAGTGAACGGCACACAGCGCGCTCACGTTAACAAATCTGGCCCGAACAGCTCAGTAGGTAGAGTATGACGCTCTCAGTCTCAGGGTGGTGGGTTCAATCCCCAAATAGTGTCAAGTACGTTTGTACATCACTTTGGATAAAAGCGTCTGCTACATGACTGTAATGTAATGTCTGTGATGCCAAAGGGATGAGACGGACAAAAGATCTAACAATGGTGAGTCCCTTGCTGCTGTTTAGGAGACAGTTTGGGTTTCACTCTTAAGTTTCAATCAACCCCAGTAATGATGCAGACCCCCTCATGGCCAATCAGTAATATGTTGCCTTGTTCTGCTCTGTAATTGTAGCACACCCATTAAGCCAATCAGTGTCATTTCGAAAATGCTGGAACTCATTGGTGAAAGGGGGAAATCATTCCCCCACTTATTGTCAAAATTAAGAAACGCAGTGTCTGAGATGTCATGCTTGAAGGATACACAAACGGACAGAGAGCCCACCACCCCCCATGATGAAATCCAACAAATGACAAAGACAAAAAATGCATTTTGAATCTGTCGTACCAACACCGCCGAATGGAAGCGAGCTGAGTGTGTAATGCATCATGACGTCGTTGACCGTCACTCCTCCACTCGTTGTCTCATCCAGCATCCTTTTTACTGCCTTAGAGGGGAAACAGGGAAAAAATCCCATGAGGAAAAGAGAAGAGGGTTTTAAGCATCCAAACGTGTCTTCCTTCACGTTGCTTCCTCTCACCTTCTTGTCGGAGCAGAAGACGTAGAGCGCCAGAGGTTTCTCTCGCTCGTTGACGAAGCGAATGGCATCGTCCATGTCACTTACTGTCACTATGGGCAACAGAGGGCCGAAGATCTCCTCCTGCATCAGCCTGGAGTGGGGGGGCACGTCCTTCAGCACTGTTGGGGCTGAAGGATGGTGAAAGGTAAAAGGTCAACGCTGTACAAACCAAGCTATGTTGTGAAACTGACGACTTTACAGTGCGAGAGATATTTTTGGCACGTAATCGAGAATGAAGTCCAGCTAGCTTTCTGGCTACTACAGAGGAGGCGCTGTCTGAGTGGCTAAATAAAGTCAGAATTGTGAGACATAAAGTTGCAATTAAGCAAACATTTCTTTAATGTGGAGGAAACAGACTTCCATAGAAATTAGCACATTTAATTAAAAAAATCAATGTCTTATTTTGTATCTGAAATACAAATAAAAAGACCTTTTAACAAAGAATTACATTCTTACCAATGTAGCGCTGTGAAGCATCACTTTGCCCACCCAGCACAGCAGTGTAACCCTCCATCAGACCCATCACTCTGTTAAAGTGATGCTGGTTAACGATCCGGCCGTAGTCCTGGTGAGCATTTGGGATCAGCACCATAGAACTCCTGGGATGGATCAAAGGGTTTCCGTAAACCTCTAGACTTTCATTAAAACTAAGACGGTAATATTCTACTCGGGTCATTTGACCCAGAGGCCTCATACCAGTAGGGTTTGTCGGATGCCCTCCACCACTCGGCCCTGGATGCAGGGTTCGCACAGGATGTAGTCTGGGGCGATGCACGTCTGACCACAATTGGCAAACTTTCCCCATGTGATACGACTGCGGACAAGCCAAGGATGCATCATAACATGGACAATGTGAGTTAATCACTTTGATATACTTTGTCTTTTAGGAATCAACTCCACACAATTAAAATATTGTATTTCAAGTCATACATATGTAGCTGTTACAAAGCTATAAACCAAGTTTGTGGTAGATTTTCCATATGGTCAACTTAACCGTTAAGTGATGAGAACAGACACCAAAATCATTCTTGTGTCCCCGGTAGATCGTTGGCTCCGATGCTCCATGCTAACTCTTTAGCATACACTATGTTGAATGATAGTAGGTTCCATGCTAACACTTTAGCATACACTATGTTGACTGATAGAAGGCTCCATGCTAACACTTTAGCATACACTATGTTGCCAATGGGCCACTAGCATTATAAGTGAGAAAATGAGAATTTACAGCAGCTCTAAAACAAAATGGTCAGTACTATTAAATGATAAGCTAAGACTGGCATTTTCATGTAGATTGGTTTATTACAAGCTAAAGTAATTGCACAAGCTTTCAAACTAGCCCAGCAGGGCTGTCTGTAGTAACCAGTACTGTCTTTTTGGCACAAGGTGGCTTTGATTTGATTGATGAAGTCAAAATTGGCTGTTCTTGACTGCAGTGACATGATTAGATGTGAAACACAAACACAAACAAGTTTGTTATTCAAAAATAACATGCCTTCATTGGCTCATCAGAATTCAGTATTCGACAAAGGCCATACAATAAAATAGGGTACTGCTTTGAACTAGCAGGGACTACTCTACCTGTTTCCATAGGGAGGTGAAGTCCTCCCTTTCGGCTCTGGCTCACTCCTGTGTATTCCAGTACATTGCAGATTACTTGACATACTTCAAACTTCAAATTGTGCGGTTCCCATTCTGAAATGTGATATTTATTCAGCCTCGGCCCGATTTCATAAACTTATGGTTATGATATGATTATGAACTTATGACACTATGGTAAGTTCGTTTACCATACTACACTACCCAGCATCCATTTGATACGAGCAAAGCACAACTTCCTAGCTTGGAACATTCCAAATACGTAGTGAGGAACTTTTCATGCAAAGTTGACTTGGTGTAGAAGTGACGCCAGTCTGGAACAAAACAACTTAGCTAGCTAGTAAACCTACTAGCTAACGTGACACTATGACAATTTTATAGCTAGCAGTAGGTTATGGTCTTTGGCTACTGTCCACTGTCATCCACTAGAAAAAGCCTAATAAATGTTATGTAGCCTACTATCACTCATCATAGTGTATGCTAAAGTGTTAGCATGGAGCACCAGAGCCAATAAACCACATGGATGATTTTGTTGTCTATGTTCTCATCACTTAACAGATGTTGACCAATGGGACAGTCTCCTCTGTTAAGCATCTCAATGACATGCAATAAATTTGCTACGATTCATAAATGTATGACAGGACCCATAAGTCACATTATCTTAAGCATAAACTATGATGCATTATGCATGATGCACACAGTGTTGCAGAATAGCTCATAAGTTGGTTCTGTGGAAGATTGCTGGTGATATAGTATTATCAGTGATGTATTACCGGCAGGCGATCCTGAGGTCACAGTTCTTGTCGATGTAGCAGGGGCTCTTCCCTCCCAGCTCCAGGGTAACTGGGGTGAGGTGGCGTGCTGCAGCCTGCATCACCACTTTGCCCACTGTGCTGCTTCCTGTATAGAAGATGTGGTCAAACCTCTGCTTCAACAGCTCCTGGGTCTCTGACACACCACCTAACACCACCGGGTACAGATCCTGAAAGTAAACGACACGAAATGGATAGTTTGTAGGTGGCACGGTGGCTCGGTGGTTGGCACTGTCATTCACAGTAAGAAGGTTCTGTGACTCATTGTTCTCATCAGTTTCCTCCCACAGGACTGGAGATTGCAAATTGTTCATAGGTGTGAGTGTATTTGTCTATCTGTTAGTTCTGTGGTGGACTGCAGATCTGCCCAGGGTGTTTCCTTGTCTTCCACCCAATGCATACTGGATAGTTTGCACCAAAAATGAGATGGTGACACATTTTTATGAGAACAATGAGATTCGAGGTATCATTTTGTGCATGCATGTGGTTTTGATCACATTTTGAGAATCACAGTATGTCAGTATAGTATAAATGGACGTTTTGGAATTTTTTATCCTCAAACATAATAGCTGTCTGTAATTTCTCCACCACAAAATGTGACAGGTCAATCCATATGTTGCAACTTGTAACATTTAGTGTCACTGAGCCCAAGTCAACGTTTGCCACTTATATTTACAACTTAGTTATTGACAGTGTATATGGCACATACAGTACTGTACTGTGGTGGTCCAGGACTTCCAGAGGTTACAAGCCACAATTAAGACCAAACAATAGCCAACTGCATAGTGACAACCACTCTGCAGAATAATATTGCATCAACAATGCAGCTGGTGTTCAGACCTGGTCCAGATAGCGAGGCAGCAGAGCCCGGAGGAGGAGGGACGAGTACTCGCTGAGCTCTGACGGCTTCACCACAGCTGCATTGCCTTCGGTGAGAGAATGAAGATGGGTGTGAGCGTGAGCGGGATGAGATCATCGAATGACTAATAGAAGACAAGCAGGAGGCTGGGAAAGCACAGATGTGGAGGGCTGCCAACTTTTGACAGAGTTCATCCCAGGATATTTCTCTCCATTGTTTTTCTCGAGCCAGTGCTGCAAAAGAGTCAATACTCCAATTTGTGAAGGCTAATATGGATGTTTTTGCATTAAAGCTGCCAATGGCCAATATTTTGTGCCATTATTCTTCAGTCTTCAGTCTTCTTCAATCAATTTTCATGCCAAAACATTACAAAGATTTATTCCCCCCAGAATTCTGACACTAAAACTCTCCACTGAAACCCATACTATTTAAATTCTCTCAGGGTTAGTAGCTCCTCAAGTTAGGGTGACTGACCCCACCAATGGAGGCTTACATTACGTTACAGCACAAATCGCACCACGGTGCCATCATGGAGGTCCACTAGAGAATTGGCTGGACATAATGTCTAAATATAAAACAACCATGCTAGAAAAAGATGAATCTGAAAAAGATTGTTGTGGTGTGGCTGTAGGTCAGTTCAGTAATGTTCTCAGTAAAAGTGCATAGTGTGATCAGGTAGATCTGTTTCCAAATGTAGGTTACTGTGACTCAGTAAAGTGTCTTGTCTTTAGCCCTAGTCTCTACTCCAAAACACTCTGAGTTGGAGCTGGAGAAGAGTCAGCTCAGTTAACCTGAACAAACTGTTAGCTAGCTAACTAGCCAGCAGGCTAATCATGGTAACATGTGACTACTAGCCACTACTAACGCTAGATGTTACTGGATACATAGCTAGCGTGCTAATCAGATGTGTTAACAACAAGACAGTGGTGGTTAGCTGACCAGATAATATGGATAGCTAGCTAACTAGCTGACATTATCTAGACACAAAATCAATCGGATGTATCATTGGTGAATTGACAGCGGAGTTGTAAATTTAGAAACACAATCAGCTGTTCTTGACCAAGAGTTGAGGACCTCCAATATGTCCACCTGCAAGCCCTCTATTCAAGGTTAGGTAAAATTAGTCAATATCTGATAATTAATAAAAGGCCAACCCACTTTTTTTTAACAATTCATTATAACAAATATACAAAGTAGCTACTAATTCCATAAAGCCAGTTCAAGAAGTCTCCAAGTAATGTTAAAGGTAACACTAAAGGGTAGCAACTGTAGGTCAATGCTGGAATTGTAGGTACACTTGACTTTAGCACAAGGTAGGAAGGTAATGTGGGATTGGAGATAGAGAAAGACCCCCCTACCAGCAGCAATAGCCCCGACCAGAGGTGTCAGAGTCACGGCCCAGGGGTAGTTCCAGGACCCTATGATGAGCACCACTCCCAGGGGCTCCGGCTGGATGTAAACCTCATCTGCTATGGTGAGGAGGTTCTTCTCTACCGGCCGAGGTGCTGCCCACTCTGCCAATTTCTCTATAGCCAGGTTGATCTCGTTCTCCAGGCCAATCAGCTCCAAGAGCGGCGTGTCATACTGGCTCTGTAGGAAACCCCAGCACACTTAAGACAGGAAAAAATGGCATCCGGTCTCAATTGTTTTATCCTTCACATATCACATATCTGTTGTCATTTTTCTAATCAGATTTAGTTGAGTTCAAGATCTCTCTAGAGAGCTGAGAACAAAAAGTGTTAATCTGTAACAGTTTCATAAAAATAAAATATCTATTTTGCTACTCTCTATTGCTAACTGATATAACTGGACACACTGTTTGATTCACAGGTGATCTCTGGGAAGACCAGTGAGAAGCACCACAGAAATGAGGCTGAGAGACAAAGATGGAGCCAAATTTTTAAACTGAATCTTGCAGATTACCGCTTTAAAACTAACTGGTCCTGATCTAGTAGCAGGATTTAATAGACAATAGAGATGTGAGGAAGAGGGGCAGCTTCAAAAGTAGAGATTTGAGGTAAATATAAAGCATTTCCATTCTTACTGTTAAATAACACTAGCAATATACTGATATTAATCACAATGGTGAGTGTGAAATGTATCTCCTGTAATAAAACTTATGGAATGGCACTGCATCCAATGGCTTCAAAGTACAAAGGGTAGTACGCGCATACAAAACATCTCAAATGGACCTTAATGTAGTGACATCCAGCTGCTCCACTCACCCTGTTGATGTCCTGTTTGAGGGAGGTGGAGATTTCGGTCTGTCTTTCGGTGATCATGCTCAGCAGTGCTTTGAGCTGCTGCAACCTGAACTCCAGAGGCCGAGTCCTGCCACTGAGGAAGGCCTCCCTGGCCCGATGAAGTGATTGCCTCTCCATGTCGACGCCTGCATGACAAATAAGAACATGTAGGGTAGGATAGGGTATATATATAGGGTAATTTTTGAATTGAACCATCTCAGCTTTTCAAAATGACCCCCCGCCCGTGACCTTTCCTTGACTGTACAAACCATTGTAAAGATGTTCAAAACAGTAGTTATTTTTGACTTTGTCTTGCCCCACAGACACACACACACACAATCCACCGGCCTTTCTAGTGTCTTTGGCAATTCAGAATGGAAAGCTTTCCGCGCTTCTTCACTTGCATGTTAAACTCTTTATGAAAAGTTCAGACAGAAATAGGACACCTGTCAATTTTTTTGGTTCAACACTAAGTCACTAAGAATAGTGCTAAGAATAGTGTCGTTAGTGCTAAAGCTCTACTTTTGAAAGGTTTTGGGAATTGCTTAATGACACCATCGGTCCACCCTCCATCTCATTTGCCACCAAAACATCCTTTATATTAAGCATATATGTAGGGACAAAGTGGAGCAATGGCTGACTGACAACATATGCATGCCATGTTGTTTGATGCTCTGTAGCTGTTGATGTTGCATGCTTATTTATTTATTTATTTATTTAAAGCGCTATGTAAATAAATTTGACTTTACTATTATTTGGTCAAAGTGATAAATTATTAGTAACACAATTATTAGTAACAACAAATGCTCCCCTGGTGTGATTGTTTTTTTTTGCTTTTTCTCTGATTTCCAAAAAAAGCACAAGGTTTTTTTTACTCACTAAGGCACCTTGTCAGACCCAACTGACACCCATGTTGTTATCCCTACTGAGCTGAAAACAAGTGGAGTGCACATTCTTTATAAATTTCCACTTTTTATATAGCTCGACATTTTATATTTTTCCTACTGCGATGTATCTTGTTGTCCCATTTGTTCTGCGAGGTCACTCTTCGTGTGCTCCGGCATAGTATAATGAAAATTAAGTTGAATTGAAAGTAACAGCAGCAGGAAAACCAGCCGCAGCTGTGCGAATAGAAAGCGAATTTTGTGCATAGAAAATATATATAGTTTTTCGTCCTCTGGACATTTCACCAGATTAAATAGGATTTATAGAGCGGTCGATCAAGCGGGTTAAGATGAAAAAATAGGTATCAACAGGTAATGTGGGTGTTCTTCTCCTAATTTCTTACTTATGAAACGTAACAATTACAGTCGACTACGTCTAAATATCGACTATCTATCCGTGGTGTCGAATATCAGCAGAGAACAATTCAACTTACCGAAGTTGCGCAAAGCTCCGCTCAAATTCACATCCAGTGTTCTCTTGAGTGAAATATCAGTTTTAATTCCCTCGCCACTGACGTCCTGGCTGACTGACGGCTCGTGGTACAGGTTGTTTGTTATCAGCCAGGCAGCTCTGGGATCAGTTTACCAAGAGAAACCAGCTCATTGTAACGAGAATCGAGATTCATTCACACGGTCATTAGGACCCTTGATAAGACCCCCCCCAACCCACCCACACGCACACAAGCACTCACGCACTCACAGTCACGCATTACTTGTGTTGTTTCTTTTACAACCTTTTCTTGAGCTAATTTTTTACCAAGGCTGCCAATCATGGAGGTCAATGTATCTTAATGAGACTAGAGCCAAGTCATAAAATATACTAACCTTGAGACCTTGTTAATAACACGCCATTAACTCTGATCATATACACCACCTCTATATTTGGTTGGTTAATTCAGCATCACGTGAAAAGTAATTACCAAAACTCAAGAGCAAGATAATACAATTTTTAATTGCAAAGAAATCACTTAATGGACCACAAGTTATGATATGACAATTCAAACTGTAAAATAATACTAACCGTTTGAGTCTGAAAGATCCTGCAACCAATGTTCTCTACAAAATCATTATATGTAACAGGTTATAATAGGTTATTATAATTTCATGTTTTGGACTCAAAAAGATACTTTACATTATACCTAGTTCACTTATTAGCTATGCAGTGATGAAATGTTTCATATCTTCAAAAAGTGACAATACAATCTGCCTTTACCAGATAATATAATATACAGTATTGTTCCATGATATACATATAATTGAAATGTTCATTAAAAAAAATTGCATTAGTAGCTCATTCTCTTTCTCACAGTGTAACAGATGAAATGTTTTGGAAATGCTGAAATTCAATTACTGTACATGTAATGTACATGAATATGAAATGGCTCATATTTCTCTCAAACCACTGTTAAACACAGGTTTGAGGAGCTCTATGTTGCATAACGTTGAGTCTGTCCCTGTGTGGCTGTCCCAGTGCCACCGCAGCGTTTAACCAAGGCCCCCGGTTCCCACTCCTCAGCCTCCTCGCAAGAATCTCTGCAAGAAACACGAAACGACAAAATGGACTAAAGGTTCCACCGTAACTGCTGGTGATGCTGTTTGAATTACAGACATATGTTAACTGTTCACGTGAGGACAACAGTGTGGATGTCAACAAAGGTGGAGGGGTGGGCAACAACAAAAGGCACCATTTAGCCCAGGGGAGTGGAGCATGCTGGGTAATTAAAGGGGGGAAAGGCGAGGGAGCGTTATGTGGTTAGATTTCCTGGACAACACCACACATTGTCTGCGAGGAACAAAGGCATTCTTGTGTCAGAGCACAAGCCTGTTGTATTGTGGGAGTGTGGCGGGGGACGCTCATATCTGGCTATCTTGGGAAAAAATGTACTTTGACTATTTAAAAGGCTATAAACAATCACACAAATACCCCACTGTCCACAAAAACAAGTGTGTCTTCAAACACTAATGAATTTTTTTTTCATGGTAATGTCAAAGATTAGCTACAACTACTCTCCAATCAGTGATGCTTTCATGCTCCCTGTTAAGGTGAAAACGATCCCATCACTCATCCACTTGTCACACAAACACTGAGTAAGCCTGAATAGGCACTTCAGTCAGTCTGAACCTTGTGTGGGCAACCGAGTGTGTAAATCATTGACAAATAATTAGAAGTTCGGATAACAATATCTTCATCTGTAGCGCCCGCATGAACTAAACAGTAGTGAACCCTGCTGTAACTTGAGGACCAACAGTGACACCTTATGGGCAACTTGGATGTTAACTTGGATGTGCCACGGAGGGCCATGGGGCCTGCAGGTTTTCATTGCAACCAAGCACTAAATCAGCTCATTTTCTTATGGTATAGACCAGTGGTTTTCAATGACCAGGGTTCAATTCCCAACTGATGTGAAGAAGTTTTTCATATTTAATCCTAAAGTGTCTTTAGTTGCCTAACCGTAACCAAAAGAGTTTTTCTTGCCTTAACCTAACTGTTACCTAACCTTTTCATGTGATGTGAAAATGGCGCGTCCCGATTTGTGTTCTTGTCACATTATCCTTTCACGGTGGAGGAATGTAAACATCACAATATTCATGTCCACAACACGTACTCTGTTTGGGAGTTTGTGCACATTTCATAATCATTGTGACCGTGTTGAAAAAAAGGTGAACAGAATACAGTTGATCCAACATACATCCAATACCCTCAAGCAAACTACACTCGCTCAACCTTTTATGTGGGAGGTTTGACTTTACGGACGGAGGTGTCAGATGTCCAGAGATTACTGTACCTGCACCACAAATGCAGCCAAGGCGGCCAACATGGCCAGGATTGCCATGCGACGCAAGCTGCCCACATTGACGTGCTGGAGGAGGAAGAAGCGAGCCCAGCCCAACTTGCTGGCGGTGTGGGGCGGGTAACGCATGTTGTTCACCCCCTCCATGTTCAGCTTCTTGATCAGACAGCTGCGCAGGTGGCTGAGCTGGTCAAAGCTGTGTCGACCATGGTAGCAGCCCATGCCACTGTTACCTGAGAAGAGGAACAGGGTGGGGGGGCGGAGTTAGTCATGACTGGAGTCACGATACAATGGTTGGATCACAGAATGGGTCCGTCAAACATTGTGAAACAATACTGCAAAACTGCCCTGATGTAATTCATGCATGAGTAAAATGATGTGATCAATCTATAATGATAATCTACCAGTGATAAAGTGGTAAATGGAGAAGTAGGTACACTATGACCTCCAGTTGGTGATCATCATAAGGCAAAAAAAACGCAATGTGAATAAAAATCAATATTTTCAGAAAAGCATTTTAAAATGTCCTTAAAACACCATATTCTTATATAACTTACATCAGTTTGATACTACTTACTATGATGCAGAGTTCCCACTGTGGCCCTGGTGTAAAATTCCATGACTCTCCATAACTATGTCACTATGAGCTTCCATAACCTAAAAATGTTCTTCCTTCCTGGTTAATGTCTAAAGAGGCGAACAGGCGGAAAGCCACCAGTTAATGAATGTGTGAAACAAGTAAAATACATTCTGGTATATTCCTGTTAAGTGACCCATTTGTAAAATTCCCTGATATTCCCTGACTTTCCAATAAAAATTGACCAGTGGGAACTCTGATGTATACTAGGTGGGCTTACCCTCCACTACATCCCTGCTATAGACTCACCGACTCCTCCGAAGGGCAGAGCACTGATGGTAAAGTGAATCAGACAGTCATTAGCCAGGAGAGCACCGCTGGACGTCTCTGCTATCACCCTCCTGATCAGCTAGAGGTCAGACAAGAAGAGTCAGAGTGGCAGAGTGGGTAGAATTTTATCTTTCCATGACTTGCAGTGACGTCAGTGTTTTGTTGAAACCACAATATTGACTCCTGAACAGTGTTCCATTATAACCACAGACTATACAACAAGCAAGTGACTTTGGATGCAAAGGAAAGCTATTATAAGATTAAAGTCCTTGGAGGAAATGACCCATACTCTCTGAAGCAAACATCGCTGACATCTGCAGAAATGCCCCGATCTGTCGTTTGATTATACATACATCTGAAAGTGTTAAGGTTTACAAAAGTACCAATGCATTTCTGTATTTCACTTCAGGGTTAGTGAACTACCCAAAAGTACTTCACTTATAAATTGTTGCCACTATGTCACATCTCTCTTTATCGGTGGACAAATCAGTGGACAAATTACTACAAGCGATGGCCCAACAGATGACAGGCATTTTAATTGGTAAATTCAATTCATTATTAAAATATCGAAGGCACTTTCAGTAACGTTACTGCAAGTCATTGATCGAGGCTTCTCGGTTGAGTCACAAATCTCCTAGCAACCACGGCTAGCATCATCATGGAGGGCCGATGGAGAATGGGCTGTCTGAAAATAATGCCTAATTATATAACAACCGGGCGAGGAAAAGAGATAGATATAGAGATAGATGTTGTGGTGTAAAAGTGAATGGTCCAATAAAGTAGATTTGTTTCCATATTTACGTTACTGTGACACAGTAAACTGTCAATAGCAATGCAACTGATGTTAATGTTAACATAAAACTACTAGCTACTACTAATGCTAGCTTCTACTCCATATATTAGCTTGTTGGCTAGCTAGTATAGTATCTGGTCAGCCGGTCACTCTTATTGTAAACACACCTGATTAGTACATGTTATGTGACCTGAAAGCCCTATATAATGCACCATTCAAAGTTTAAAATTCACATAAAATTGAGAACGGAAAAATATCTAAATGTTGATGTGGTTTACCTTGTTGTCGGGGGAGAAGACGTAGATGACCAGTGGCTTCTCTCTCTCATTGATGAACTGGATGGCCTCATCGATGCCGCTCACTGTGATGATGGGCAGCACCGGCCCAAAGACCTCCTCCTGCATAACCTTCGACTCGCCCGTCACATCCTTCAACACAGTGGGGGCTAGCGGGATATGGGAAGAAGGTGAATCACACAATTTATATATGCATTGATATTGTTCTGTAAACTAGCTTAGTGCTAGTTACATGTCAGCTGTGAGCATCTTGGCAAGTGTTTTCTGATTTTCTGTTTTTTTTCTGGCTTCAGGGCCACCGTACACTCAAATAAATCATTGAAAACATCAAGTACAATCCATGTTACAGTTAAACATTACCATCTTAATATATTTTCATTAACATTAAAATAATTCCTCTAAAGAAATAGAGGTATATAAAGCTTGTACATATTTCACTAAACAGCAATATGGGGTTGTATCTCCCTGATGGTATGTAATGCTTAAGAAGTCAATCACCACCATCTGCAGGCCAGTATGGGTTACTACCACAGATTCAACTAGACAAAGAGTTAAAGTAAATTAAAGGGGCCATCCATCGGCCCCTAACGCTCAGTAATTCAACACTGACTCAAAATCCTAGTGACTTATCTGGCATCTGAACATGGAGATGCTTGCCAGCACTGCTGCCAAGCCTAAAAATGATTCACTTACTTAAGTGAAACATGCATACACACTGCATACCTATGTAGCATTGAGATTCGTCACTGTCTCCACCAATGGCAATTGTGCTCCCCTCCATGAGAGCCATGACTCTCTTAAAGTGGCGCTGGTTGATAATGCGTCCATAGTCGTCGAAGGTCTTTGGGTCGTCTGTGTAAAATTCCTACCATATGGGAAGAAAAATACAATTTAAAAAAATAGACTCACATTAGGGCCGGTTATTCTTTAGTATTTAATTGCAGAACTGTCTACACGGTACATGGGGAGATAATAGTGGTGAGAGTGAAACCTATGATTACAATAGTCTTCTAATGCATCCTCTAATTGTGAGGATTTTCAGTGAAATTATAACAGGGTTTCCTGCAGTGCTTTATTGTCAAGGCAGGCTGCCTTCTAATTACGATAAAGTGAGATGCACAACATCCTTTTATTTTTCAACAACATTTTATTTTTGTAAACATTTATTGGTAAATAAAGAAGTTGACAACACGGCTGTGTTACTGACCCCCTTGGAACCACCCTCAAGGACCCCTGGGAGACCCCGACCCCAGTTTGAAAACCTCTGGCATATGGAGAGTATAATGCATATGTATTATCACATTCATTTGATTTCAAACTGACCTTGATGATTTTCCTGATCTCCTCCACCACTTGGCTCTGGATACAGGGTTCACACAGGATGTAGTCTGGGGCGATGCACGTCTGACCACAATTGGCAAACTTTCCCCATGTGATACGACTGTTAAGGCATAGAAAAAATTCCAAAAGCATCACATCTTCAACTGCAAATTCTAATACTTTAAAGGGGTCATATTATGGAAGACGGCTTATTCCTGGCCCTTATACATGTTCCACAGGTTATCATTGACCTAAGTAGCCGAGAAAATGTGAAATCTGGAAGTCAACCCCTTTTTCTGTATTTTCCTTTCCAAATGGGGCAAAAACAGGCCATTTCAGAAAGTAGCCCGTTTATACGTCATAACGGGCACTTCTTAACATAACTCAACCCCTCTCAGAGCATGCCCACCCCCAGGTGAATAACCACTCGCATTTACCTCGTCTCAGCGCCGCAAGCCATTGCTTATGGTGCATTCCATTGTACTCGGAAGTCGATAATTCCGAGTCGGTATTCCCAATTTCCAATCTAAATGTATTCCAGTGCATCTGTTCGGGAAAACATGGATGCCCGCAGCAAGCTCATGTTTGTATGGCGAGTCTCAGAATGTTACAAGCATCTAAAGAGGACCTACATCAACTACTACAGTGCCATTAGTGAATAGAATCGGGGTATATCACTGAACGTGAACGTTAGTAGTCTAGTACCACATGCTAGTAAAGACTTCTATCTCGTAACGTTGAGCTCAAATCAACCGAATTATGTTACAAATGTAAACTAGAATGATTGAATGACTTGAATGACTGTTCTATTGTGCCTTTCCGTGTCGGACGGCGTTTTTTTTGAGTACACTGGAATGCACCATTACTTTGCGAACAGTGAAGCTACAACAACAACATGTCTACGGCCATATCCCAATTCTCCAGTTGTTCTGTTGTAGGATGCAGGCAGCAACATAGATCCCTGCACAGTCTCCCAACATGCGAAAATGCCAGGACAGAGTGGATTAATTTTATTTTTAACGGCAACGTCCCGGCTACAGTTAGCTCTTTTTTGTGTGTGATCACTCGCCGGACTGCTTCAGCAACTAGGGCCAGTTCACAGCAGGATCAGCAACTAAATTGAAGCTTGCAGATGGAGCAATTCATAAGGTACGTGACCCATCTGCAAACTTGGAATCTGTAAGTGTCACCATGTTTTGATTTTATTTGCAAGTTAGTCTGGTTAGTATATTCAACTGCTGGTAAGCTAACGAGCTAGCAGGGCTAGCCACGGGCTTGTTGGGCGTGGAAGAAGTAAGAAAACTAAAGCTGGAGTCATTAAACGTAAAGTAAAAGTCAAGTTATTGGTTGGAGTCAGGACTCATCTTAAAGTTATTTGTTGGGACCAGTGTCTGTTTTATAAGTCTGCCGAACGTGTCAGGCTTGGTAAACTTTAGCCACCATTAGTACAATCTCATTTGGTTGTGTGTGCTGCGCTGTTTGGATGCAAATAGGTTGCATCCAATAATACATTGACTAACTAGCTCAACAAAATTGTCAATCCCAGCTTGTCTGCAAGTTGTATTCAATAAGCTTATGGACATGAGCCATAAACAGACCGGCTATAGCAGAGAGCGTCGCTCACACATCCACATACACACAAACATAACGCACGAAAGTACAATATTACACAGAATTGTTATCATTGCGAAACTAAGTGGAACCGCCTCAGCTGCCTCTTCCCATTCTGGGTCAGACTCCAGCTCAAACATGTACGGTCTCAGTGTTGGTTCTGGAGCGGCCGCCATGGTTATGGTAGATTTCTGCGTCAAGCTTATTTGTTTACCTTGTGCAGCATGAGCAGTCTGCTCCCCGCCTCTGCCAGGCCACTCACTCACACCGTGAGTGAGGCGTGAGGCGGCCAATCAGAGCAGTGCTCATTACATACAACCTCCACGCCCTCAAAACAGGGTGTTCTTTACAATGGAGAAAATGAGACTGAAACACACACCACAGAAGCTGGTTTTAGTATTTTTTTTTATATAGACTTCACAAACGTCTTGTAAAGACCTCCAGGAACAGTTTAAATAGCCCAAAAATGAGTAAAATACCCCCCCTTTAAACATTGCATCTGTACTCTGTTAATGCACAAAATGGGACTTGCTGGTGATTTGTAAACAGAATCAGCCCAATTCCTTGTTTTGATTTCCACACTACAGAAGAGTAAGTGAAGAATAGTTTCCTTTAGCGAGAATAACACTACGTAATGAGGTGGGCCTTTTGGACCCAGAGTGCAATCTTTTGACTACAAAGCATGTGGATTATGCTGCATGAGCTGTATAGAGAAATATGCTTATCATTTTGTCCTTTTTGCATCTTAAAAATCAGAACCAATTCATGTCAATTGTACAGGAGAAGGCTGAGATGGAACTATAGTACCTGCGTGTTTGGTCGTATGAACTTCAAAGGAGCTTTGACTGACATGGGCAGATGACATGAGGTTTTTTTTGGGGGGGTCAAGTGTTCCTTTATTGTAATGACACTGTAGAATAAAATAGAAAGTCTTAAATGTGGATTATAAATCCGTCACATTTTGGATTAGTTATTTTTCTTCAAAAGACACTTGTCACTTGGTGGGGGGAGGGATATCTTTGCACATACTTTGCTAAAAACTAGCAACACCCCTTGGTTTCAGTGAAGAATGATAACAACGCTAGCAGCTACATATGTATTGTGCTCAATTTTACAGTAGAACTCACCGACAGGCAACCCTGAGGTCACAGTTCTTGTCGATGTAGCAGGGGCTCTTCCCTCCCAGCTCCAGGGTAACTGGGGTGAGGTGGCGTGCTGCAGCCTCCATCACCACTTTGCCCACTGTGCTGCTTCCTGTATAGAAGACGTGGTCAAACCTCTGCTTCAACAGCTCCTGGGTCTCTGACACACCGCCTGTTACCACTGGGTACAGATCCTATGGATGGTATGTGCAGCTATTGAAACCGTCCCCACGTTCACAGAAAATGCATAAAGATGAAGAGTTTAAAAAAAAAAAAACAAGAACATGGGAGCCTCACCTTGTCTAGATAGAGAGGGAGAAGTTCCTCCATGACCTTGGAAGAGTGAGGACTGACCTCAGAGGGCTTTATTACTGCTGCATTCCCTGAAAGATGAAAGAAAAGAGCTGCAGATCAGACGGTGGAGTGATACCATAGTGACTGATGATGTCAATCTTGATCAATTTCAAGGAGATTAAAATGCATATCAACTTTTTTGGTGTACCCACTTTCCCTCAACCTGCCTCATGTATTTTACTTAGTGGTTTCCTACCTTCCCCAGAATGCCTTTCAATAACCCCTAATCGATTGGAATTTGCTGCTTTCAATCAAAGGTGTGTACATGGGCATATAAATATCTTGAAAGTGTAATCAGTGAGCTGTGGGTAATACATGTAGGTGGAGCAAGCAATGGGATGGATAGTAAGAGCAAGAGAGCACAAAATGCAACATATGTGCATTGCATTATGGTCTACTGAGGCAACTGTCGGTGGAGAAATTGGTATCCCTCCTTTTTCTACAATGAATTTCTCCCTGGATGATTGTTGAACATTGGTCCAAAATGGTCGGTCTAGAAAGAACTTGTTCTTTGATTCTGAGGGACAGACACCAAAACCTGACATTTACAGTTGGTTTTAGATCATTGAAAAATGTTCTGCTCTCAAACTTCGTTGTGGCTGTACTGGAAATATCTCAATGTCACATTATCTATGTTATCTATGTCCATGTAAACCTTCCACCTGTCCTCTAGTGCATTTATAATATAGTGTCATTTTACTGCAGTAATCCATGTTTGACAACTCGCATTTTGCAGATTTAATGATCAAATTATCAATTGATCAAATCAAGTCCACAATCCATTAACATCGGTACACCTATCTACCAGTATATTGGACTATTGGGTACCAGCAGCAATAGCCCCAACCAGGGGCTGGAGGGTGACGGCCCAGGGGTAGTTCCAGGCCCCTATGATGAGCACCACTCCCAGGGGCTCCGGCTGGACGTAAACCTCATCTGCTATGGTGAGGAGGTTCTTCTCTACTGGTCGAGGCGCTGCCCACTCTGCCAGTTTCTCTATAGCCAGGTTGATTTCGTTCTCCAATCCCAGAGTTTCAAATAGCTCTGTCGCGTGTTGAGTCTGAAAGCAAAAGGCATGATGAGTATCCCAAATTAAAAGTGTTATGTGTACAATTTTGTGTTTCTGAAAATCAAGGCCAAATTTCCCATAAACCCTGTTGCTTCCTGTCACAAGGAGGATGTTGCTACTTGCCCCCCCCCCCCCCCCCCCCCATTTTTTATGGAGATCAACCACCAGTTAATGCAATGAATGCGTGAGACAAGTTGTAAAATTCAGGTATATTCCTGTAAAGTGACCCATTTGTAAAATCCGTTGATATTCCCTGACTTTCCCAGAGAATTCCCCAAATTCTTTGACTTTCCCTCTCTAAAACCAACCTCTCTCAATTCCATGATATTCCAAAACCATTAAGAATCCTGTACAATTGTGTGGGTGTCTCATGATTATAGACCTTGTACAGGTCCTTTTTGACAGCATCAGCAATGTCCTTCTGTCTCTCTGTGATGAAGCGGTGCAGGCTCTTCAGCTGGTGGATCCTGTATTGCAAAGGTTTGGATTTTCCCGTCTGGAAGGACTTCCTCGCCTGCTGCACCACCAACTGCTCTTGAGACATCTTGGGTGGAAAGACATGAATAGGTGAGTGCCTACTCTTTGAATGCCTAGTGTCACTCAGTCGCTGGTTTAAATTACAGACACTCAATTAATGAGGAAGGGGTTCCAAAACTTTTTCATTCAAGGAAACTTGTGCAAGGATGAGGATGATGTTATTTCTTCCCCCCGAAACATTTCCTAGAGGAAACAAAATTAATGTGACAATATACATGTAGCAGCTATAAATTGAATGAATCTGTGGACTGAGTCAATAAAAATGGACACAGTGAACGGCCACATAAGTGACGTTGCCTCATTTGTTTCTATTGGAGTGTCCCTTAGCGGTGCAGTGAGGCACTGATTTTCACTTCCCGAACACTTCCCGATCGGCATTTTGCTTACCTCTGCACACTGCTGGCTGCTAGCAGCTGTAACAACCAGTGGGGAAAAGCATTGCCGTAGATGATATACAGGACAGCGCATTAGGCCTACATTCTGAAGTCCTCCTATTCCGTAGTTCCTTCCACGGATGTTTATCCAACCTGTGAGTTTTTAATATTTAAATACTGTGTGACAGACTGCTGGACTTTGCTATTCCACATCATTACAGGGCAGTTCAAAATGTTTGCAGTTCAGTTTATTTACTATGTAGATTGTCCAGTCATTTGCCACATTAAATTGCCATGGTTCAAGGGAAAGAACATAAATTACAATAACTTTGTCCCTATATAGAGTATATTCAAGTAGTAACTGTATAACCATTAACACATTCTTTAGACTCAAAATATGTCGCAAGGGGGAACCATCATCAATATTACAAATTAAAGGCAAAACAACTACTTACATTGACAACAGTGCAAAAGACACATGGCAACAATGGAGAGGCTACTTGGGAGGCAGAGAGGGGGCCTTGAATAATGGCCTTTGCAGTGCAAACTTTGCCATCTTTTTCAGGGTAGGTTTCAGTAATCCTACCAACAGGCCATGATACTCGAGGATACTAGGGATCATGTACAATCACAACCTGACCTGAGTCCGGGTTTTCCTAGTCAATTTCCCATTTCTGATAATAGCTGATGAAAGCAGATCAGAAATGATCAGCGAGAATCTGACTCCCTCTCCTACCCAGAAGTTCTTGTGGGTTGATTTCCTAGTGTAACACGGAGTGCCATTTTCACAGATTTAATTTTCTCGTTCCCAGCTTCCAAGTGTGGAGCAGATGGAGGGTTAAACTGGAAATTCACCTGTGTGTGGGCTAGTCACTGCTGAAAGGCTAATACCATGGCCTGAAAGGCATTTTGTAGCTCTGTCTCTCCAGCTTGGACATTAGTGCCACAGTGAGAGTGAAGTTCAAGAGGTTTTCCCCTGGCGTCAGACAAATCTTCCAAAGACCATGATAAATGCATCAGCATCCATACTGTCTAAGAGCTCAAGATGTATACAAGTAGTCAGTAGTCATTTGAACAGTATGCCCTTTTTCTTTCTGTACAGCAGTCAACTTTGACCGAATGGCCCAAAGCAGTCCATACTTGTAGACCAGAAGGAAGGCCTAAAGAGCCTAAGCTGGGCTGGAGGAAGGTCTCCCATTTTGAGAATGATAGGATTGGCATGCCACCTTTGACAGTTGGGGCACTGGTCCTGGTGGTTTGTGGCTCTAGTTTAAACTGCCATATTTTTCCTGTAAAGCCTGGAGAGCAGTAGTAGGGTCTAGCATCGTACATGCTGGATTTAGCAAACTTGGAGCTCCTGGATCAAAATCACTTTCTTGCCCACTCTTGAATATTGGCTGTGAGGGCATTGGGATACCATAAGCAGAAATATGAGCTTCAGGTTGTGGGAATACAGTCTGTGGCTGCTGAGATGACATACTGATGGAGCATGAGTAGGGGCTACACTTGGCTGCATTGGTTGGGCCAGGGAAAGGGCTAAAGGGCCCTAGGCTGGACAATGGATAGACTATATTTGGGCTGAGATGGCATTAACACTGGAGGTCGAGATGAAGTTAGGGAAAGAGTGAGAATGAATCAAGTTGAGTGAATGTCTTGGAGGAAGGGAGATCATGAAAAGAATAAGTTCATTCTTCATCCACATGAAGAGATGAAATGGGAGCAGCAGCTCCTTCAGGATGATCATTCACTTCCCGTCTAACAAAGATAGTAACAAGCAGGGCTGAAACAAGCTCTTGCTCCTTTATGTTGATACGTCTATTTATGTTAACCTGTCTGGCAATTCTGTCCCTTTCCTTAGTTGCTTCCTCCTGTATATGTTGAACAGCTCTGGCATTAATCAGTTTACATTGTTCATCTCTTATCCTCCTCTGTCTTTTAATCTGTTCCAGTTTATCTCTCATTTGCTTTTCCTCCAGTTGACTGGCTTGGAGATTACTCCGCAAAAGGAACCATGGCATGGCCATGAAGCATGGCCGCCTCTGAAATGCCTAATTCCTAATTAGGTGGACTAGAGGCCTTTGACTTTTGGGTCTTGCCCCTCGGTCTAGGGTAGATGGCTGAGCTAGAAGTTGAAACAATGCTCCAGGGGCAGATACTAATGTGGATGACATATATGTCTGATGCTATGTGAGAAGCAAGCACTGTTACAATAACGTTCCCCCTATATATAGTCAAGTATTAATTGCAATTAACAATTTGCTACATATTTTGATTCTAAAGAATGTGTAATGGGGAACCATCATCAATATTACAAATTAAAGGCAAAACAACTACTTACATTGACAATAGTGCAAAAGACCCATGGCAACAATGGAGACAAACTTTTCCAGGACAAAGGACTTGGAAGGCAAAGAGGGGGTCGTCCTTACACATGCCTCTATATATACACTGGCGCCATAACACCTAACCGTCATTTGGTACTTTAAGTGCAGTGACATAGATGTTCTATCATGCTCTTTCTTACAATTAGAAATACACTTGTGGTTACAGGCTTTGAAAATTGAGAACTACATTGAATTGAGAATTAAACTATAATTCGCCACATTTTTTGCTATAAGCACAGCACTTAAATAGTGGTTTATAGCTGGACATTAAAAGACATGGCACCATCACGTATCATCGGATTTCAAAATAAAACATGGTGGTGATTGGTTTGGGATTCTATATGTGACACATACATTTTAGAAAGTCAGTATGGTATACACCGATCAGCCACAACATTAAAACCATTTAAAACAATGGCACCTGTCAAGGGGTGGGATATATTGGGAAGCAAGTGAACAGTCAGTTCTTGAAGTTGATGTGTTGGAAGCAGGAAAAATGGGACAAGCGTAAAGATCTGAGTGACTTTGACAAGGGCCAAATTGTGATGGCTACACAACTGGTTCAGAGCAGGGGCCTCATTTATAAAACTTTGTGTAGATTCCATCCTAAAACATTGCGTACGCACAAACCTCAGAATCTACTAACGCAAGAAAATATTCAGCTCTATAAAACCGTGCGGCGCACACCTGTACGCAGTCTTCTCTTTATAAATACCCACCTGCCGTGAATTGTGCGCTCGTGTACTCCTCCCAGAGTCCTCCCACTACTCCTCCCAGTGTCCTCCCACAATCATCCATAAATGGTCAATGCTAAATAGGTCATGAATATGCCGACATTGTTAAGGAGCCTTTGTTGGACTATCAATGAGGGAAAGACAGAGACGGCAACGAGGTTGAGCACCGTAAAGGTGTACTGTTTGGGGGCTCAGTAGAGGCATCTGTGGACATTGTGGAAAACCGCACAAGCCCTAATAATCCGGCACACCTTAATAATAATAAAAAATAAACTTTAGTTATATAGCACTTTTCAAAACAAAGTTACAAAGTGCTTTAGAAGACAAAATAAAAACGGTAGACAAACTGATGATGAACAAAATGATAAAAACAATTTAAAAATTATACAACATTGCTTGAGTAAAATATGCTTAGCCCCTCAATTGTCTTTTTGCCCCCTCTGTTTAAGCTTTATGTATCTATAGAAAAATATTTCCATAGGTGTATGCTAGGGCATCCATAGTAGCCCACTGAAACGGAGTGGAGGAGATCGATAGACAGACAGACACTTAGTTCGGTTTCTCAGCTTGCTTGCTTTTCGTGGTGGTAAAAACAACTTTCGGCCCTAATTCCATTTCCCCGTTGTAGGGAGGGAGGGAGAGAGAGAGAGAGAGAGAGAGAGAGAGAGAGAGAGAGAGAGAGAGAGAGAGAGAGAGAGAGAGAGAGCTGCAGTGCTTCGTTCTCATATGAGTCAATAGCCTTTCTGAGGCTATTGCATGGTTAAATCAATGAGTTTCATTTTATGAAAAATAATTTTAACAGCCCCTCTGTCACTTCATCCTGGCGCCGGCCCGGTAAAATAATCAATAAAATAAGAGTTAAGAGAATGCCTTTGTATAAAAATAGGTTTTAAGTAGTGGCTTAACAGATACAACAGACCACAAACCTTGTGAAAGCACACTTATAAAACTATGTTTTTAAGAGGACTGAGCTTTATTTTGTGACCTCCCCATCGGGCGTCGCTGATTCCCGTGTTTGAAAAACTTTGCGGTGAGCTCTACGCATGGGTGAAAGGATGCGCATGGAATTTTTCTATAAATCCCGACGTTTGCGGTAAAATATGCGTACGCACATTTCACCCCCGTTAACGCCACTTTTTTCTGCGTAGCAACCTTTATAAATGAGGCAAAGTTCTGCTGGGAAACCTTGGGTCCTGGCATTCATGTGGATGTTAGTTTGACACGTACCACCTACCTAAACATTGTTGCAGATCAAGTACACCCTTTCATGGCAACGGTATTCCCTGATGGCAGTGGCCTCTTTCAGCAGGATAATGCACCCTGCCACACTGCAAAAGTTGTTCAGGAATGGTTTGAGGAACATGACAAAGAGTTCAAGGTGTTGACTTGGCCTCCAAATTCCCCAGACCTCAATCTGATCGAGCATCTGTGGGATGTGCTGGAAAAACAAGTCCGATCCATGAAGGCCCCACCTCGCAACTTACAGGACTTAAAGGATCTGCTGCTAACGTCTTGGTGCCAGATACCACAGGACACCTTCAGAGGTCTTGTGGAGTCCATGCCTCCACAGGTCAGAGCTGTTTTAGTGGCATGAGGGGGACCTACACAATATTAGGCAAGGTGGTTTTAATGTTATGGCTGATCGGTGTATGTTCCTTATATTGCCAGGGGAGAGGTAGTCTCCACCATTCAAAATTAATTGGAAAAAATATTTTTGGGCAGAACTGCAATACCACGACAGGCCACTTGGTTTCCATGTTCATGTGCCAATCCATGCCCCCGTGGTCCTCACAGGTCACTGTGATACTAGATACTAGACAGTGATTGGACAGCAACAGCTCCTCTAATTCAAATGAGGTAAGCCTGCTGTGTGGAGGCCAATCAGGACCAA
This sequence comes from Hoplostethus mediterraneus, assembly GCA_034670385.1. Taxonomy (NCBI): domain Eukaryota; kingdom Metazoa; phylum Chordata; class Actinopteri; order Trachichthyiformes; family Trachichthyidae; genus Hoplostethus; species Hoplostethus mediterraneus. Next base: position 626,132 of record JAXDDW010000162.1, on the reverse strand, counting down.
GTCCAGTTTACTGGAGTCATGATAGACTGAATCCACCGCTGCTGGAAATTCCCTTGGCGATTTTTGTGGATTTAAATTACCTTGATATTGGATCATTTAAAATGTAGCCTAGCAAAATACACTCAGGGTTTCCTGCAGCAGTTGACGAGCATAGATAGCTGCTTTTACGAAAGAACACTGTAAAACTCTAAAACTCTAAAAACAACTCCATTATATGTGTTTATTTTCATTGAGACCAAAGCCACATTGAACACAGGGTCCAACCATCTGCCGGCCAAAAGCAACATTGCGACGAATGAGGAGCATTTTATTTTGAGAGCAAGCATCAAAATGTGAGAGTAAAGTTAATTGTAACAACTTAGGTTAATATTAAAGATATAATATCAGCATAACTATAATGTTGGTATTTAGCTCTGATAGCAGGCAAGTAATTCCAGACATTGCAAACTATGTCTTTGCACTGCCTTACTCCCTATATTTACTGGCATAGTCAGCCTACAAGTAAGATTATATGAATTTGACTATTTTGACACCCACAGGACATGCACAACTGCCCAACCCTTAAATTTTAAGCATACATTTAACCATGTATAACATGTATAAATACAGGACATTTTTAATTCCTATAATTTTGGACCTTTAATGGGCCTTGTGGGGAAATAGAGTCGTTGCAACAGCAATTAGCAATAGGATACAACACAAATAAAATATACATAGGAAGAGAGTAAAATATATGGTCATATAACCATACACAACCAACAATGTTAACACTAGAACCACAAATCCCTTCATCATAAGAGCGTTTACATGTGGAGGCTCTGCTATTAGTCACTTATTTGGCCACCAAGAGCAGTTAATATCACAGAAAGCATTATATTTGCCTGTTTCTGGTTAGTCTGGTCTCAGCCACAGTAACCTACATAGCCCAGATAGGTGCTGCTCATCCTTCTGTGGAGAGAATGTCACACCAAACGCCCGTTTCTTAACATAATCCAAACCCTCTCAGAGCATGCCCACCCCCAGGTGAATAACCACTCCCATTTACCTCGCCTCAGCGCCGCAAGCCATTGCTTATGGTGCATTCCATTGTACTCGGAAGTCGATAATTCTGAGTCGGTATTCCCAACTTCCAATCTAAATGTGTTCCAGTGCATCTGCTCGGGAAATCATGGACACCCGTAGCGAACTCATGTTTGTATGGCAAGTCTCAGAATGTTACAAGCATCTAAAGAGGACCTACATCAACTACTACAGTGCCATTAGTGAAGAGAAACGGCGCATATCACTGAACGTGAACGTTCGATGCGTAGGATCAAGGCAGCAACATAGATCCCTGCACAGTCTCCCAACACGCGAAAATGCCAGGACAGAGTGGATTAATTTTATTTTTAATGGCAACGTCCCGGCTACTGTTAGCTCTTTTTTTGTGTGTGGTCGACTGCTTCAGCAACTAGGGCCAGTTCACAGCAGGATTAGCATCTAAATTGAAGTTTAAAGATGGAGCAATTCATACGGTACGTGACCCATCTGCAAACTTGGAATCTGTAAGTGTCACCATGTTTTGATTTTATTTGCAAGTTAGTCTGGTTAGTATATTCGACTGCTGGTTAGCTAAAGAGCTAGTGGGGCTAGCCACGCGCTTGTTGGGTGTGGAAGAAGTAAGAAAACTAAAGCTGGAGTCATTAAAGTAAAGTAAAAGTAAAGTTATTGGTTTGAGTCAGTACTCATTTTAAAGTTATTTGTTGGGACCAGTGTCTGTTTTATAAGTCTGTCGAACGTGTCAGGCTCAGTAAACTTTAGCCACCATTAGTACAATTGCGTTTGGTTGTTTGCGCTGCGCTGTTTGGATGCAAATAGGTTGCGTCCACTAATATATTGGCTAACTAGCTCAACAAAATTGTCAACCCTAGCTTGTCTGCAAGTTGTATTCAATAACCTTACGGACATGAGCCATAAACAGACTGGCTACAGCAGAGAGCGTCACACACCCACATACACACAAACATAACGCACGAAAGTACTATATTATAATATATATATATTATAATATATTATATAATATATATAATTAATATATATATATATAATTATATATAATATATATATATAAAGTACTATATAATATTACACAGAATTGTTATCATTGAGAAACTAAGCGGAACCGCTCAGCTGCCTCTTCCCATTCTGGTCTGTGTTGGTTCTGGAGCAGCCACCATGGTTATGGTTAAGCGTTAAGCTTATTTGTTCACCTTGCCCAGCATGGGCGCTCTGCTCTCCCAGGCGCCACTGCTCTGATTGGCCGCCTCACACCTCAATCATGGCGTGAGGCGCCAATTAGAGCAGTGCTCATTACATACAACCTCCACACCCTCAAAACAGGGTGTTCTTTACAATGGAGAAAAGGAGAGACTGAAACACACACTACAGAAGCTGGTTTTAGGATTTTTTTGATATCGACTTCAAAGAAGACCCCCAGGAACAGTTTTAAATAGCCCAAAATGAGTAAAATACCCCCCCTTTAAATCATGAAACATCCAGGTGTGTTTTGCTCACCGATTAGCATCACTTAACTGCCATGTTTTTGAATGGAGTTTGGCGTCACGTAGTCTCCACACGAGTGAACAGGACCGACTCTAAACTGGGTAGTTAGGTGACTGTGGCTGATATCTCATACCTCCAAAGACTAAGCTTTTAGAGGCCTAGAAACAAGCACACATAACGCTGTCTACACACAGCAGGCGGAGCTGCTGTCCATGGCCAAATAAGCGACTAATAGCGGAGCCGTCATTTATATGCTCTTATACTGAGGGGATTCATCGAGTTTAGCTCAATCGCTAACGGCAGTGGTGACGTTGTTGAAGCTTCGCAAACTGTCTAGAGATAGAGATAGACACTTTATTAATCCCCGGGGGGAAACCTAATATACTGACGCAAATGTGTCATGAACCGATAAAGAATGCAATTAAAGTAGTTTATGATTACCTTATTGAGTCAGCCGCCCGCTTTAATCAGTTTTAATAGGAGTCCAGAGTTGTAGCGGTGTAATAACGTCAACTCACTAGCTGTATTATTGTTGTTACAACCAAACCCTTTAATGACGTAGGCAGCAAGGCGATTGGTCTGTTGATGTGTCAATCTAGTAAAACACCAATCAGCTACAGAACTCACATTCATGAGCAACTTGCTCTTAACAGCAATGGTGTTATGTTGAAGATTTTGAAGTTTAAAGCTGACGAAATTCGATATTTGACCATATTCATGCCAAAAATGACAAGTATTCAGTGTTTCGCCCTACATTTTATTCTTGTCATAGTGGAAAAGTTAAAATGTTAAAGTTACAAGTTGCTCCAAAATAAAAGGAACAATGCACCTAATAAACACTCTGTACTATTGGCTTTATTAAGACCCATAGCTTGGTAATGCACACTCCATTCACAAACCAGATTGAACTCCCGAGACATTAATAAAACTACTTGTAACGAAGCGCATTTCGTTACGTGTACATATTACACATGTGGTTAACTGTATTTATTTGCACAACAACTCTTGAGCCATGGCAATAACTGCACATTGCACTTTAGTCACGATAGCTACTTTATTTGCCAAGATTTGCACAGTACATTTTGCACATTGCTTATTTGCACCTCTTTTATGGATATTTAAATTACTCTATTATTGAATGTTTAATGAGCTTTTATGAAACCTCGTGACCACGGTTGGTTGCGTGCCGTCGGCCGGTGCGGGAGTGCGCACTCGGCTCCACCTGCAAGAGGAGAGGAAAGTTAAGCTCCGCCAAAATGGTGCACATAATTGAGAGAGATTAAACCGTAAGCAGTGCAGAAGTATTTGGGAATATGTGTGTGCAATATCGTTAACTGGTAAGGGTGTAAATTGGTGCAATGGTGATAAAAATGAGTTGTTTGTGTTTAACACTTACCTGTCCGGTCCTGTGTCTGCTCCAGGGTGCGCGGCCAAAAGATTCCCCCGGAGGCACAGCACCGTCATAACTTTCCGGGAGAGACCAAGTGGCAGGACAGGAATTGGGGGGGATTTCAAATCGGGGTGTATGTTTCTATATATTGTAAATATATATTATATGTGTATTTGGGGTTAGCATAGCGGTAAAGTGAAGTACTGTAAATAGTGTGTATTATGAGTAAAGGGGAAATTGGTCATTTGGTTAGTTAGCCATATGATAATATTGTAACTTACCTCTGAGTGGAAGAGTCCGGTGATTAGTACCAGTTACACAGTATTTAAGGCGCCAGTTACTATCTGTCTGGGTGGCAGGTGTGATCCCAAGAGACGCATATCACTCTTTGTTGCTGCTATTTTTGAAGTCGGTTAATAAATATAATGAAACTGGGAAACCTGACCCTTGCCTGCACTTTTCTTTGGCATCATCCAGCCGCTCACGGGTCATCCATCTAACACTACTGCAGCAGGATGAAAGCAAGAACAAATTATCAGTTTATTACAGGTTTACAAAACTGAGTTTTCAGGTGTGTCCTGACTCATTAATTATAAGCTATAAGGAAGCTAGTTCGCTATCTTAGTTGTTTTCTCCTGTTTTTTTAATTCTTGTATACATACACCACTTGACAGAAAAGTTTTCATACAATACATGTGTTTGTAACCATTGTATAAAAGCCATAATTCCCTGCCGTGCACACTGTAATGGAATTATGGTCCTACACATTTAACAATGGAAACCATAAACAAAGTAAAAGTAAATAAGTAATGTTTCTACGAACAATTAATGATAAAATATGATTTTAAGCACGTTTCGTGAATGAGGCCCATTGAATTGTTAATCATGAAGTTCGAAATATTTTCTTTTTCTTGATCACTTCAGGTTTGATTGTTAGAGTACTTATTAGACTTATTATTAGAGTACTTGTTCTATAAACAATTCTGATTAGATTTCTTAATGATTTTCTTAACGTTAAAATTACGTTCTCAAGAATCAGTGAAACCATAAAATGACAACAGGACAGCATCTTCCGTTTTTCTCGTTTTAATAACAAAGACTGCATTTGAGTTCCATAAAGAACGAAGAGAGATGCCCTCGGTGAGAAACACAAGTATAACATCAACACTTCTCATTGAAAAAAATCGGTGCGTGGAAAGTTTTGCATTTTCAGGGTCAGTTCAGACAGGGGGGGGTCATAACCAACATAGCGGGATTCTTCAAAATGCATTCAGCTCAGCTCAAACTGGAGAGGAACAAAACAACAGGGTACATACATTCAAGATCCTACAGGTTCTACTGGGTAAAATGTGTACTTGGTACCCATGCTTTATCTAAAATGGTCCATTCTTTGTTACTTTACTGTCCGTTAACAAAATGGTACCGAGGGAGTGCGGCCTAAATCTACAGCATGGGTAAAATGTCACACAGTTTCTGATGAGTTTCTATCATTTTTATTCCTCCAACTCCATGCTGTGTGCAGTAAAAGGCTTTGTGTGGTGGAGAGTGCTCATTACGAGGACAAGGGAGCGCCAAAAAAAAAAAAAAAAAACGTTCACAGGAAACCCAGATTTGTCTTGAAACAGTACATCAGAAAACAGGCCCGGCGGTCACCAGTAGCCTGTTAATGCATCTATACACAATAGTTTATTCACACCTATACAGAGGAGTATGTCTGCTTTTATAAGAAGACGTCTCCTTTTTCCGTCATCAACTGTATACTACTGGCCTTGCGCACGTGCACACACACACACACACACACGCATACAAACGTAGTACATACACACACTGTTGGGAGCACAGTGGGAAGCAAAGGAGAGCTGAACGGATGCTGGGCAGTGCCGATTTGTGACGAAGCAACACAGTCTCGCGAAATTTCGTGAAACGAGCACAAACACAACTACTTCCTGTTTCTAGTGGCATCTCCTCCACCTGATCCTTTCAGGACGGGGGAAACGTATTCCTCTCACTTTTCACACACAAAGCTCGAGTTTTAAGACTTTGTGCTCGTTACGTGAAATCTGTGAGACCAGGCCGGACAAATACATGCGAGACCCGATCTCCATACGTAAATCAGTGAACTACAATGAACAGTCCTGGTAGAAAGAGTTCTGTGGAAAGTTTAGGAGCTGCCATGTCTTTTTTTTTTCTTTTTTTTTTGGCACACTCCTGTTGTGCCAGAATAGGTTTCCTATCAAACCCTTGGCAGACATGAGTAAAATGTATCAAACTCATCTATGTACATATAAAGTTTTGTGCTCTTTGACAGGCAGGGCATCTAATGGCATCAGTGCTCTCAGACACCCACATTTCAAACTGTGATCTCAAACACATTCACTCCCAAAAAAAAAAAAAAAAAAGGGAACATAATTTTTAAAAAACAAATTAAAAAATGACATGCACCACATACAAATATGTACAAGTTTGCAAACATCAAGTTTCCTTAAAAATTAGCTACAGTTACTGACAGATGAACATAAAAAAATTGTATTTTAGTAAAATGAAACTTAAGGTAACTCAACTCAAGTAATTTGACCATTTTAATTTCACAATTCACTCTGTCGGGGTAAGTGGACCCTTGATTAACTGTTTAAATGTTCCATGTAAAGGTCTGGACGCCGCTTCAATGTTTCAGGATGAGTTTAGCAAGTTCTGATTTTTCTTTCCTGTCGTTTTAAAGGCTTTTGACTCGCCGCAATTAATACGGGAGCCTTCAGCCAATGTGAGCAGAGCGAGGCCCCTTCGCACTGAATTCATGACAACCCTGTTCACCCTGCAAGCATCAACGAGTCACCAGAAGTCCATTCACTTCCTCTAAAGGTGAGGGACCAAGGAAACCGATGGGCATTGGCCCTCAGCAGCCAATCAGATATCTACTCTTTCTTCTTTCCCTACCAATGTGATTTCATTTCATGAACAGCAGCTCTGCCTGGCAAGTTCAAAATGGCAATTTAATTGAGGTTTTCTCTTTATCTTCGATTAATGCTACCTAAGTAGCACTTCCTAGCTAGCTATGCTAACTCATCAAAATGATGTATTACGAAAGACAATACCAAAGGAGCGAAAAACTGATGATTTGCCTGTTCAAAACATTGCAGCCTCTCAAACCATCCACAATCGGTAAGAATAGAAACACCCATCAACCACGTTGCTCGTTGATGTCCAAATGAATAGACATCCGGTGACTCGTTGATCGTGTTGCTCGCAGTGCGAATGGACAGTTAATAGACGGGCTGCCGATTTGGAGCAGAAACTCCTGCCCCCATCCCTTCACACTTCCATCTTCAAAACCTTTACAGATGCATGTCCCCTCCTCACCCGACGTTAAAGTGCTTGAGCTAACAAGTGAACAAAAAACAAAAAGGTAATTACAAATCTACAGGTTTCCTTTGCTCTTGAGGCTGTATGGATTGCTGATGTCTCCGTGTGTGCAACAGGAGTTTGTGTTTTGTGTAAATGTACATTTTGTTTTTGTGTTTGACTGTCTGAGTGGGGATCTGTTACAGTGATCGGCCGCCTGCCTTTCGCTAATTCCTTCCACTTCCTTCCACTTCAATGCTTGAGGTTTTCAAGATAGGCAGGAGACTACAACGTCCTTCTGAACCAATAAATAACAATAACAAACAACCAAAACACAGAGTAAATAACTATCAATATACTGTAGTTTGTGGGATTTAAAATGAGAAACTGCTTCATGGGTAGCTTAAGTCTCTTGAAGCCCATAACAGCACTTTCCTGTCAATCCTCTTTTTTTTTCTTCTGGTAAAAAAAGCAAATAATATCCTGAATGATGGACATTTAATATTTTTATGTTTTGATCAGGTGGTTTGTCATCATCATGGTTAGTGTAAAAAAAAAAAAAAAAGCACTTCAGATAGTGCACACATGTCCACATCTGGTTTTAGCCTTTGTTTCAGGGTCTGTTGTGATCTTTGGTTGTAAATTTGTGCACCAGTTGCTCTTGGCAATTCAGTCCATGATGCAAAAAAGTAAAACTAACTGCTGTGTGGGTTTCTGACGTACAACGAATACAGATGAAACCGATCAAATGAAAAGTGCTTGAGCTGCTACGGGAGGGAACAGCAGCCTTGTGGGGATTGTAGGCAATAGTCTTAGAGTGTGGTCCCTCTGGGAAGGGTCGGGGCTGTCCTGTCAGAGTGGGGGATGGGTTGTTACTCATATAGCGTGACAGTACAGTAGCAGAGGGCTGAGATCCTCCGGTCCACACTGGCCTTGTCTGTAGGGAAAACACACAAAAAAGATATTAATACAGGTCATCTGAAGCCGACAATTAGATTAGCAAGTGTCTAAAAGTGTAGTGCCTTCTTCTCTGCATGTAACTACTGGTAGTTTCTAACTATTTTTTTATTTTAAACATTATTTTATTTTTTATTTAAACATTTCCCCTCCCATTTATTTTGGTGAGCAAATTGTAATATAATGTCCCTCTAAATTACAAATGTAAGAAAACCCGTTGATGTAATAAATTGCCAGATAATGTAATAACGTTCTCAGACTGATTTTTACACCCCTTTTTACTATATAATATATTTTTTGGTAAATGTAACAGTGTATTGTGAAAAGATATTACAATACTAATATTGAAATATTATATTTTTGAATTAAAGGGACATTTTATTCTATTTTGACAAGTTATTACATTACATAAGTTGTGTGTGTATTTAGTGTGTGTCCAGTATGTACTTACACTTGACCACGTTCTCGATGTCAGCAGGGTCCTGTAGGATCTTGGAGAGGCCATCCAGCAGCATGGCGGCCTTGTTGTAGCGGTAGGCTATATCCTCCGTCTGCTTGAACATCTCATCCAGAGCTGCAGACTGAACCTGACAGACGCCAGCATCGCATTAGGACGACTGTCATGGTTTCTAAGCTGTTGTAACCCTAACCCTTATACGCACACACTAGAAACCTGGTGAAAAGACTTTGGAAACCGGGGTAGTCTGCTAACTCACCATCTCCACAGCGTGGTTGTAGATGAGCTTCTCGGCGGTGACGCTATTGATCTCGTCCACGAAGCGCTGCTTGTCGGAGAAGAAGTGGTTGAGCTTGTCGGTCAGCCGCCGGCAGAGGGAGATGCAGCTCTTGTAACGCTCATTCAGACTCTTCACCACTGAGACAAGAAAGTGAGAGTACTTAGTATGAGGTGAAATACGGACTGAATCATACACCTTCTAAATATTGATTTGTACCCCCTTTTCCATGTTTCCATTGTCACAACACTTCAAGGCTATTCGCACTGGACAGATAGTACTAATCCCATGTCAATCAAGTTTCAGCTTTAATTTGATTTTTCCATTTGCAATTTCTGTGGAGATTTCACCCAGTTTCCAGTTTAGTGCATTGGAAACAGTTTAAGGGAAGTGGACTAGCTCCAGACTGAAATGTCCTTACCTTGTTTGACAGCGGTAGAGGGATTGAGTTTGGCTGATTTAATCTGAGCCTTGGCCAGATGGAGGGAGGAGGCCAAGAGCTGAGCCGCCTTCATGTATAACACCAGCTGCTCCACCTGCCTGTAGGGGACAGTAGAACCACACATTAGACACATGGAAATAATCTAATACAATAAATGTGTGAGACAAGTTGTTAAATACATTCTGGTATATTCCTGAAAAATTACCCCTTTGTAAAATTCCCTGACTTTCCCTGTCTGGAATAAAACCTCGGGTTATTGCTATTATTAGTAGGATTTCATTGGTCGCTAAATCAAAAACAGCAGGCTATAACAATCCATTCATCATCCCCCTCGTTTGGTCTTTTCTTACCCCCACTCCTTGCTGAGTTGGCTGATCTGGTCCACAACCACGCTGTCCTGGGGAGGGTAGACGGAGGCGCCCAGCTCTGCCCCCCCGGCCCGAATCGCCGCCATCTCCAGGACACAGTCGGTGAAGGAAAGCATCATCCGGAGGTGCATCAGGGTGTCTGTGTGCTCACGCTGCACCAGGGGAAAAATAAAAGGTTAAAATATCATCTCAAAAGTGAGAAAATGAGAACTAGCAGGTCTGAAGCTTCAATAATGTATTAATCAGTTCAGCACAAGGCTCACCTCCATGAGAGTCTCTTCGGGCAGCTCAGGGGCTTCGAAGGTGATGAATCCATCCAGGCTGGGTGGGGACGTCCCATAGGGCACGTAGCGCAGGCTGCTGGGCGCGCCCTCCACCACAGGGACCCCCTGGCTCCCTCCAGAGCCTCCTGGAGGGGAGGTGCCCATGGCCATGCCAGGAGGAGAACCAACGTAGATCCGACCACTGATGGAACACAGGGAGCCGGCTGAACTATTGGAGCCCACTGTGAAGATGGGCAGGGAGGGAAGAGGCGGACATGATTTCTCATTTCAAAATACTTCCACAGTAAGTTTGTAAGTGGGCTACTGCCTTCGGACCAGTTAGTGTGTTATCCTTGTTTCGATTGTCTATTACAAATAGAATGGGGTCGCACTCGCAGCGAGGATATAAGTATTTATTTCTTAACAAACAAAAAGGTAAGCACTTCATCCGTGTCTGTGGACACTTCTGCCTTATATACAGGGTTCCCACTGTGGCCTTGACATAAAATTCAATGACTTTTCCATGACTTCTTCCAACCTGGTTTGTTAATGTTTTTCTAGAGGGGTCAACAGTCTGCAACTGTATATTGTATATATACTGTATAAAGTGACCCATTCGAATTTTCTAACTGTACTCAATCATTCTCACCGACAGTTAGCTCTTACAGTTAGAGGAGATGCAGAGGAGGTGATGTTGAAAAAGCCCCTTTAAAAAATGCTTCTGGACACTAACCCTGGATACATTACACCCTAGTGGCATGAATGAAGAATGCAAGCTGGTGGCTCAATAAATACTACTTGAAAAAGTCCTTGCTGTCGAGTGCAACCCCATTCTTTTTTTTATATATATATATTCCTACTGTTTTTCACCGTTTTTTTGTCTTGCATGCCTGTTAAGTGTTGAAAGAAAGAGAGTACAAAAGTTTGAGACAAAGAGAGAAAGTCCTTTGCAGCCAAAGACAGAAATGTCACCACTCACTACAGCCAACAACGGTGCTGGATGGTGTGCAGAGCAGAGAGGACATTTCTTCGTCAGCCGTTCAATAGCTTAGGACGAAGGACTTGTAGCAGTGAGGAAGGTTGTTAATCTACGGTACTATGTAAGCAAGCAAGTTAGCAGTTATGAGCGAGAAAGCTGGGAGGCGTTTTTTTTATTTTTTCTACATATTTTTTTAAGCAACTGTATGAAGTTATTTTAGCGAGCCTAGCTGAGGGTGGGGGGTGTCACCTGAGGTGGTGCGCGGCCGGGAGCCCAGGTGACTGCAGGTAGGGGGAGTGCTGCTGTTGGGTGGTGAACCCACGGTGAAAAGAACAGTACGGGGGCTCGCTGACCCACCCTGAGCCAGCCCACTGGGACCTGCAGGGGCTGAGGAGGGTCAAAAGGGCTTGTTAATACCTGAAAAAGCTCCAAAACTAAGACTTTTACAGTAAGAAACCTGTAGAAAGTATTTTTTATTCTGACATTATGAATTAGGGGGATTTGTTTGATATTGAGAAGAAAGATAAAGTCAAGACACCAGTTTTTCCCATATATTCACTATATCTGGGCAGCCTGCCTAGTAGTGATGGGCGGCATGGAACGAACAAATCTTTTTGAACGAATCTTTTTAGTGTCCGGTACGTACCGGGTTAGCAAATCGAACGGACCGACTGCTCATGAATCCCGACTCACACTGCCCACGCCCGCTCACGTTGCCTGCTATGAGAGAGTGAGCGGCTCGCGAGCGAGAGAGCAGATGAACGAGAGAGACTGAGCTGCTCGCGAACTGTTCTATCGGACTTCTCGGACATCGGACATCTCGGACAACTGCTCTCTCGGTTCGCGAGATGTCCAATGTCCGAGAAGTCCGACTGTACATAGGACATCTCGCCAAACGAGAGAGCAGATGTCCGAGATGTCCGAGCGGTTCACGTCTGATGAACGAGAGAGACTACTTCCGCGTACCTGCCGGATCAAGGAGCCATATTGGATCGTGAAAAAAGCCAATGTAATAAAGTAGCGATCTATTCTGCACACATTTACAAGAGTTTTTGTTGTTTAAGATGTTGTTTAATAAATTAACTGGTAATTGGGTAAACTATAAGCCATTTAACATTGGTCAACAAAACTGTCTCTATTAGAAAAAGAAAGTCAAGTGCACACAAAATAAAATTAAATCAATAGCAATACTCTGTGTAAATACTAAAAATATTATTATCATTAACCTGTGATTTAGTTGGCGTTTTACAGTTGGTTACACATCTGGTTTGAAAAGGGTGGCGCTCATGTGATGCCATTACTAGTTTAGCTTAGTTAGTAGAGCATCAGACTCTCATGCTGAGGATTGTAGGTTCAAACCTCACATGGTATGGTATGATTTTGTTGGTGAATTACAATTAATCGATTCAGAATCGATGCACTTCTATCAGACAGCTCGAAAGAATTGAGTTCGTTAAAAGAGTCGGTCTTCCCATCACTAGAGAATTCCGCATCGGACTCGAGAGTCGAGACACTGAAACCGAAACTGAAAACGAACGGGGAAAAAAAGAATGGAAACTCGAAAGGTTCGATACATTTACATGTATCAACTCGAAGGAATCGATTCTTTGAAAAGATTCGGTCCGCCCATCACTGCTGCCTAGGTAAATTACAGCCACCCAAAGTAATGTTTGCTTTAGATTTATTTACTGTCGCCTAATGAAGGTATTGATGTTGTATGTCAAGGAGGAAGCCTATTTGTAATGCATGTTAATTTGACTTGAGGTGCGAATCGCGAATAAAAAAAATCATCTCCCGCTGCGAAGCAATTCCGCCCCTTCTCGTTCATGCTGAGTCCACGTGTGGCGAACTCTATACTGTGAATTTGCACAGCCGGCCAATAGAAATGCTGCTTTGGGCATGTTGGCCTCTGAAAGAAAATCCAACAACGAGGAGTCTCTAATTGTGCCAGTATCACACACAAAAACAGGCAAAGAAGAGATGCAGTGTGGCTTGATACACATAATGATGTTTTCAAGTTACCCTGGTGATAGCAGCTAACTAGCATGCTAGTAGCTAATAACCACTCAGCACTGAGCATAGCATTGCAGCCGAGTCATAGCTATTAGCGCCCTCCTCAAATTTTGAAATGCCCCCCCTACACAACAAAATATAATTTATTGTAAAGATAACTGGTAGTAGTAACAGTCAGCTAGTGTTGCAGTAGTAAGTTAGTCAGTATTAGCCTCATTGGTGATAGTGAATAGACACTGATAATGCTATAAACACTGGCCAGAGTGTGTATAGCAGCGTACCTGTGTCCATGGGTCGCTCTGTGTTCAGGCTGTCGTTGCTGCCCTGATATGGCTGTCCGCCAAGAGTGATTCTGATTGGCTGCTCAGACAGACGGCCGGTACTGACAGACCTGCAGGGGAAAACATGGAGAATGTCGTAGGGGTTCCACCGTTAACTAAGCCACATCTCTACAGATGAAGATTATTCATGATGTGGTTTCATGTAATCAATCAACCCACATCATATCCGTCATATCAGAGGTGGACGACACTGACTGGACCAGACTTTTAGTAAAAGACTAATATCGGTCATATCATACATTGGTCTAACTGTAGAAGGGGTGTAAGGAAGAGACCAATGGACCCTGGAGGTCTGGGAAACCAGCAGCTTTCAGGGAGTATTACCTGCCGAAGGTCCTGCTGGCCTCAGGGGGCAGCCTGGCGCCCACTGGGATAAGGGCTGCAGTGGTGGGCACAGATGTCCCGGGCGTCCGCCAGCGTCTTGGTGGGCATGGGGCTGTCAGCCAGCGCCATCAGGTTACAGGACGCCTGCGTTTTGGGGATCTTGAACGGTGCCGAGATGGTCTGAATGACAAAAATATATATAGAAAATTGTTACCGTGGGATATTTTTTGATATTTACAGTGTACAAAATATTAGGACCGACCTCCTAATGTTGAGGTCTGACCCCTTTTGCACAGTCCATGGTTTTATTGTTTCAAAGCTCTCTATTCTATTTCAAACAGGTATACATTTTTTTCCACCCTGTATTGATCTTGCTTCACACACGCCTCCACTCACCTTGGTGGGGGAGCCAATGATGGTGGGCAGCGGGGACTTGTGCAGCCAATTGGAGGAGAGGGGGGAGGAGCCCAGTAGTTTGGTGGGGGAGGAGCCCAGGTTGGCCAGTCGGCCAAGCTGGGGAGAGTGGCTGGAGGAGGATGACGACGACGGCTGCACAGGGTCTGACAGCTGCTTGTGGAGCTTCTGCCTGGTCTGATAGACCTCTGTCAGGGTGGGGGCACTCTGAAGCCGGGCCCCCAGGAGCTGGGAGGATGGGACAGGGGAGCCTGGTGGGATAGGGGGGTTGGTTTAGAATTACTTCAGGTTTAGTACTTCCCATAGACAGACAGCGTAGTATTGCTATTATGCAATTTTCATGTTTGATTTTCTCTTGTTTAGCCCAAAGGTAGAATGAAAACAAGGCAATATTTTCCCATCAAAATGTTACATAGTGGATCTTTGATGAAAGGTCAGAGAATGAATTAACAGATTGAGACTGGATGGTTTTTAATGTGTGTGTATTCCCTGGCAGGTCAGGACAATATGTCTCTAGCCTCTAGTCACCACTAGGCGGCCCTTTCGTCTAGAAACTAATTTTTACTCCCCAGTAAAGAGCAAAAATAGCAGCAGCAGCAGCAGGGGAGAGATACCACTGGCTTTTATGAGCTTCTTGCTCAGTCACAGGATTTCTGCTGAATCCGCCGGAGGAAAAAAATAGCCCTGAAATTTTCCGCAGGCTCCCTCTGTAGGTCATAAAATCTGTTTGTTTGAGTGACTTCACAACTAGGGGACAAAGTACTGTAGTCTATCTGGCATGGGTATCGTTTGAGACGGTGTACTGCAGTTTCCTCAAAAAGTGGTCGCCATGACGACAAACCCCTCGACGCAAACAGCGCAGCAGTTGCGAGATGTGTTGTTGAGTGTGTGTGGCAGTGATGATGTCTGCAGCGTTAATGGAACACCAGCGACGTTTACAAGACTCGTGCGGCTTCTGTCAATAATAAACTGAAGTCAAAGAACGAGGGCGAGACAGAAGGGAAACAAAACAACTGCTAACCTCTCTACAGTCGCTGCTATAATTACAGACAGGAATTTCACTGTCCATGCACATGCTATCGTGTGGCAACTTTAACACACTGTCTACATGCACATCCTGTAAACAAGCTACAAATACCTGTGTTCTTTATAGTCTCCTATCCCTCTCATGTGTTATATATTGCGTATGTATTGATATTTCTTCTTTGTTTCTGTATATTTAACTGCTGTTATTTTACAAACCTTCATAGTACCGTAATCTCTACTCTTCATTTATACTACTTCTACTACATAACTTGTTCTAGTGTTGCAATTGTTGGTTGTGGATGCTTAAATACTCCCCATTTGCAATATTATTATTTATATTGCAGTGTTTTTTACAGGTTGGCAGCTTATCTCTGATTTGTTCTTTGTAACAGGCTTTGTAACACAGTGGTGACAGCTTTGTTGTTGTTTTTTAAAGAAAACTGACAAACAAAATACCAGGCTTGAACGCCAGCTTAGTGGATCACAGCACCATAGATGAATATAAAACAACAATGAACCTGGGTGGGCCGCCCAAATATTATCATTATGTTGGAAACACTGTATTCTCTTTCTTTGCTGTAGCCACAGTATTTGCTGCTGCAACGCCTTAAGTAATAATCATTGACATTTTCAAATAAGATGAATGTCTGTTTTGCTACTCTCTATTAATTAATAGAACACAATAGTGATTCAACCTCTAGCCATTTCATCAATCAGTTTGGAATAAATCTCAGAACTGGGTAGTTAGCATGAGCAGTGATAGCCACCACGGCTGTACACACGGTCTGCTGTCCAGACTATCTGGAGATAAGCTGAATCCTTGCCTACTGGACTACTGACCTCCCGAGGAGCTCCTGCTGCGAGACTCGTGGCCCTGGAGGTGACAGCAGCAGTGGCCCAGCTGCTCAGGGATGGTGCCCACTGCAAAGACAAACATGTTTTACTGTCATTTTCCAGCTACTGTTTCTACGCAATTCAAGTCCAATTCACGTCTGAAAGGTAATTGCCAAGAGCGGTTGAGGTTTTCTTTTGCCAACTGGAAACATGTTGAGGCATGTCCTTACCGAGAGGGGAGGGGGAATAGGGACGGGAGCTGCCGGTGGAGAGGCGGCGGCCCACCGTCTGAGGGACATCTGCAGAGCTGGGGGACCCCGAGCCTGCCTTGGGGAACCCCATGGGACTAGTGTTGGAGCGCCTCACTGTGCCAGACCTGGACAACACACACATCAGAAAAAGACACATCAGAATGTTAGAAAAATAACATTCAATAAAACCCTTGGCATGAGTCAGGATTCCAGTTACAGCTTTTTTTCCTCCTTTGGCTCATTTCATCCTGTTTCCCAAGTTAGTCAACGCTTTTGATTTGGCTGCCAAGACAACCCGCTCAGACTGCAACTGTAAGGCCTCAAAACAGCTTCCAGTCACGTGAAAAGGAAGCGTGTGGGAGCATTTGCTGGGCAGATTGCTAGTTTGTCAGTCTTAAATGCATCACAGCAATTTTTCTGTAGAATTGCACTTAAATCCCTATTTGCAGCCAATAGTATTATGTGGGGGACCACATTTAATTAATGAGTTACCCCCGCCCCAACCACAGTGTTTCATGAAACATGCATGGGGTAGTGAATTTCACTGTAATGACTGGTCAAGATGAGTCACTTCCTGGTTTAGCAAAACAAAACTTAAAGTTTGTACCAATAATGACTTCAAAACCTTAGAAATCGTGTATCCAGAGGCAAAAGAATAAAGAGAAATCATGAGCCAAAAACAAATGACGGCTGAAATTACAGAGAGTTGGATTTGCAGGGGATTAATGTTATCAGGGGACCTCGATTCTCACCAAAATATGGTGGGTAATTTGTGCTCAAGTTTTTGCTTTACCAATTACAGACATAGCAGATTAGCACAGGATCAAAATCTTATGAATAATCTCTGCAATTATTAGAAATCATCAGACGGTACCACATAATGTTAATCTCATCCAATAGGGATGAAGACAAACGTGCTTAGTTCCCTCTCCTCCTGGTTTCTTGCCGTCTGTCGCTCTGGTGTCTTGTTTTAGGTTGCAATTTGCAAAAATGTGGATGAGCAAACATGTCAACAGTTTCCTTGACATGTCTGCTTGCCGACTTCAAGCTCCCCACTGCTAGAGTAGTAAGCGCTAACCTATTAACAAGGGCCTCTGCTGGGTCAAAGGGACAGGGTGTCAGAGCTCTAATCCTCCCTTGGCAGACTAATGAGCCACGGGGGCTGGAAAGTGGGGCAGGTGGAGGTAGAGAAGCCAGGCTGGGGGTGGGGGGTGGGGGTATCTGTTGTCCAGGTCCTGATGCCCACGGTGTAGAGAGGGGTGAGACGGGGTGAACACGGTGCAGGAACACAAAGCTAACCTTAATCCTCAAAGCTACGGTCGCCAACAGGAGGGATTAGGTGGCAAAACAAGCAAACCAGGAGATGAAGACACACAGGTGGCCGGCACAACAACACCGCTAAGTTGGACAAGCTAACAACAAGTTAGCAGATATATCCTAGCACAAAGCTGACACAGGAGTAAACCCCCTGTGGCGCTCTCCTTTTCAGATAACAGACTGTTGATAGGAACAACAGAATTAACCCTGTGAAAGGAGGTGCCACCCTTCCCTCTTCCTCTGCCGTCCCACCTGCTTTGTCTTAACACAATACCCCCAACAAACCCTCCTTGCAACAGACACTCTGCTGATGTAACTTGGGTGAGACTTCACGGCTGATGAAATAACAGCCAGTGTTACCCTCTCAAACGGTGAGTAAAACATTTGTCACAGGCTAAAAGTCAAGAAAACAGGTATACAGGCAAACAGCAGACACGATTAGTGTTAGTCATGACTAGAAAACGCCCAGCACCAAGGGCACCTCCTGCACCCTCGGGCCCCCGGGCAGAGTAGCTTCTTACCTGGGGGAGCTGTAGAGCATGGTGGTTGGGCTGCTGGACAGGTTCTGCTTGATGCGCTGGTAGTTGCGTACCTGGGTGGGAACGGGGATGGGGGTGGTCTCGGCCCGCGGAGACACCATGGGGGTCTGTCCTGGGGTGGGCTGAGGCTGCCTGGGGGGGGAGAACGGGGAGAGGAGCGCCGTTAGCCAGTCCAGTTGGGGATGCTGCTTCCATATCTGCACCATGTCTTCAGGGGTGTCAACACCCATAGTGAAATGATATTCCAAAAGGCAGCCACTTCAAAAAAAACACTTTTGTTAAATAGTGAAATAAAATAAAGCAGGGCTACGCCAAGTGCTGGGACTAAGTCTCTGCACTAAGTTTCTTTGTTTACTTCAGTGAGGAGGCAGGTTCAGGAACTGAAGTTTAGCCCTGCTGAAAAGGGGGCCGGCTCAGCTACAATGGGCCGGGTTTCCATGTAAACACACAGAGGCATGACCAATAAGCTTCAGGCTGTCCCTGCTGGGGGTGGAGCTAGGGGTGGGGCTGGCTGAAGGCATGTGCTAGGCGGTCCCCCTGCCTTCAGCAGACTCAGAAGGGGAAGTGAAAAAAAAAACAAGCTCATTTGCATTCTTTTGTTATCTAACGGACACAAAATGTTCTCGACCATGAGGCCATGACTGGGTCACCTACAGAGCCGTTATTTGTAGGACAAGA
The DNA here is from genome assembly GCA_034670385.1 of Hoplostethus mediterraneus. NCBI lineage: Eukaryota > Metazoa > Chordata > Actinopteri > Trachichthyiformes > Trachichthyidae > Hoplostethus > Hoplostethus mediterraneus. The sequence goes on along the minus strand of JAXDDW010000162.1, from coordinate 607,382 downwards.
AAGGAGGGAGGAGTGGAGGAAACGACTGGTATAGAGCAGCGCCAGTTGGAAACCAGTATTATGCAATGATCTGAAGCAGGGGAGGAGGCAGAGGAGGGAAAGAGAGAGAGGTGGACACGTGAGGCACGAGGCTGTACATGCCCAGACAAAGAACCACAAAAGGACTTCCTTTGTTTGATTTGGGCAAATTCTGAGAAGAAAATCTGAACATGTTGTCCCTCTCCGCGCACACACACCGAGACGGCATTGGAAAAAGTAACCAGCGAAGGTGGCTTTCTCTCCCCCCACCCCCGCGCTGCTGAAAGCTTTATCAAATCCTATCAAGGCTTAATATGGGCAGGAACGTGATTCCCTCATGAGAAAGACAGTTTGTGGGTCAGTGAACGGCTGCTTCTTTCAAAGAGGCAGAGATGGGACAGGAGAGAGGGAGAATCTGCAAGCCAGTCTGCTTCACCACTGACCTGGTTTTGACCAAGCAGTGGGGGGGGGGGGGTTGGCAACAAACTCAATTGTACAAAAGAATCTCTCCATCCCTCGATCTCTCTTTTTTGACACTTTGCTGCCTCCTGCATCTGCACCAGCTGCTGACCTTCCCTTTCTTGCCTTTCCTCCACTCTCATTTTCTTTGTATTAACAATCTGCCTCTTCCTCTCCAGATGCCCTGCTCTTCTTTCCCCTCATCTCTCTCCATCCCTTATTCTGTTTCTCGCCCTCCCTCCTTCTTACTCCAATCGATTAAGAACACACAGAGGTTAAGTAAGGCTGTGATTCACAGCAAATGTATGCGTGTGTGTGTGTATATATAGCTGTGGCCTTGAAGGCAGCTAAGAACAAGGGATTGATCCTCTGGCAAAGAGACAGAGATGGCACCTCACCACAGATCATGCCAGGAGAATTATTGTTAAGGAGAAAGCATTGAAGAGGGAGACAAAGATGAGGACAATGAGGGGTTAGAAGAGGGTGAAGCTACCGTGGAAGGAGAGAACGAGAGAGCAGCAAAGAAAAGGAGGATAATGTGCTCAATGTGACATTTTCACACATTTTTAAAGATTTTTCAGTCTTTTCAAGGACCCATAGATATCCTGTTTAAGAATATTAACTGAGAAAATCTCATTTGCGTTGAAAGAAACTTGAGTTTCCATCAAATTCCACTTGGTGTGGAGGTTAACAGCCAATAACAAATCATTTATTTTTCATTTTATTTGTACTTTTAATACTTTTAAATGACAATACTCTGTAGAGATTGACAGAGAGAGAGAAAAGGTGCAAGAGATGACAAGTATGTTTTGTTCTTTTAATAGACAGCTGAGAAACCATAATAACATCATCATTTTGTTTTTGTGTGTTCGTGTGGATGAGGCTATTCTTATCCCCACAAGCCTCGAAGGATCAGGTGTGTTGTTTTTTTTAGCAAAGCACCGCCTTGTTGTTTGGCTCAGCTTCTGACTCAAAACTCAGTAATCACGCAGGTTTGGAGGGCAGAGGAATTCACTCAGAACAAGCGGACAACAAATGAACCGCGATGCTGCGAAACTGTAAATCAAAGAGAAGCTTTTTTGCTGGCCAATGAGACAGAAATAGTGCGATGAAGAAACACAGGAAGCTTCGCCGACACAAAAACACACTGAGCGCAGACGACACTGGTGGGCCTATACATAGATATGACCTTACAGAGCCGACAGCATGCACTTACTCATGCAGCCGCACACAGACATGGTTGCATGTTGGAAATGGAATCAGACGTACCACATAGTGTCACGTTCCCATTGCACATTCAATCTATTTTTTACCCTGATCCTCGTCAACGTCCACATATCCGTTCGTTCTCCGCAGCCTGTTTCTGACCAGTTAGCTATGTAGGGTTACGTGCCAGAGATAAAAGGGTGTCTGCCGGTTTCACCTAGAACTTCAGACCTTTTTACTGCTACCTGGAATTTAATTTAAAATCCATTTACAAACCAAATGCCGAGAGACTGGGACTATTTCTGATTGAATATAGAGAATGAAAGTTGTGTATCAATAAATAGGTAGTAAAAGAAAAAAGGAATCCAGGAAATGAAATGTTAAGGGATATGTTCAATCGTAGGGTTAGGGTTAGGGTAAAGCAGGTTAGTAAAGCAGTAAAGCTAGTAAAGCAGACAGGATGTATATTGCACTCCTAACCGTGTTCTCTATTAGTGTACAAAGAAACCAGACATTGCATGGTGAAAAAAAGATTTTTCAGACTTTTTAAGGACCCTAGATAATAATAATAATAAACCAGAAAATCTCCAAACCATTACCAAATTCCACTTAGTGTGTGGCAATATTTCTCCCCAACTTCATCATCATCACCTCCCTTCCAAGACTAATTCTCAAATAGATTGCGTGCTTTCCCCTGACATTTCAATGATATATTGAATTGAACAAGGTGTGTGTGTGTGTGGGGGGGGGGGGGGGGAATCCCTTGGGTCCTGTTGGACGACCAGCAGGTCAGTTCGGCCCACAGGTGAAACCAGGGTCTTTTTATTTGCAACAAACTCCAGGTTGTCATGTCCCGATTTGAGTTTTGCTTTTAAAGGGTTTAGACCAGCCTCTGGTCATGAACCACACAAAAAAACACACCAGCAGGAATAAAAAAGAAATGTGCAGGTAAGTTAGGCCTTAGGTTAGGTACTAAGTATTTAGATGCTGTTTGATGATATCACACTCACCCTCCACACATGAGGAACTCACTGGACGGCCGACGGCCCACTCCCATTGGTTGGTCATCTGTCGAAAAGGAGGGAGGGAAGGAAGGAAAACGTGACAATGATGGCAGTGCAGATGACTTTACCCATGGATAAATCATCAGTAATTGGTTGCCACTCAAAATGTCCACTGACACTTTCCGCTCTCAAAGCGCTTGTTCATTTTTTTGAGTGGGGACCTAGCAGGTGGATGTGTCTGTGTGTGTGTGTGTGGTGTGTGTCATAGCAGGTGCTGAGTGTGAAGTTCCATTGTCCCAGTCAAGAGGGAGTGTGTGTCTACCCTTTGTGGAGTGTTGTCTACAATTACGGCACAGAAATGGTTCACAGCTGTCCAATTTACCGGCTGTGTATTCTGGTGACATGTGCTGGTTTTGTGTGTGTGTGTGTGTGTGTGCGTGCATCATGTGGAGCTGTGAGTGAATACAAGAACACTGTCCTCCTATAGCAGCATGTGTCTTAGTAGTTATGTATATGTGTATGTTAAGCGTGTAGCATGTGTGTTTATTTCTGTGTCGATTTATGAGTATAGGGGCATCAGAGGTGTTTGTGTCTTAGTACTTACAGCTGTCGGTGGACAGGTGAGGCACCAGGACAAAGTCATCGGTGTCGCAGGAGGAGTTCTTACTGCTGGTACTTCCTGCAGACTCTTTAGATAGCTGCAGGAAGTTGGGAGGGCCGAGGGGAGGGGACGACAGCCCGTCCTCTGCCAACGTCTGCATGTCTGGGAGAGACTGTGTGTTTTGCGGGTGTGAGTTTGGAGAGAGGGGAGAGGGAAATGGAGGAAAAGGATTAAGTTGTAGTGGGGCTGCTGGGCGATGCAATTAAGGCTTTGAGACAGGGCAGCACTGACTGTCAAACTAATGTGATCACACTGTCAGAGAAAAATGACATCCTGGGAAATTTACTTCCCCTACTTTCCCTATGCTACTGTACTACTGTTCAACTATTATTAAACTAGTAGTAGTAGTAGTGATGATAGTGGTAATAGTAGTAGCAGCAGTAAGTGCGTAACTCTCCATACACAGAAAACACAATATTCAAAAGCACAAAAGTAAATCAAGCAAAAAAGTGAAACACCAAAAGCCAATAACATGGAGTCATACCCCAGTGTGGAAAATCTCGCTTAAGCCCCTTCTGGAAGGGATTAGTTGTCTCCAGGGTAGTCAAGGCAATTGTTCATTTTAGTCCCGTCTGAAGTGACCGACTGAGTTTTAACTCATTTGCAGAACATTAGTCACGCTACTTCCTGATTGCCCAAGAGTACCCAATTTATGTCTGTGAAAGTGCAGGCAGACTGACATGGGAGCATTTGAGGAGGCCTTTTGAAATTAAATGGTACAAACCCACATCCAACTAGACCGTACACGTCTTCTTGGGTGATAATACGTTAAAAGCAGATTGTGAAGTCCATCAGGAGAGCTATATCCTCCATGCTGCTATGATAGGCCATTGCAAAGTCAGCTAAGAGAAGTATTTTATCTTTAGGCAGACCTGGCTTGTTTTCTTGCCCTTTTGCACACCATGTTGAACCTTCTAGCGCCATTTGTATCGGAAGCAACTAGCAGGCTTCGCAGTGACGTTTGCACACAGGAACATGGAGCATGGCTAATATTTCATTACCCTTGCTACCCTGTAAATCTAATCCGGTCCGAATGGAGCTTTAGAGGAGTAATACCGAACTCACAGGAGGGGAGTTGTAGCGGATGCATGGTGAACTGCCGCAGGAGCTGTCCGTCACAACATTGGAGGCACTGGGGACCGGAACCGGACACGCTGGGGAAGAACAAAATGTTTTCAGAACGAAAGAGGTGACGGTTTTGTACAGTATCTCACCATTTATTGTTCTTGGGAACAATACATTTCTACTTACATTTTTTTATGCCAGGCGACGGCTCCAGGAAAGGATGGCTGAAAAACGCATCTGCAGGGTGAAGAGGTTAGAACAGAGAAGTCTTTTTTTACAACCATGAAGACCATTACATTTAATATAATAATCTAGAATTAAAAGACAATTTCCTGTCTGCGTGGTAAGTGATGTCAGCACTCACCAAAGTCCATCCTGTCTTTCTGGTTCCGCTGCAGCAGCCCTAGCAACAGGTCACCAAGGTGCGGGGATGTCTCCCTCGGGATGCTGGGTAACGGGGGCATGAGACTGTTAATGCCTCTTCAAAATAAAAATGTTGCTTCAAACAAAAGTCCCTTTTTAATGCTGCGTTTACATCATGTTGATTTACCATAAATACTATAACTACATCCCATAAGACGTTCAGACGTGAAAAAACATTCACATCTGCTTGCTAGTGGTAATTACAAGCAGGACGATATCTTCCACGTCAACTCTACTTACGAAAAGTGATTTTGTTCTTTTGCTTCCTCTGATAGGAAGTGAACGTGGCATGAACTACATGGTGTTTGGTGACTTACATGGGTTGTAGATTCTTGTTCTTCTCATAGAACATCCTCAGGTCCTGGGGACTATTGGCCTATGAGTATACGAACACAGCAGTGAGATGCACTGACACACAGACGTGTGCACACACGCGTCACCAATTTTCTCTTCTCACACAGTACCGACCTGGAAAGGTGGCTTGCCGACCAGACACTGGTAGATGACTGTCCCTATGCTCCAGAGGTCGGCCTTGGCGTCGTAGTTCTGTGACATGATGACCTCTGGGGCCTGGTGGGGCAGAGGTCAAAGGTAAATGTAAACGTGTTGCTGAGTAAGCGGACGTGACATTTGAGAATGACTGACATCAGCTGCAGTTCAACACAAATAAAACTCATTTACCATGTACATAGGCGACCCACAGAGTGTGGCTGCCATCATGTTGCTCTGGAGGTACCGGGCGAAGCCAAAGTCAGCTGCAGGACAGAAGCATGGAACAAGCCACTCAGTATGAGTGTTATTACTAGCAACACACACCACTGTTTTTGACTCTTGTGAATCCCTTTGAGAGAAACAACAGTGTCAAACACTCTACCTTTAACAGAGCTAGAAATAGCAATAGTCAATGAAAATGCTGTAAGACTACTAGCTAATAAGTAGCTAATAAGTAGCTAATAAGACTAGGAAAGTGGGAATTTTGTATGATACCCAAGTTGCCATGATGTTACGTTCAGGGGGCATGGGACCTGTGTCAACAACTGACTGTAAAAATGATGAACACATCAAACTTTTGGCAAACAAATTAATTAAAAACCAATTACACGCCCAATGCATATTTTCTCCTCCCCGTTCTGAAACAGCAGAGTATTTCTGCACTGCTTCATTTCTAAAATAAAACAACCATCAAAAAATGACTTTTGTTGCAGGGTCCATTTTGTTATTACTTCTGACCAAAAGCACTTGAATACACAACATGTTGTATTCCTCGACTGCTTTCAGAAGTAGAAGCTTATTAGGAGCATTTGAAGGCAACATAACTGTTTCAGGAGTTTCCAAACACACTGTAACTATTGACCTTGGACCATGGCCATCGGCATTTTGAGTTGGGCCCCTCTAGCCCAATTATGGCCCTTGCATAACACTTGATAGGTGGGAAATACTGTATATGGGCAATCACAAGACCTGGTGTCTCGTGATAAGCCTTCTGTTCATTTTAAGCCTGTATACACATCCTATGTACAACGTTTATATTATGATAACCATTAATATACAATCTCTACTTTAGCAGAAATGTAGGCAGATTATATTGTTTAAAATGTGTATTTGTGACACTAGTCTAGAATTTATCTAGGCATGGAATATGAAGCCAATGAAGTGTGTTTGGTTTCCGTCACCTATTTTGATGCGAATGCCACTGATGCTGGACTTCTTGCGACCTGCATAGGACAGCAGGATGTTCTGGGGCTTCAGGTCCCGGTGGATGATTCCTTTGCTGTTGAGGATGCGCATGGCGGCGGCTATTTGCTGGAGGAAAACCCTCAGTGTGTCTTCTCTCAGGGTCCCCTTGGCTAAACAAGGCAAAAGAGGAGGGAAATAAAATGACCCAGTCTAAAAGTGGTGTGCTGTCTTAATGTACTGCATTTATTCAGGGTTGAATCAACAGAACCTGAACTCGTAAAGGGAAGAGGAGGAGGGAAGGAAGACAACATGAAGCCTCCAGCAAGTCTGCTCATTAAGATACACCATTTTAGCCTGACTACACTGTCCAGACATTGTCATCCATTGGACTCATTGAGATGCTTCCTGCTCCCTAATGGATATCATTAATGACTGGTTGCCTTGGTTTGTACTCACATGATGGAGACTACACTGAGTGCAATGAGAAAGGTACATTAAGTAAACACATCATCATATTGCACTGCAATTGCTCTCTCTTGATAAGCTTATCCCTGAGCCAGAAGGGAATGCATGTGCAGCCTCATTTGATTGAAGCTAACAATTAGTGTATTAAAGTATTCATCCTAAGGTAAAAAGCATAAATTGTAGTGGTAAAGGTTCTAGTCCCTGCTGGTAGTGAACTAAGTGAATCCAATGTGAGGCTAAGAGGATTCCTCTCCCTCTACACCAAGCCATTGTGATTACAATGTAAGCATAGATCACACCAGTGGGCTTATCAACATTAATCTAGGATTTAGGGTTTAATACACCCTGCCCACCACAGTGGACCGACTTCTAACATGCAAAAGTTGCATAAGCAGTGGAATAATACTCTTACAGGATCCTATTACATAATGGAAGATGGCTGGCAGCGGCACGATGCCCCATGCCCCAGGTATGTGGAAACACACATCTTTATGCAGAAGCCTTCCCCAGATAACAACCCTGTCCGGATGGGGTATGAGTCCGGAGTTCAGCCAGGCAGTTGGGCACAGCTTTCCTCAGAGCACCAATAGCACCACGGCCCCATGTGTGCTAGGTTATTGAGTGCCTCGGGCTTCCACTTTGCCCCGGTGGTTTCATTTCACAACCACAAACGTTACAGGGGTAGATACAGTGTGAGCTGACTGTTAGCCAAGTGAAGACCCCCTGGCCCACCCTTTCATAACTGCCTTTGACCGTGACTTACACTGTGACGCAAATAGTATCAGGAGTGGTCTGTTTGTAGATGGACGCTTACGGTTACTGTAATGGTTAAAGGTTAAGTTGCTGTGATACACGAGTCATTCCAGCAACACAATCAGTGACTTTGTGGGAATCTGTTATGTTCAATGCATTCCAGGACTTTTTTTGTGATGTAGTTTTGTACCCACTTTCCCATGTTTGACACACTTCTGTCATTTGTAGCATCAGGCGGGAGATAACGGAGCCTTCAAAAAGTTCCCGTAGTTCCTATTTGGAACTACCAGGAGGTCGACGTGAACAGTTTCTCCCAGTCGGAAGTTTGTATTTACGATAACTCCCATTTGATGTGAATGCAGCATCAGTTGTGGGTTGTACTTGTAGGTGGAGAGAGTGGCAGCAGTAGCGCTGGCTATTGCTCTGTGATAAGACATCATAAGAGATGGTGACCTTGGGCGTAAACCATCCCAGTGGCGTCAGCATTGTGCTGGCTGGCTCTCAGCTGGTGAAGGAACCCTTTGTGCAAAGCTGCAGAGGCTCCTACACACACGTCCCTCACAGAGCAGTCATGGACTCTCATGTACATACACACACATGAACATGCCCACATAGAACACATGCATACCCACACACTCATTTCCAGGCAAAATAAGTCATGTGCACAGATTCCCACACATACACCCATGATGACTCCAGTCACATGGCCATCTCTCCTCCATGTTAGTAACTTTGTTTTGATTAATAATAATCTCTGTATGAGTGTGTGTGTGTGTGTGTGTGAGAGAGAGAGACAGATTAGTGTGATGCTTACCTTGCAGATAGTCAGCCAGATCACCTCCGTTGCAGTACTGTGTGTGTGGGGAGGAAAGATAAACAACATCAGGAACACTGTGAACAGCAGCACATTCAGGATTAACAATATCAAGCTCAGAGCACATTTTGGTACGGTGTGTGTCTGTGTGTATTTGTGTGTATGTTCCCATCCAGGCCCAGATAATGGCAGGCTTATCAATTAATCTGATGAGTGGCTGTAGCTTTATCAGCTTTATCTGACAACCTCTGCTTAGGCGCAGTTATTTTTCATGAGGAGGAGGGGTGAAGAACGATTTAGTGAAATTCCAAACAAGGAGCCAAAAATAAGTTAAAGAGAGTAACACACTGAATCATCCTAGTTTGCTAATAATGCCACTGGCCATCAGTTCACCCCTTTGTCAATTACACAGATCAGATCCCTCATTTAATTGACTGCTGCCTCTTGTGATCAAAGCTGGCGTTTGATCTAGCCTGTGCTGATCTGCATCATCACAGTGACTGCAAGAACGGAATTCAACTACAGGAAACTGCGCAAGGTTTTATGGCTATATGGAGACCGATGTTGAGGATGAGGTTATCAAAACTCTGTCCAATAAACAAGCTGCTTGCGAGTCCATGTGACCTTTTGTTTACAAGCCCTGGTTCGCTTGTAATCGGGCATTGTGAACCTCAATGATCAAATACAAAAACGCAACAAAAGTAAAGTTTTCCACTCTGGTTCAGGCCAAAGAAAATTAACTGTAGTTGTGATTTCATCTTAAGGTTAGATGTCATCTCCTTCGAGTTATACAAGCCTATTTCAAACCACGTCTGCTACGTTGGCAGAACGCAGCACTAAATGTTCCAGGACCACGTCTTCCCTTGAATACTCACTGAAAAGTAAATGTCGTGTTTTTTGCTCTGGGACATCACGTCCCTCTGAACAGTATGTCTTCTCGGTGGATTTAAACTGAGCTCAGATCAGTCATCACTTCGCAAGAAACTCTGATATTCCCATTAATCTTTGAGTAAGACAGGATGTTTTTTGCTGAGCAAAAAAAAAGTGTCAACAAAACCTTGTCATTGTCAATGGCTTCAGTATCGCATTGATTAAACCAGACTAAGGTTACCTGGAATAGAATGCCCCTAGCAAAGATCCTAAAACCATCTGATAATTGGAAGAAAATGAAAACAGCATTGAATTCATAGGGGGCATATTCTCCATTCGCCTAGAGCAACCAACCGCCTGTCTCGTCTGTCACCTGTGTTGGCTCTGACAAAAGATGATGATAAACAAGTGAAGGCTCTCTCAGGTCAAGGTAACCTGGTCCTTTGGTAATTTATCCAACTACTCCCAAAGGATTACCTTATCAACAGGGTGGAAAGTGAGAGGAGGGATATTAATGTACAGCAGAGTTGTCTAAATACAAGCCGATGGCTTTCGCAGAACAGCTTTCCTAGAAAACAGAGGAGTGTATTTTCAGTCAGAAAATTGAGGTGCTGTCAGGTTTGTTTTCAGCCCTGCAGGGCTCTTAGTAATGTTGCGAAACTGGAGATACAGTAGGATGTGGAGAAAGGTGGTGGAGGGGGCTGAGGGAAAGTGAGGACGCCGTGAGGAAGGCGAGGGAGGAAAGCGGTGATAAATCCTACGGCGGCCCAGTGTGGAAAGAACACATGTTGTGTGACAAATGAGTAGAAAATACAGGTCCTGACTCATCAGATATCAGTCACATTTCTGCACTTACCTCCATGACCAGAAAAACAGAGTTGGGCGTTTCCTGGAAGAGAAGAGACACAGTCAGTTAGACATGACAGTTACCCTGCAGCAGCTGGGAGCTGCACTGCTGCTTGAAACAGCCATGAGAAAAACAGCCACATAACCAAGTTGTGTTTGATAGTTTGCATAGCCTGGCACCGGTCCATGGAGCTACAGCCAAACCGCCCTCCGTCATTCCAGCCTGGGTCATGCAAAGTGTGTGTGTGTGTGTGTGTGTGTGTGTGTGTGTGTGCGCGCGCATGTGTTCAAGGTATAGGGGTTCAGGGAATCATGGCAACATGACAACTAGAACAGACACCTTGTCAACACTGAGGAGCCGAGATGCTGAAACACAGCCAAGTAACATAAGCAGGCTTCTAGGTTACCTCTGTGTGTGTGTGTGTGTGTGTGTGTGTGTGTGTGTGTGTGTGTGTGTGTGTGTGTGTGTGTGTGTGTGTGTGTGTTGGCGACTATGTGCTGATATGTGTGTGTGTGTGAGGTATCAGGTTGTGTGCATCATGTTCTCCCACATCATCAACTCCAGACATAAAAAACAATCAGTAGGACTACATATCCCATCAGACCCTAGCTGAAGCCCAATTAACTATAACTACACATTGATATTCGGTGTTTTTCACATCCTTCTCCAAACAGATCATCCAATATATGCACCCTTTCCACAACCTGACCAGCAACTACAGCACAGTCACGCATTCCAAGTCATGTGACCCAAGACCCGAGGCCAACGGGCCCGTCTGATTGGTTGGGTAGCTCGTTCCTCTCCAGTCCTATTGAGTGCTCGCTGCAGATGGGGCAGGTGGTGATGGGGGATGGGCCGCCATTATCCATTCTGGCTCTGTCTGTGTGCATGGGGTAGGCTGGCGCCAGGGTGGGATTACATAACGGGGGTGTATTCTGCAGCGCAATGAGGGGCTGGGGGAGAGGTACAGTAAACCATGCGGCCGGAGGGGTGAGGATGATTGATAACTGTGTAGAAGGCCCCTTCAACCACCCCGACACACTCCGTCACTGAGGGACATTCTTGCACAATCCAAAACTCAAGCCTCCACTGTGGAGCGTCAGCCAAAACCACTACCAAGAAATAGATAGAGATTGAGTGTACCACTAGGGAAAGCTGCTCCCGGCCTGATGAAAACACTTTTAATTTAGTGTTGTTTTTTTAGGGGGGGGCACTTCCCCGTGTTGTTGTTTCTGGCTGGTGCAGTTGCCTGAGTTTGGTTTGTTGCCTAATTGCTGAGGAGTGAGAGGAATTTCAAGAGGCAGGTGGTGATATCAGTACATAGGGCAGCCTTTGTTTGTTGAGGCTTAGAAGAAGTAGCAGCTAGCGGTTATGAAAGTGAAAACCGCTTGAACTGTTTTCCATGAGTAAATGTAGAGGTGCACCAATCCCAATTTATCAATCAAGTGGTACTCATATCGGTTATATGAGTACTAATCTGATTACCACTCGATGAACATTCATTATGCCGAAGATTTTTCCAAAATGGCAACATTTCAGTGTTTTCATGTTCGCCCACCAGTATCAAGTCAGCCACAATTAACAAAATAATGCCTTATCAAAATTTCAGAAAACCCATATTGATGGACATGTGTTGCAGTTTGTTGAGCACCTAAGTGAATATATCCAAGGAGGACTCTACAGTGCATGAAAATATAATTGGGTTTTCATTTTATATATACACCATGTATTTATACCAACATTACTGTACTCTTTTTTTTTTTTTTCCAAAAGTGATAGTGACATAGTTATGCTTTTATTTTGAAAGCAGAATCACCCCACAGAATCGTGAGTATTATTTTATTTAACTGTCTCTGGCTGGTTTGAGGAAGCTACCTCGCCTCTCCTCCACACTCAACACTGCCAGACACCTTAGCTTGGCACAGCTGGCACTTTGAATCACCGCACTGCAGACATTTTTCATCCTGCCGTAAAACTATTTCATTCAAGTGCAGCTAATTAAATTATCGGTATCAGGACGGCTTCATTTGCTGATCCAAGCACGAGTACCTGGGAGCTGTTTTGGCCGTATCTGGAAAAAAAATCAGAGGACTTTGGACGGTACGCTGCCAGAAAGGGGCCAGGCTCTAAAACATTCCCTTCTGGTGGAAAATATTCCAAAACAACAGTGTTATAAATATCCCTTCTGTCATCATAAACTCGCCACAGAAACACACCGACACTCATGCACTGTTTCTAAACCATTTCACAACTGACCATCTGTCTGCTGGTTGGACAGATCGTCATCATCATTTTATTGTCCTGAGGACCTGATTAGACAAGAAATGAGAACGCAGCACATCAGTGCTGAAAAATGAGTGTTGTCTTGAGGTGGGACACACACACAAAAGTGATCAGGACTGCCAACACTCGATTTGAGCCCAAACAACAAAGCCGTTCACTGATTGCGTCACACTCCAACTCCAGGAGTGCAGAGTTACATAAGTGCAAGGGGGGGGAAGGGAAATGACCGAGATGGAGATGGAGGAGGGGGAGGTGTGTGTGTGTGTGTGTGTGTGTGTACAGGGGGGGGGGGGGGGGGGGGCGACATAACAGCAGCACACACAGACCTGACAGAACACTGTCACTAGCAGCAATGACAAAGCACCGATTACATGCTGATGCCAGAGGGTCATGCTTACATGCTGGTGTGTTTTTCAGTGACTGATTGAATCTTGGGGCATGTTTTTATTCTATGCTTTAGTTTCTGCAGGCGTGGCAGCCGCACAATTTGTTGTTACACAGATGGAAAGGCACAGGGTGTCCCATGGAGGTGTGTGTGGGTGCGACAAATAAAGCCATATAATGAACAAAAAACATTTTGAAGGCTCCAATATCTCCCACCTGATGGTGCTCATAATGGAACGGTGGAAAAAATGGAATTACTAGTTATATTCACACTAGTCGACTCTGTTTATGATCAACTACCTGCTGAAGTTCGTTTGGTTGACAAAGCAGCTTGTTAACTAGTTGTTGTTATGGAGCTAGGTAGCAATAGACAAGAGCTTCCCAACCAGCTGAACGAGTGAACGCTTCCGGGTCAGAGCAATGGGAAATCTCCCCATCGTTCCATTTTGTCCAAAATTACCTAAATGCAACAGCAGGGAAAGTGGGCATTATAAAAAGGCAAATTACAAAACTTCATCACAAAATAACTCCTGAAATGCATTTAACATCACAGATTGATCATATATATTTTTACTGAAGGGCAAATATCGGTCTAACCCTATTACAGACAGTCTCTAAGACCTAATGCCAGGTCTGTGACTGGACTGATGCTTATCAACTGGAAAACACAACATTTTTAAGACCTCTAAAACTTTAAATACTATATCTAACTGTATTCTGTATTTCGTTTATGGCCTTGAGGTACGATAATTTGATTTAAGACATTTTCATGGAAGAAGCCTAAATGTGAAAGAATTAAAATACTGCAAAATCCTTTCCTTAAATAAGTTGTGTGCTGGTCAAACACATACAAAGTCCATCCGGAGGAGGCAGAATCCAAAAAGACAAACTGTGTGTATGTGTGTGTTGTAGCTATAGGGTTTTCCTCTGGGCTTATGTCCCAGCCGGTTTAATGGCTGCAAAGAAAAGCCCCGCGCTGGAATGTGGACAGAGCCTCATGCTGCTGGTTTTCTAGGAACAGTCCCTGAGCTCTGAAAATCCCCCTGAATGTATCCAAGAACAAGTAACTCCCCTCTTTCTGTTTCCACCCGACTTCATGTCAGTCATCCCTCTCTACCTCTTGTGACCTTGTGACACACACACACACATACGCACACACAGACGCACACACACACACACACCGGCCCCTCTCAAAGCTGGAACACAGTGTTCCTCTGGAGGAAGTTCACATTTTGTTTTGGAAGCTCGGCCCCACAAACCACATGACCGTCGAGCTTCGTAAACAAACCCTCCTCCTCATCATGGTTGTTTTTTTTCCCTGACATCATGTTTCCTCGTCATAGCTCTTCACCGTCAAACTCTCCCTGTCCAATTACTTCACGTCTCATGAAACAGTGTTTGCGTGTGTGGATGAAGTGAAGTGAAGTGAGCGTGTGTGAGAATGTGGCTGGTTGAGTAGCGTCCTCATGCAGAGTGCATTGCCTAGGAAATGCCACCTCCAGTGTTTGAAATTAATGTTTTGCCTCACCTGCCAAGGGGCAACGGAACTAAAAAAAAGCCAAGAATAATTTTCGTGAGCCAAAATAATTAGTATATATTTTCCATAGAAATATGTCACCCTGCACGTTTTCAACGCTGTTTCATGTATATAATCAGGTACTGTTTTCTTCTTACACATACTGTGTGTCGTCACATGGGAATAATGTTTCAACCAACATTAGACTAGTTATCCATCCATGAAATTTAGAAAAACAGTAACAGTCAGCCAATCAGGAGCCTGTTTGATACAGAGCCATTGCTTTGCTTTGAAAACAGGCATGTTATTGTCTCAAGTTATCAGCCAGTGTGGCGGGTGACTATGACTGATTTATCCGCTGTAGGGTAAGATGGGCAAGAACGTCTGAATATACATCCAAACAAAATGCCTCTCCAATATCTTTCTAGCCAACATACAGTACTGATGTTTTGAAGGCGCACACACACACACACACACACACACACACACACACACACACACACACACACACACACACACACACACACACACACACACACACACACACACACACACACACACACACACACACACACACACACACACTGTTCTCACCCTGCTTCTCGAAAGCACTCAAATTGCAAAGTGGCTGAGCTGTACTGTGCAGCGTGGGCTGGAGAGAGCGAGAGAGCGAGAGAGCGAGAGAGAGAGAGAGAGAGAGAGAGAGAGAGAGAGAGAGAGAGAGAGAGAGAGAGACTAACAGCAGACCGGAGCGACTTAGACAGTCGACACCTTATAATTAGGGCTCTCTTCTTCTACTTGGCTACATCTTGCTTAACTCTAACGTCTCTGTGAAGGAGGATGGAAGAGACGTGGCCTTGTGCTCAGGACTGTCATTAAAGCAGCAAATGAGCAGAGCTCCTCCACAGCGCAGTGCCTGGAATAAGGACCTGCAATCTCTCATTTGGCGCAGATACTCCCACATGCAACCTTTCAGTTTTTGTCAATGCACAGCTATTCTGAGAGGCAGGCAGGTGAACTGACAACAGTGATTCACACAAAGCGACCCAAGGTTTAGCTGGCAGAAGCCATACAAGTGTCGTTTATATGCTATCTGGAGGTTTCAGCAAGCTAAATTTAATATGTTTTAAGACTTTTAATTTATTTATTTAAATGCAATCTGGCATTGAATTTAAGACCGATTTGAAAATCAAAATAAAGAAACAACAGTGACAAAGCCAGCCTATTTCCAATTGAACATAGCTGGTGAATGTTCTAAAACCATAACATGCATGTGGGTGAATTTACTGTGATCAAGTTATGTAATACAGCATAATAAAATAGAACACTACCAGTCATAGCTTTTGGTGAAACCCCATCAATTCATAAATACCATTATCGAATTTCATGTTTGCATCAAATTGAAACTTAATTAAAAACAAACCATTAAATTCAAACCATTAAAAGTATTTTTAATACTTATTTTTTCAGATTTATAAGGATTCTGATATACCCTTCATATAATTCGTTTGGGGAAAACTCATTGTGTGAGAAGCGGTGAAAATGAACTGCGCTTGTTTTGCTTTGTTCATTCAATAAGAAAAGAAAGAAATGCTGAGGCAGTATGGCGAGGTCTTAAATGGGTTATGCTGTGGTGTGATATTGAGTGAATGCTCGCCTCTATTGTGAACCAAAATCACACACACAAAAGGAAATGTGCAGCTCTACTCTGTTTATTCAGCGATCAGACCAACACTATACTGTGGCTAACGGCCTATGTGATAATACAGCACATAGATACAAAGTAAGTTGTTGAATGAAGAAATGAATGTTTACCTTTCCATAATATCGTGTTGTGAACATTTTGTGCTTGTACATCAAATGCCTGCTGGGATACGGTGGACTACTGCAGTTTTTATTGGCTACTAGTTGTCCTGTGCATGTGTTAAATGGATGTTTTTTCATATGTATAATGTCAATATCTGTGATTCTCACAGAGACAAGTGCGTGAATGAGCAGCTGTGGCCCTAAACCATAAGGGACTTGCTATATTATGTGGTGTTTGTGTGTAAACTGGATGTATGTTGAGCCCAGAGCACTGTGCTTCTCCAAAAGGTCAATCCCTCACAGCCTCGACACCCACTGACACAAAGACCTAACAACCATCTACTGTTGACAGGCCTGTCACTAACCACCCATCCCCCTATAGCTACAAAGACGCTAATGTTAATGGTCACTACTAGCAATGTTAAATAGATGAGCTGTTACCTGTTGATAGATGCAAGGGCAACAAAAGAGTTATTCAAGCTGTTTGCATGTAAAGCCGGTGTCCCAACACTAGCGCCATAAACAACCACAAGATTGAGCTGACATACAGCTGCTCTGCTCTACCAGGCTCACTATGACCCAGGCTGCCCATTTGGTGCAGAATATTACATGTTATTGTAGTCCTTAAACTCATCATTGGACAATTAGCCCCAATCCTCTTGCTGTAGCCAGTGAAAATCAGCGAGCAATCCAAAGACAAGAGTTTTTCCAAACTTGGTCTCTGCCTTTAAAGTAAACTCAAGAGGGATTTGTCAGCCATATACGCTATGAACATACCCTGTAGCCTCTGAAACAAACCAAAGTCAAACCTCCAGACTGTTTCTTCAGGGAAGTATTGAAGAAATGAGAAGACATGGCCAGGGTGAAACAGTAGTGAATATCTGGCAAATTATTGAATGCTCACATGACAAGACAAGGAAAGCTCCCTGTGATTTTCAAACATCACTGGGCCGCAGATGAATCAGGGCGTGTATCGGCTCCCATGTTAGCTAAAAGGATAGTGTTTGAAAACAGACCATGACTAGACAATCAGATTCAGATGATAAGCCAAATCTAATTAAATAAATCAGTTATCCTTTTTTAGCCGTATGATGTTATTTGCTCTTTTTCACACCAAGAAGCACCATATACTGCAAATAACAGCCATAAGGGCTCTGATTAATAAAGAGGAGAGTGAGAAAGAAACGCTGAAAATAAGACAGAAAAGGATCTGATTCCTCTTTCCAAAGAGAGGATGATGTCAACACTTTGAACTGAGTTGAACTGAGTTGTTTTGTTCTGGTCCTCTTTTTAGTCCACTAAAAGAGGACAGCCCTGACGGTTGCACAAATCAGCCTGGGTTAGATTTCCTGCTCTGGTGGGTAAACTCAAGTCACACTGCACGCAGTACCAACCACAACAGCTGATGAAAGGTGGAGAGATGCCAACTCGGGAGGTAAGAGGAAGGGATGGAGGCGTGCAAGAGGAGGACACAAAAACTGAAAAGAGAGAGGGCCTGATACAAAGGGCCCAATACACAGTAAACATACAGAGGGAGTGGAAAAACAAAAAAAAACAGGGGGAAAGAAAAGCAGCAGCTGTCAGCTCTTCTCTATTACCGAAGTGACACACCAGGCTCTAGACGGTCCCAGAAAGGGAAATACACAACATAACAGAGGCAGACAGACTGAGACTGCAGAGAAAATAAGGAAGAAAACAAAAAGCCACATGGTAGAGAGAAAGAGCGAGGGAGAGGGGGGAGAGAAAGCGAGCTTGAAAAAGAAAGAGAGCGAGCATGAAGAAACTTCAAGTCAAACCACAGAGTTAACACAGTGGGCTCTGAGGGGTTGAGCATGCACCAAGGACAACACAGCTTTCCCAGTTCCTGTCCAGGACCAAAACCAGTGTATGGTCCCTGGCATCTCGGGGCCAAATCAGCAGAGCAACACTGCCTGATTGAAAGAGGCCTACAAAACACTTTCTTTGTGGTTTATACTTTAGATTTTCTTTGCTTTACACTATCAATTTATATGAGATATGCCATTTGGTAGATTAAGGCACCTTACAGCACCATGAGTTTTCCAATAATGCTATAATAACACCCATCATAACTTGACAAATCCCTCTGTACTTTTTATTAAAACCTCCACATAACTAGCTTGCTCTCCTGGTGAACAAGCTCAGAGCACCATGTTGTATCAAACTATCATCATGAAACATCTTTCACATGTGGAAATATGCAAGCCATATTTTGGAAAACTCAACTAGTGATTTGTCTATTTTAGGTCAAGAGCACTCGTAGTCATGGAAGGAAGATAATTGGCTATGTTGAATTCGAACATCCACTTTTCTAAAACAAAATCTCTATCTTAAACGTTTCGAGGACAAAGAGGTAGCTGAAGCTTGTGTCCGTGATGGAAGCTACCTATTTGGCTGCATCCTGCCTTTTTAGATATGACTGAGCTCCTCAGCCATATGCCTCTGGAAGAGATTATCACATCGGTGGTGCTGATGGAGGCATGAAGAACAGGGTGGAGGAGGAGTGGATAGACTGATCAGCGGGATCCCTGTGGGAGGCTTACGCAAACACAGGAAATACAGCGACCATGTGGGAAGTGCTTTCATCAGTTCAAGAGCTCCTGCCTCCCCGGTTCTCCCATTATCTGTCCTTTTTGGGAGTACACCCAAATCGGAGGGCTTTTTATAGCCAGTCCTGGAGCTAGCCACTGATACTGGAGAGGGAAACATTTGAATTTCCAATATATGTGGTGATAAGGACTTTTTGTGATAAAGAAAAACATACCTAGAAGCAAGTGCATATCAGACAACAGCAGTTTTGATGAAGGGATGCATTCAGATGCATCATAGCCCTCTACGGAGCCAAAACAAGTCACTGGAAGTCCATTAATTTCCTATAAAGCTGAGCAGTGAGGGAAAGTCAATATGTGCACGATCAACAAGTATGTCGGCTGAGAAAGGCCGGCTGAACTTTTCATGGTCATCAGTGCCAACAGCCAATCACATTTCTGTGCTTCCTTGTTTCTCTACCAATGTGATTTTGTTTCGTGAATAGTTCTGCCTGGTAAGTACAAAATGGACAAGAGGTTAATTCCAGTGATTCAAAGCTTCCCAGTTCTCTACAACCTTTGTATGAAAGACTACAGGAATAAACGTCTCAAAAACGATGCTTGGAGAACGGCTGCATCAATCATAAGCTGTTAAATTGTATTTTCTCTGTTTATTTTTGATTAATGCAACCTAATTACTGCTTGCTAGCTAGTTATGTAACCATATCAAAACAATGTAACATTATGAAAGGCAGCACCAAAGCAGTAAAAAACATATGATTATATAAATACATTGCTTATTTTTGTTGTTCAAATTTTTATAGCCTCTCGCTGCGCCCAGCCGCCCACATTTGGCCAAAATAGAGTGACTCGCAGTGTCCAGTATACAAGCACTGACACACTCCAGAGGTACAAAACAACAGCACCAGTGATAAATGAAGGAGGGGGTGAGATGGGAAAGTGACACAGTCACTGCCACCTACATCGAGTATTTATGAAAATAACACATTTTTTTACTACCCATTATGGTGGTTGGAATACAAGCCATTACCAATATATCTGTGATACTATTTATCAACTAATAATATGGACACTCCGATGTATCTGTGATGTGGGACTCTACTACATACTAACAGTGGAGCCAAAGCACCCAGCCAGAGGACAGAGGGGATCTGAGCTGAGCTGAACTGGCCTTTTCAGAGGCCAGCTGCATCATGGTCCTTTGACATGTGAAGATGTGGACAAGGGCTCCTCATATGAGGCATCAACCAGTGTGTCTGTGATAGTCCACTGATAGTTTGGCCTTTGTGATGTGGCACTGTGCTCGAAGATATTGTAATGTCTTAATGAAGTCGTTCTTTGGGAATTTTCTCCACTGACAAACTTTGGGTGATGCAGCCTTGTAAAGTCTATTTTTGTAAAAGAAGAAAAAACAAATCCAAGGCCCTCGTCATGGAAAAAGGTTAAAAGGCCTTTATTCCATTGGCTTGTTCAAAGAACAGCTTTAAAAACTTCCAATGCTCCAAAGCGTTTCGGTATTGGCCGAAAAGTTTTTAAACCTGTTCTTTGAACAAGCCAATGGAATAAAGGCATGTTAACATTTTTCTATGTAGCATGCTCTACTCCATTTTTTTTAAATTCTTGTAAACTTCTGAGATCTAAATATCACGTACAACCTTGAGGTCCATCTTCATTGGAGCCATGAAAACACAGTTTCAATGGGTGTCTATTTTGAAAAGTCTCCCCACCCTACCTGTTACATCACTGGGGCTAATGTGATGATGAAGATGAATAGAACATGATGGACTAAACAATGAGTGCCGGGCCGGTCTTGGCCTTTAGCTCTGTTGTAGTATGACCCTGAATGAGCCAGCAGTGTCAAAGGCAGATAGAAGGCAGGCTAGCTCAGCATGCAACCAAAGGGCTTGGCCGTGGTAAGGACAAAGGCCAACCGCATTGATCCTCTTAACCTGCTTTTGGATTAGTGGGCGCAGATTCCAGTTTTTCTGAGAGATGGTCCATACTGAAATACTGGAGTCAAGACAAGGCCTTGGTCATTCCTGCCTGTCTGGCACTAAGCTAAGCACACAGTGAACATCAGTCAATGTAGATACTGACTTAAATTCATCAAGCTTCTCAGGGCATTGGTTTTGATATCCCCTTGACTGTTTAATCCTGATTAATCAAAAGGTAAGATTCATTGTAGCAGCATTCCTACTTTTGGGACACTGGTGAAGTACAGGTCATTGAATCCATGTTTACTTAAAGGTGCAATAATTTATTGATTTTTACTGCCCCGTGGCAGAACACGACCATAATAAATCTGCAGGGGGTTTATGGAGTTGTTGAACAATACCAATGACTCAATGATTTCTGGCTTTCAAAACTCATTTCCCGGCCTGTTTTGGCACAAAAACTCTCCATTGATTGGAATTTCAAGACAATGCCTTGGTCACCAATAGAGGTCGACAGAAGTTGTAGAGTATTTAATGCCCCCCTAAAGGAGTACATTTTGTGACAATCATCTATGTTGCCCCTCTCCTTTACGTATTCCTGCTGGTATCTGCACAGTCAGCATAGTTGGAGATATCAGGGATTATTTCATTGTGCCTGAGTTGAGTGTTTTCATATCAGTATGCATATTACATTACATACATTACATTTATGCTCTGCTGTCTACTGTCAATCACCTGACAACCACAGGAAGATACCGTATACAAGTCTCTGCCAGGAAATAATCTCTAAAAAAACATGTCCCCTTACAAACATCCATATCATCTTATTTGGGATGTCTTTGTCGGTTAATTATAAGTTAGGTTTGATACAGTAAAGTTTGTCTTTTACAAACAACAAAAAACAAGTATATGTTAAAATGTCATTATACACAGCATGCATTGCAAATTGGGGAAATGTAAACTATATGTAGACGGTAGTAAATGACAGCAGTATTCTCTTTTCATCTTATCTCATTTCACTGCAGAAAAGATAAGAACTCACCTGGACATCGTAAAGCGCCACAATGTTTTCATGCTGAAGTTCCTGGGTAAAAACAGAGCAGGAGAACGGGATGCATTAGTGGCACCACTAACTAGAGCTGATGTGCTCACTTTCATTGACTTTTTTAATGAGGAAGTCAAGGCCCTTTTCCATCAACGGCACAGACATGCGCAAGGTCGACATCAGATCATTCTTTAAGTACATTTGGGAGATAAGTGGGAAGCAATTAAGTGACACTCACCTTCAAGATTTTGATTTCCTTGCCAAGAAGGATCTGGGACTTGGACAGGTTCTTCTTGTTAATGCTCTTGATAGCCACCTCCCAATCCGTCTTCTGCAGAGGACAGAGTGGAGGGAAAAAATACATTTGTTAAAACCCCTTTAAGATGGATTCTGTCTCAAATTGAATTCCAGTTCCGATTCTGAACTATGCTGTAGAATGAGGTGATATTTATTCATTGACTACCTTATAAGTGCAATTTTGTATACAAATGTTTTCAACAAAACAATTACAGAAATGTGTATTCTGGTCTATGAAGGCAACTGTCAGTGGAGAAATTGGTCTCTCTCCTCTTCTACGACGGATTTCTCCCTGTATGATTGTTGATCGTCAGTCTAGAAAGAACTGACGATCTGACGTTTACTATTGATGTTTTAGATAGACTGGAAACGTGCTGGAAATATATTTGATGTCACATCACAATGGGAATAAGAAAAATACAACACCAAACAAAACGGGATCAGAGATGGAAGGTACGTAGCTGTTTCTTAAAAGTGTTCAAGTGTTTCAGGGTGGATTTCTCCTTTAATGCCAAGCGCAGTGTGTCTGTCTGTCTACAAAGCCAAGCCAGCTGGCCTTAATTGCACTGTCGGCATCATTGTGAGAGATGGCTAGGAGGACAGAGGAAATCTTAGCCATTGTAATCACACTGGGTCACTTGGGTTTCTGACATATAGGCCACCCTATCGCGCTGAATGACACGCTGAATGACAAGGCACTCGAATGACAGCTAGAACAGGAGGTAGCCTACTTTATTCTGAAAGCTAAGTGAGAGCAGAGACAGACCTATTTTCTTCCTCGGTCGAGATAATGTTTCCACATGAGCTCCTGAAGCGGGTATAAAAAGACGTTTGCAGCTCACATGAGTCGAAAGGCTCTCAATACATCTGCTGCAGACGCCCAACACCCAACTAAGGGCACAGGAATAAAGCCAGGAAAGGGCTAGACTGTTCCTTTGCCCTTGTGCAAGACACTGAGAGACACAGAGACACTGAGCTTCAGTAACAACAACTGAAACCAACGCAGAGGCTCCCAACACTGTGTATATGATCAGTCAAATGAGAAGTCAGAGAAAGGAATTCTATGAATAAAAAGGGATGCTTTCCAAATGAATCTAGGTTAATAGGAGATGTTCTTGTTCTGCGGGTGTACTCTGCCTTGGGCCTGGCATACAATTCAGCACACCAATGAGACTGCATGTGTGTGTGTGTGTGTGTGTGTGTGTGTGTGTGTGTGTGTGTGTGTGTGTGTGTGTGTGTGTGTGTGTGTGTGATACACTGCCAGTGGAGCTGCATCCATCCCCAGCTCACTGACAGTCTACCCAGCCGAGTGTGACTGAGGCTGAGCTGCAGACAGTACACCCATAGAAAATGTGAAAAGAAATGTAACCCTGCTGGCCTATCATGTAATGATGAGGGGGGTGCTTTCTAACACACTAAACTAATGGCTTGGTGGCGCGCCACATAATGGACAGTTAAGTAGTGCAGAGTAAGCACTATCTACCACCGGGAGACATCCGGCCAAGATGGAAGGATGCTTCTTTTTCCAGAATAACACATGATCTCATTTATGAATCACAGGTGATTATGATGACGTGAACAACAAAGATGTGTCAGCAACACTGCTTCAACATGTTAGCCGAAGGGATTGTGATACACACGCACATCAGCACTATTAGACTGGAAAGGTATGTCAGATTTGGGCTCCTCAGATGAGGAAACTGTCTGTAGTGTAACAATAAGCCACTATTACACCAACTCTTCTCTTACGAAATGTGAAGATTTGCTCTCACGGGAGTTCATTTTAATCAATAAGTCATTCTGAACTGCCTGCATTATTTAAGTCACAAGCAACCAGCATTTTGATGGTATCTTACTTCTGTAATTCAACATATTTCCAGCGGAAAGAAGATGTTGGGACAGGACACAGCGCGAGGAAGGACTGTTCAAAAGTGTACACCAAAAGTACAAAAATGCTTTGCGCACAACCTTGAGCTGTCACAAAATGTGGCTTCTTCAAAATGAATGAATTCCAGCCGAGAAAGAAACAGGGTTTTTGCGATTGAACACACCAAAATGCACCACTGTACTGTGTTGGCACTCACTTTTATTACATGGTGTACCTACAGCATGAAGTAACCACTAAAGATACACTGTTAATGGGATTTTGATTTTTTTTTTAACATTTGTTGTAAATAGGTGTACATTACAATATAAATAATTAGCTAACAAGATGAAAAGGTCATTTTTCATTTCATTGTGACTTTAATAGGCAACTAATGATAAAAACCAACCTTGTCTATTTTGACTGAAAAAAGCTACAGCTAAAGGCTTCTTCAAACTACAGGTAGAAATCCATTCATGTCGCGACCTTATCTCTGATGAGTCAATGTGCCTAATAGGCTGATACTAGGTCTCTAGTATAAAAGGAGCTGCTAGGGAACATCTAACACTGCTTAAGGGATGAAGCAATCCATCACCTCTACTGCATGTAGGTGGCAGTAACCTCCTAGGTTAGGAAAATAATCCTATAAATAGGCTACATAGCAGGCAGATGCTAGGAGATATAAATACACTGATCACATGCAAGGTCCCTTTTAACAGGAGGGGGGGCATGTGACCAGTGGATGGATGTGCCCACACAATGCGCTGCTTCCAATCACAACCAGATGATGATGATTCGCAGTCCTACATTCAGGACAGTTATCAGCCTCGTAGCTAGTTACTGGTTTCACCAATATCAAATCAAGGGACAGACGCTGCAATCTCCAGACTACAACGGGGAGTGTGGACGGTGTAACATGACTTTCATTGAGGAATTGAGGACCATATGTTTCACACCAGTGGCAATGAGGGGGCCATGACATCATCTCCTGCATCTCCGCTCTCTCTCTCACACACACACACACACACAAACAAACCCACCGTTCCTGTGTCCTTCTGTGCCTTATACAAAACCACACCCCAGCCAAATGTGAGAGCGATCTTATTCAGTTTCAGCGTATTAATAATCTAATAGGTAGTAGGGGCCGAGTATAAATTGAGGTTGCACAGCTCTTACATAAGGAAGGCTCCTGTCCTTAAGGAGGTAGAGGAAAAACACTGCACCCCATCCTCCCTCCAGCCTCAGTACGTCAGCAAGTCATTCAGTGCCGCCTGACTCATCCGTTTCATGAATGAACGACATAAATACGCCTCAAAATAATGCCAGGCTGATGAAATAACACTGAAATCCATTGTCACAGCAGATTATACATTAACTGAATCAGTGTTTTACCATAAAATTATGCATCTATTACCATCTTCTGGTAATCTTTATTTTTTGCAGTTTCAAATGGACAGCAGAGATGCTGCTGTAGGACAGTGCTCACTGCATTCTGCACTGCCACTGACCCAGATTTTCAAATGAAGCATCACTTGCATGCTTGGGGAGGGCAGGGGAGGGGAGGGGAGTAACAGTAACGCAGGCCAATATTTACCTTCCTGTGCCTCCCTTTGAACACCACTGCAAAGGCTCCATGTCCGACCAGGTCTTTTCTGCTGTACTCAAAATCTCCCACTGGCTCCATGTCCAAGGAGTGACGGTCCAGCTGATGCTGGGCTCAGCGGGTGGTCTTCAGTTCTTCAGTGTCGCCCTTCTCTTCACTCTTGAAAATACAATCCTGGTGCAAAGTGTCAACTCAACAGCTGATCCTGGTGACGTTAGTTGCACTGCAGGTTTACTTCATGACAGGCTGACGGGCACTGCTTTTTGGCAACTCTGCTCTGATATGCTTTATTGCTTGAATGCGAGATGCAGACCGGGCATCATGCAAGCGACCGCACAGCTTCAGATCCCCTGTCAGTAGTTTTGGATGCTTGGGTCTCCACTATCAGATAGAGCAGACTGCTTTAGGCATGGCTAGCCACAATCCTGAGCTACACAGTATCAGTGCCAGCTGTCATTCTCTGACCCAGTTGGACAGCCAACAGTCTCTGCATTACACTGCTAGAGGTCCTTTAAATCAGTGTACTTCAGTGACCTAGCCTGTTTAAAAAGGACAGTCTACATGATTCCAAGCCTTCTGGACATCACCATGCAAAGGTCCAACCAGCTGCAGACACCCTCAGCTATCTGTTAGCCTGACAGTGACATAAACCTGCTGCTACATCCAGCGTCACACTGCCCATTGTTGGTCCCTGCAAACATGCTAGCATTAATACAACGATGCTGAAGCCTTGTTTGACGTTATTGGTCCGCTGAGTAATTTACCCTATCTCCGCCTGAAATACACCAGCTGTGGCTAACTAGGTAGCTAGCCAACATTAGCTAGCTAGTTAACAGCTCCGAAAAATCTGAAGGATGCAACACAAACAAATGTCAACATGGAACTGGCGTTGGTCTCGAGCCGTTATTCCTTATCGTCTTTCCTCGCTGCCGAGACGTCAACAAGACATCTCGCTTCTCTTGATAAACACTGGTGTTTGCTCGATGAACATTAGTGTCACCCAGTGTGACATAAGAACACTTCGTTGTTTTCTTCGTCCAGTCTGACAGGACGGCTACCAGTAGAACCCGACACCAATTCCAATTAATTTCCTTCGGTGTTGAGCTATCCTACTGTAACCTGCCGATATAAGCTGTATAATCTTTGACTGTACAGCTCTGTTACATCATGTCAAGGCAGGTCCGTTCGTTCTGCCGCTGCGTTAAACAATACTGAAATCGAGTGCCATGTTTCGGTTTTATGACATATCCCTCCGCGGGAGGCTCCACACTGTCACCTTCCGCTGTAATACATAGTCCCTCGTGGCGCAAGCTCTCCTAGCTTCCAAACTTGCACATGACCTAGCCTAAATGTTTATATTACCCTGGCAACACTGTGCATTTTAATTTTATATAAAGGAAACTAAAATGTCACTTAAGGACGTGTCCAGACTATCTTCTTACTAGTTAGTTGGTTCTCATAGTGGGATCCAGGGACCCCCAGGGGTCCTTGATCGGGGTTCCAGTGGGTCCCCAACAAAATAATAAATAGTTAAATTACACAATAATATCAATCATTAGAAATGATCCCAAGAATGTATAAGAATGACCTTTGTATTCATAGATTTCACTCCAATATTATCTCCCTACGTACAGTGTAGAGAGATATACAAAAACATCAAAACAACAAGCCTGGGAGAAGATCAAATAGAGGACCTAATGTCCTAATGTGTGTCTATTTGAGGATCCGTGACACGAAAACATTTGAGAACCCCTGATTCAGTCTATTTGCTCCAGAGGGAGGCAGGGGGAGGAGCTGATTCGTGGTGTGAGACTGTGAGTGGTGACTCAAACATTTATCTCCAGTTGATATCAACAGCTATATAAATGATTGTGGGGGAACACAAAACTTAAGAGGGAACACAATATTGCTGTGAGGGAACAAAACACTATTGTACAGGGAACACAACATTGCTATTGCGTCAAGGGAACACAACACTATTGCAAGGGAACACAACACTATTGCAGAGGAACACAAGACTATGGCAAGGGAACACAACACTATTAATGGGGATTGCAACACTATTGCAAGTCTACACAAAACTAGTGCAAGGGAATGCAAAACTATTCCATGGCTACAGAAATCTATTATGAGAGAACACAAAACTGTTACGAGGCCAATGCAAATTTCCCTCACAATTTTTTTTCTCTCCACATTTCCACCTTGACTGAATGAACATAATAATATTACAAGTTGCTGCAATCCAAGATAGAGATTATCAATGTGTTGAAACGCTACATGAAACACACATATTAAGGCCTCAATAAAATAATAACCTGACACAAAGGTATGCAGAGTTTTGCCACTAACAAACGTTGATGGTAAAATCAGAGGCTTTGATCCAGTGACTGAATGATATGTTGCAGGGAAAAATCAGGGGAACATTTTTTTGCAAATAGAGAACCTTTATCAGCAAACCGATTTAGTGGTGGAGGGCATCAGAGAAGCATTAAACAACCTGGTATACATCAGCTAATTACATTTTACGCCCTCTGGTGGCCCAAAAAAAACTAACGGCATTATGTTCAAGTAGGCAAAACCCTATGAAACAAATAGATAGCAAAAACTCTGCCTTAATATTTTATTTTAATATGAAATCACTTGGTGTTTAATCAACATTTATCACACAACAAATAGTGAAAAATGTGTCTTATTTATGTGTTATATATGAAATCACCAGTTGTTTAATGTTCATTTTCATCACTTCCAAATGCATCAGTTACGTTTTGTTTTCTTCCATCTTTCTGGGGCTAGAAGCATCTCACTTTAAACAATAAATGACAATTTTATAGTTTGAATGACAAATGATAGAAAGCGTAGAAATGATCAACTATGGTTCTGTCTTTATCAGACCATCACTGGTCTTTGCACCTATCAAATCACTTGACAATGTACAACTTTCCAGGGGGTGTGTGGCATAGAAACGTGTGTTGCCAGGTTGGATCCCATTGGTTTGCAAGGTAAAATGGGGGCGTTCCTGAACGCACCATACCATAAAGTAAATCCCAATGTACTAATGTTGCCTTGGGGGATCCTCGGATACCTCTCCTTCCTCAGGTCGTAAAGCCTCTTTTTTTTAAATTCACAAGCATTTCCATCACTTCCCTTTCTATCATTTAGTTATTACTGCTTTCGGCCCTCATGACGGGTCATCTTTCCTTTGTCTTGATGATGTTGAACGTCGGTACATTACAGCCCTGCAGACTGGCTGTCAAATTCAAGGGGCATTACGTAATCTAAGACTTTACTGACCCCTATCGGTGACCAGTTGGTATTACAACAACATTGACAAAACTCCTCCTACTCAAGTCTGGATGTAAAAACAGCAAAACAAAGGAATGGAATGAGCGGATGAAGGCGCTCAAAACCCGTGATCCTTTATGTGTATGAAGATATCCATAACTGGGAAAGGAATATTTTAAAAATCAAATAACATTTCTATTTTCATTTTCTACAGATGCCTTGTTAAAATATTATTTATTTTCACTTTATTGGTACTCTTCTTTTTCTGTCTTCTATTTATAGCGAGATGTCTTCCTTAGAAAGTGAGACAGACAGACACAGTATTTTACATATATGTGCATTTTTTAAATGTATTTGTGTGAGCATAGTATGCATGTATGTGTGTTTTATATTTGTGTATGAGTTTTATGTGTGTATTTAGTAGCATGTATGTGTTTCATGTATGCGCAGTGTTTTGTGGGTGTGTATGTAGCAGTATGTGTGTTTCATATGTGTGTATGTGTGAAAGTTTCATACTCCAGAGCACAACACAAACATTTCACAGATGAACAAGTGCAGACAAAAGTCTTTGATAACCAGCGGCTCGACTGTGCTGATCGTTGTTCACAGAGTAAACCAGGTCCGTCTCAGTTCTTCTTCTTGGCTTTAGCCGGGGTATGTCCAGACTTGGGGCTTGGATTGTACGTGGAGGACAACAGCATGGTGAGGAGCAGCATCAGCGGGACCAGCAGGTACGGGGCATATATGGACACCAGCATCCAGCGCTGCTTCGGGGTCTGGGGGCCGGGGTGGGGGTCTTCAGGGAACTCATAGAAGAGGATGTGGGCTAGTATAGGGACCAGCGTTGTGGCCACATGTGTGGAATACACTATGGCAGGGGTCCTGATCCACGTACATCCACCTAGAAATGGTTCAGAAACCACACTGGATCATCAGAAGGCAGCAGAAAGGAGGTTGCAGTAGGTTGGTTTTCTGTGCATAGGACCTTTTTCTAAATTTTCTAAATGAAAAAAAAAAGCTTTCTTAATGTCCCTCTGTGATATTTAAAAAAAATCTAAAAATCTAAAAAATATCTATAAAAAAAAATACCCCAACAAACAATCAGGTGCTCTAAAATGGAAAAAGACCCCCAAATCCATTGGCGTTTCTAGTGTCTTCCAAGGAAAATCCACTAGAGGTCAGGCGTGAGCCACTTTAGCAGCGACGCGTGCAGTTGACTTTTACGGGGAGAAGCATCCCGCCAAACTCTATTCAAAAATCGGCGAGTTTAGCTTTGCCGTGTTACATACACCCCTATAATAGATGGTTCATGACCTTTTGTGATTCGCGAGGATACACTTTTGAATTCGGCATACATATTGTGCTCCGAGCAGCACTCATAATTTAAATATACGGATGGCTCGCCTGTTCATACAATCCTCCACCAAAATACACCAATACACCGTGGCGGGCGGTAGTAAGCATGGGAACTGATTTAATAATGTTGGATTTATGTATACCGAAGAGTGTCGGGAAATGTTTCGAGAGGTATTTTAATGAGTAGCCTACGTACGTGCGCCGATATGCAAGGCAGCGTTGAAAACCCAGATATTTTCAATGGAGTCTGGCGTAAAAGACTGAGCGTTCTATACCGCGAGAAGATCCTCGGCAGCTAACGCCACAGATTCGTGCACAACCACGTTGTGTTTGTGTTGACTGACCTTTTAGGAAAGCATACGCTGCAACCGGAAAGAACGGCGTTTGAAGTAAAGCCTCGCAGAGAATAAAAGACTTGAACCAGACTGGAGGATACAGCACCATCGGGTCTTTGCACTCATCTGCGTACCACTTCAGGAGATCTTTTAGCTGGTAAACATAAATGTTGAAAGTGTCAGTGTGAATATATAATGATCTGATATCGATATACAGCCTTTGATATTAGAACATTTCCTTACATAATTCCCGAGACACTGATAACTCATGAGTAGTCTGGGAAATGGCACTTACCGCCTGGGGATACACATGTCCAGGTAGCAGGGCTTGTAGGTCAATAAATAACGTAATGGGAATGTGAGATGCAAAATAGAAGAAAAATATTATTTCTAAAATTCGGATAGCCATTTTCTCTAATTTGTTCTGTCCAAAAGTCAGATAGGAAACGCGAACCAACTTTCCAGTGGGTGTGTGGCGTAGAAACGCGTGTTGCCAGGTTGGATCCCATTGGCTTGCAAGGTAAAATGGGGGCGTTCCTGAACGCACCATACCATAAAGGAAATCCCAATGTACTAATGTTGCCTTGGGGGATCCTCGGATACCTCTACTTCCTCAGGTCGTAAAGACGACTTGGTCAGAAATAATAAAATGGTCCCCGTAGTGAAAGTATTTTTTTGGTGGCTGTTTTATTTCATTTTAGAAATTGTATGGCAGAGCTACTTTGCGGCAGAATGAGAAAATGCACATCAGACATATAATTGATTGATTTGGTTGTAATTATTGTATCAAAAACAAAATCTGTTTCAACCAAGAGTTAAAGAAACAAAAGGTTGAAATGCAAACATACAAATCAAATTACATAGAATGAAATACATTAACAATAAAATACATCATTTTTACCACCTCTGTCCCTAAACAGAAAACTCTCACTCCCCCATTTATATTTATTTAGCACTTTGTTGGCTCCTTCATGTGCGCTCATTTCATAATTAAGTAATTTCCGAAAATTTAGTTTCAGCTCAGTATCAATGTGATGCAACACCTTAAAACAGAAATCCCAAGGTGCTCCTATGATCCAAGTTATCCATGTTTTGAGTGAAGAGTCGGTCTCATATTTGACCAGTTTCAGAAAATATTGATGTATCACATTTTGTCTTGTTTCGAGCCTTGAGAGAAACATTTTTATGGCTTTCACTTTAACAAGCAACGGGTGGGGATTATTCCCTTAAAATGTTCTAGACCTGTTTTTGACCACCCCTTGAAATTAAAGATTTTTATTTTTTTTAACTTTATTTAGATGATGAGTTTTATCCTCCAGTGTGATCTATTGGGTATTGGATGTTCTTAGGCATTTAGTTTCACGACTCAGTTTCTCCTTCCAGCTTGTGTGTTGGGCTTTCCACATCCACATCCACATAATCCTGTAACGAAAGAAACAGAATATTTAAAAGAAAATTAGATGAGTTTTAGGAAAAGTTTTATTAAATAATAATTCACAATATTTTAATATAAATCAAGTGTTTTGCTCTTCTCTATCACTGACTGATATAACCCAATATTGATTCAATGTCTATCCAGTTCATGAAAGCTTTTCCATTTGCTGTTCTAAACCTCCAGTGTCTGGTAGGACTTTCCGGGGAAAAATCCTCTAGAGACAGGAAGTGATGCGTTTTACATTTTCGGTTTGTTTGGAACAGAATAAATAAAATAAATAAATAAACAGAAGACGAACTGAGTAGTTAGCATGAGCAGCGATAGCCACCGTGGCTGAACAGACAAAGAAAAGAGCGCCTCCTCTTGTTCATTTTTACAGATTGAGACGAGTAGAGGACACAAAGATTAGATTACGGAGACCCATGTTTAGAGAGGTTGCTGCTTACCGCGTCATTCTCCATGACGTTCTCCAGGATTCGGACTATGTCTGTGAACGAGGGCCTCAGAGTGTACGGCTCCAGCCAGCAGTCTCGCATGATATGTAGTCTGGTTTGAAAATCCAATCCAACATATTATGAAAGTATCTGACATGCATAAGAAACAGAGCCAACAAGAGCCAACTAATACAGAATGTTGAGTCTGATACTAAACTGTTACTGGGGAGGAAACAGTATCAGATCCTTCGGTTAGACTGATATATTGGTTTGCTGATATATTGGGCGGATATTGGCCTTTTTATTAAATATTGGATATTGGATATTGGCTAGTCATGTCATCCACCATCCATGATGGAGGTTCCTCCCAGACCACAGCTACATATAATCTGTAAAACCTGTAATAAGATATTAGTTTCTTTATTTTCTAACCACTTAAAAGAATGTCAATAGTATGTTTTTAAAAAATATTTCTTGGGTATGAAAATGATAAAATTTTGAGATATTAAATCAAAATATGAACTTTTGGGAGCTCCAATACAAAAATATTGGTGTCTGTTTCAGCCTTCAAAAACCCATATCAGTCAAAACCCTATCAGATACATTTGCAAAGACAATATCCCTAAAAACATTATTTTTTTCAAAAAGTAAATGAGACAGACACTCACATTTCTGGTCTGCAGCCGTCGGGGTTTGTGTTCTTATGACCGGTACAGATGTGGTACACCACAGCCTCGGATGTCTCCAGGTTTGGGTATGGTAAAGTTCCTGCCAACAGCACGGTGGAAATGGTAAATATGAGCAAACAAGTTCTTTGTTCAGTATCCGTAAAACATAGAGGGTCCAGGACTTAAGTTACCTGCTTTCCTTTAAAAAAGTGCCATAATATGTTTTCATTTTGTTGCTCTCAATTATTATGAAAGAGTAGGCAAAGAAATTAAATAAAAAAAATACAACAATGGACATGGCCAGCCGAAATGAAATGCCAATATTGGCCCTATATATCAGTCTAATCTAATACAGGCGTTTCGTGCCACCTGTTGACATACGCTTTATTTCCACCACCAACTCACCAAATGTCTGCATCTCCCACTGCAAGATGCCGAATGCCCACACGTCTCCCTTGAAGCTGTAATAGTTGTTCTTGAAGTACTCCGGGGGGTACCAGCGCAAGGGCACCCGCTGCTTCATGGATACACACACAGTGGAAAAGTCAGATTTTACACCCCGGAAATATAAACCTGCTTTTCATAATTCATGGGAATGTGTTTGGTATTGCAGGGGGCGGACAAAATAACAGAAACGCTACATGAAAAAGGACTCAGAGCTACTTTGAAGCAGCTAAATCGTAATCACAAAGCCAGCTACACAGGAGTGTCCCACTGAGTTGAATATCAATGTGTCAGCTTTAGAAGAGCTCTGACAATCACCACTTTTACATTTGAGCTTCAAAGCAACGCCAGAGGTCGAACAAAGTTCAAAAGAGTCCAAAGAGTTTCCAGGAGCATCAGTCACCAAAACCGCTGAACTATTTCATGTAGCAACTTTTGAAAATCAAGACAACACCTCGGTGACTCAGTCTCCACAAAAACTACACTACTGATCTTGACAACGCTGGTGTTGACATCAGAGCTGCCACCTAGAAACCTCTTGTATCCAAGACCAACCCCCGGTGTGAGGAGCACAAAACCCGGAGACCCGATTAGTCTGATAAGTCTCTCAGCCTTTTTCCTCCATCCACGTTTGAGGCCATTTTACAGGACCAGGAGGACCCTAGGGTGCATTCCCATATTGCTAGATGATAATGCCTCCATACACACTGCTGGTTTCATGAAGTCAGACTCCTTCCATGGCTCCCCAACCAGTAGATCTAAACACTGATGAACCTTTATAGGAAGTAGATTTCCACCTCCTTCATCCCTCCAAGACCGGGAGGCTTTGCTTCTTGAAGAAAGCTCTGATATCCACTACACACAGTGACAGAGGGCTGAAGCTGTTCTGGAGTCAGAAGGTGGCCCTACTCCTTATTATGTACTTGATATTATATACTGATTGATATTGATATTCATATGTTCTTTGTTGTTTTCTCCACCCCCTGCAAGGTTGAGGCATCCCAACTCACATATCAAGAAAAGGAACAACAGCTAACTGAGACTAGCCGATTAAAACTGAAACTTTCAGCTCCAAACATCTGAATGAAACGTGTCATATATTGAGTTGATTTTGAAAGTGTATGTAGGATGAGTGTATGTTTGGTGAGTGTCTCACATGGGGATTTCTCCAGCGGCTGCTTCGGCGGCTTCTCATGCGGGTCAAATCTCTGGCCAGGCCGAACTCGGCCACTTTCACCTCCCATGGGAACTTACTGACCATGATGTTCCTCAGAGCCAAGTCACAGTGCACAATCTGGAATGAAGCCAAGCACACTTTAGCATCTGGTGTGTGTGTGTGTGTGTGTGTGTGTGTGTGTGTGTGTGTGTGTGTGTGTGTGTGTGTGTGCATAGAAAGAATCTTCATGAATTTGGACAAACTGTAAATGTTAGGCAAGGCAACTCAGGTGAATAGGAAAAATAATTGCTTTCATCCTGTCAGAATTCAAATAGTATATGTTGAATTTGGACACAAACACTCTAACTATGATTATTAGTGGGCTAGCTTAGCAAGCTAGCACACTACTGTTCTTCTTATTATTTCTTTATTATTATTATTATTCCGCCACTTTTTTTGGTTTTTTAAAGTCTAACTAGTTTGTCAGTTTTTGTACTAGAAACTTCATACTAACATCAAAATGTTCATAATATTTTGTAGTTTTTGTAGTGTATTTGTAGTTTTTATAGTTTTTATAGTTTTTGAAATATTTGTAGTTTTATGCATAGTTTGCTCCACATACACACACATTGTAGAATGTTCGTTTCTCACTCTAGCAGCAGTTAGAAATTTGAAATCTTATAGTACTTTTCCAACTTGTCGCTACTCCTACAGTTATTAAGCTACATGGACATGTTATACATCAAAATGTTGAGCTTTTCATGCTTTCACTCAGTTGTAAATATCTTAGTACTATGAGTTATAGTTTTTGAAATATTCAAGTTTGTTTGAGCATCATGCTCCACATACACACACATTGTAGAATGTTTGGGTCTCCACTCTAGCAGCAGTTGGAGATTTGAAATTTTGTAGTCGTTTTGTAACTTGTCGCTACTCTTACAGCTTTGAAGCTACATGGACATATTATATATCAAAATGTTCAGCAGTTTATGCTTTCACTCACATGTAAATATCTAAGCAATGCCATTTATAGTTTTTGTAACATTTAGCTATGAACACCTACATGTTTCCCCATAGACAATGCATTGGGAGAGCTCTCAGTGGCTCGACCAATACATTTTTGTTATGCAAATAGGACCTCAACTCTCCTCTCTGATTGGCTCTTGTGTCTTCATTCATAAACTTTGATGGTAGTAGCAGTAGCATTACTAACAG
The DNA here is from genome assembly GCA_034670385.1 of Hoplostethus mediterraneus. NCBI lineage: Eukaryota > Metazoa > Chordata > Actinopteri > Trachichthyiformes > Trachichthyidae > Hoplostethus > Hoplostethus mediterraneus. The sequence goes on along the minus strand of JAXDDW010000162.1, from coordinate 571,496 downwards.
CAGCTAGGTAGTATGATAGTATAGAATGATGGTTGCAGTAGTAATAGTAGTACTACGAGTAGCAGTATTAGTAGTAGGAGTATTACAAGTACTACTGGTAGTATTAGTATCAGTAGTATTATTTATAGTAGTAGGTTTTGTTGTTATGATAGTAGTAGAAGTAGTACTGATAGTTGTACTATTCTGTAGTATGTACTACCCGGTCCTAGGTGACTCGGTGGTTGGGGACCCTTGATCAGCTCTCTCATTGGCTCTTATGTATTCTTAAACTTTCATGGTTGCAGTAGTAACAGTTGTAGTACTAGTAGTAGGAGTATTAGTGGCAGTAGTATTAGAAGTACTAGTGGTAGTAGTAGTAGTTGTAGTATCAGTAGTAGTATTTATAGTACTAGGTTTTGTTGTTATGATAGTAGTAGTAGTAGTAGTAGTAGTAGTCGTACTATTAGTAGCACTGGTAGTAGTACTATTACTTCTGATTTTACTACATATGCTTCTCATACTTGTGCTTTTACTATTTGGCCTCTACTTCTGCTCTGGGGTTTGCACAGCCGGCGTTTGCCCGGCAATAGGTGGCCCGGTGGTTGGGGACACCCTTGCCACCCTATCCTTAGTAACTACAGAGCTGCGTAGGCAATACTTCCGGCTGCACGAAGCTAGCCCACTTCACATTTTCTACAGGAAATGTACATTTCTAGTTTTTACTACTATCTTCAAATTAGCTGATATTTCATGAAATGTGCAAATTTGCAAAGCGGTTATAACACTTGGATAGTCTGAGTTATTTTCATTTAAAATACCCCATAAAATAGAAATGAGAAAAGTTATTTTTGCTATTTTAAAAGAAGCAGCAGCTCAAATTCAGAGACCATATCTATCTAAAAAGTTTGGAAAAAAAGGGTTTTCCCCCACAGGAGAAAGTGGAGTAGGTTACCATTTTGGAGCGCAGGTGCTGCATGGCCAGGGCGACGTGGTAGGAAGCGATGGTAAGCAGGCTCTGCAGCTCGGGGTCCGAGCTCAGCTGGATCCGGTTGGTCTGGAGGAAAGTCCTCAGGGTGCCGTAGCTCACATACTCCATGATCAGCACGTAGGGCTCTGGAGAAAGCAAGCAGTCAAACACAGTCGCAGGGAGAGAGATCTGGAGGTTCACATGGGTGTTGTTGTTTTTTTTAAAGCTGCACTAGTTGGCAGCTCCAAATGAGAGCGAGTTTGAAATTTAAGGCCTTCCCAGAAATCCCATGAGGTGACGTCAGTAAACTGCACACAGCACGCTCATGTTACCCAACCCGGCCGGTCTGTGATGCTTTAGACCAAAAGATACCAAAGGGACATATGAGTTTTAATCCAATTGATTTAAAAATAAATTTTCCTATGTGCTAGGATCAACATTGACCAGTGACTACAAAGGCATGTTTCTCCTTTGTAACAGGCGCTAGAAGCCGGTATTAGACGTATCTGAATAATCCTCCATGGTAGAACGTGTTTCTCACCCTCAGTTGTATTCCAGTCCAGTAACTGGAGGATGTTCTTGTGTTGCATCAGTTTCCTCATGATGGAAACCTCCATGTCCACCTGCTTGGGACGGGCGCCTTGTAGTAAAATAATAAAAATAACAAAATGTGAAAAATATGAAATAAAGCTCTCTTGTGAGAAAAACTACATGATCAAAAGTAGATTTTACTCCCTAAACAGCAGGATAGGGTTAATTGGTTTGACTTGTTGAGTAGGTTTTGCCTGGCAGCTGTGTGGCCGAAACATGGTCAGCATTCCTTCTCAAATTGAGTTGGTTGAGTTAAACCTCAATGGGCGGAGCCAAAGAACCATAGTTTTTAGCAGCACGAGTTAGCTAGCTGACAAACTTGAATGGCAAAGAAGGAACTCTGGTCAAATATAAATGACAAAATTTTCATTCATGACCATGGAATTCATGATGTTGGAAGGTCAGCTACACTAGCTCAACTACAGAGCTACAGGCTAGTATGGCTAGTCTGAACTTGGAAGGTCAGCTAGGCTAACTAGCTAACCTAGAAAATGTAGTATGTCTAGACTGCATCTTTTCATTTATTAGCAGAACGCTAGGCTTCATGTCTTTTTCATTAAGTAGAAAAACTGTGGTTATTTGGCGCCAACCACTGAGGTGTAACTCAACCAATGAGATTATTTCTTACCCTCCTTGGTGATCTTGCAGGTGAATATGTTGTGGCCATTACACGTTCCTCTGGTCATCTTGGCCTGGTAGAAAATGCCCTCCTTCCCTGCTTTGACCAGCTGTAGCAGATTGAGGTCTGACTTGGTGAAGCGAGGACCCTTTGGACAAATGACATGACATATTTATAATGCGTGGCTGTGGAAGCATCAAAGCTGAGCTGAGCAGCAGTCAGACAGTAACTTCATCCTATAATGTTAAATAATGAACCATTAATGATGGTAAATGGATACAAATATTCAGTATACTATAAATTATAAGATAGCATATAGCAAAGATAAACAAATAATTGTCCATGTCTCACTCTTGTCTCTAATATATATCTTAACGCAATAATAAAAAATATAATAATAATATTAATACAAAATTTAATTTATTATTATAAAATTATTATTACTTTTAGCGCCAAAAAAAAGTCAGACTTTTTTTCCCCATCTCTATTTTCTAAATATCACTCTCTTTTGAATCTTCTCCCTTTCAAATAATTCTTCTTTGTTTCTTTTTCTGTTTCTGCAGGACAGGAACCCCCTGCAAACCAGTTGAGTAGGGCTCAAAGTGTTATAAATAGTATGGCAGGTGTTTTTTTTAAACTGTTTTTTTTAAACACTTTCCAAGTCAAGGTCACAGATTTATTTTTTGTCTCAAGGTGCAAAGCTGATTCTTGTTTCAAAGCTCTATCTTGAACTGTGCTGAGCTGATATTTTGGCGATAGCATGTGTCAGATAAAAAACCAAAACAAACGCTTACTTCAGCTTATCTTGCAAGTGAGGTTTCCTATGGTCTAGCAACAGAAATAATGCGCACCACAAATATGTGATGGCATGAAATAGATTTTTGCACAGGTCTGCATCCTGTAAATATAGATAAAAGCATGCTAATTCTGAATTTCTGTTCTGATATTTTCATTTTCATATATGTAAATGTCGCTGATTGATATCAAACAGTGATTCAACTTCTATCCAGTTCATGAAAGCTTTTCCATTTCCTGTTCTAAACACCCGGTGTCTGATAGGTCTTTCCTGGGAAAAACCCTCTGGCAGGAAGTGATGCGTTTTACATTTCGGGTTTATTGGGAATAAACAGAAGAAGAACTGGGTAGTTAGCATGAGCAGCGATAGCCACCGTGGCTGAACAGACAAAGAAAAGAGCGCCATGTTTCATATTTGATTGTTTGCCCTTCAGATTAGGGGTTCAGTTTCACAAGGTTTTACTGTATTTCACATTGACAAATAACTCTCCTCAGTCTCTCATACCTGCAGACTTTTCTCAAGTAAATTTCAATTTTTTGTTTCAATCTTGCAAACAGTTGTATTTAGATGAATCATCCCTCCATCATCATCCTAAATCTCATCAATATCAGATGTCATGCTCGACGGATGGATGGACATAGTTCCCCCAAACCCCCTCCCCAATTGAATCTAGTGGGGGACCATGAAACCATTCCCCTTGCAGCAGATCAAAGGTTGGTGTAGCAGAGGTACCTGCTGCAGGCTTCTCCACGGCTTCCTGGAGGATGACCTGCCTGCGATCCCCCGCTGTAATGGAGCCTGTTCCGGGACCTCCTCCTCCTCGGCCAGCAGCTCCTCCCTTGGGATTGGGGACGGAGAGTCCCGCCGAACAGTGTTGACCACAAAGTGATTCCCTTGCAGCTCCCGAATAGTACGGACCAAAGCACAGTACCTGAAGGAAAACATATTGTATATAATTGAACAGAATCAAGAAAGAATCCAGACTTTAAAGCAGCGACATCGCACGTTGGCTGCCCCAAATGGAGGTGAGACGTAACTGTTTGAATTTGGAGGACTTCAGACATCCTGTAACGTGACATCACATGCTCATGTTTCCAAACCGAGCAGGTCTGCGATGCTTTATAGAACTGAAATGTGACCACTTACTTTCTGAGCCACACGGTCCCCAGCAGTATGAGAGCTAGGATGGTGAGGGAGAAGGCCCCGAGGAGGATGTAATGAACCCGGTCCAGCGGCTTAACTGGAGAAAACAAACATGGCATCACGCATGGCAGGAGGTTGTCAGTGTCACAATGCACTCCCAACTTATGACTGAACTGGACTGCGTGTGTCTTTTAAAGGGATGCAAGTGCAAATCCAAAACCTCACCTTGTGTACTGGTTGTGTTCATGTCATCTGCTCACGTCCCTGGCACCAGCAGGCAAAACAGCATCACTTGAAATTGGGGCTTGAGACGTCACATGAAAAATAAGCAGCGATTAACAGGCTCAGCCTGGGAAATATTAATCATATTTTTATTATTACTGTGGATCATTTGATAGTGAATTTAAACCAAATTAGAATCCCTTTTGGTTCTGATAGGTCCATCAAGATATAATAACAATAATAACAAGAAGAACAATAAAAATAACAACAAAAATACACTATTTATATAGTGCTTTTCCAAACAATCATTATTAAGTGCTTTATAAAACAAACAAACAAACAAAGAAATAGAAGATACATGAATAAATAAAATAAAAGGAAACAGAGAAAAAAAATAGCTACGAGAAAGAAGGAAATACAGCAACAGGTTATCCTGTCACAAATTTGAGAACCCACCCAAAGCCAAAAAGAACATGCGAGGTCCAACAAGAAAACAGAATCACGAAAAATCCTCCATCACAAAATAAAAGCCTTACCTGTGCCTTTTTAAGAGTATGCTATGCTAGAACAATGTTGAATGAAGTCGTAGTTGTCAAGTGTCCAAATTTCAGAGGAGAGACATTGATTATTCATTGTCTGTTTGGAGCTACACAACACACAATCCCCCCCCCCACCTGTGAGACAGTAGTTAGAGGAAATGAACAGTAGCAGCGGTTTTCTAAACCTATGCCTGAGTGGAACTGAAGTATAGTCTACCTCACATTGACGGTATGTAAGTCCCTGCACGTAGAATCATTTGACACTTCCAAACCCATTTACAGTATGTCTGTTAAACTTCTGACTGACGAGTTATTATTTGGTCAATGTGATAAATGAATATAGGTAGGTCACCACACTTTAACCTTCGAAGGAACAATGGTGCTGAATGCTCCTCTTCTGATTTATTTAGCTATAAGTTGATTGTTCCGACATCAGATAAAAACTACAAGATCAATGAGCAGTGCATGCTCGGATTTGAAGGTCTTAAAAAACCAAAACCAAAATATTAGACTGCTCCCCAAAGAATAAGAAAATGTGAATAGATTAGTTAGAATTAGAACAGATGTAGTCTTGGATCCAGGGATGTAAGCAATGGGTATTTTAATAGAGTTTAGCACCTTTTTAGGCTGACAGGAATCAGAACGACTGAAAAATCACAGCATCAAGTAGCATCAAACAGATCTAAGTTACAAACAAACATAAATGAATGCTTTTCTGGTAGTGTAATTGATTTTAATGTTTATATATTATACGTTTACATTTATATAAAGGTATATTTATATATTTGCTTTATGATGATCACTGGCTGGAAGTCATAATTTAGCCACCTTTATATTTACCACTTCATGACTTTTTGTCAGTTACCATTTATTTAAGTTTCTTGCACTTGAGTCTATTGGGGCAGCTTATTGGTGAGGGTTAAGGTAGAGCTTGCTCTAGGTGAACCGAATTCCCTTTACACTTTGCCCTCTAAATGAGCCGTGGCTAATCTCTGTAATGTTTAGGATAGAAAAACTGGAGTGACTACAATGTGACAGACTGTGTCAAGAAAAGCCCCTTTCGTATTTTGCGTTGGAAAGAAAAGTATTTTGTTTGAGGGGAAGTTGCTGCAGAGAGAAAAGTTGCCCTGTGGTTTCCTCTCATAGCTGCAGGTGGGCTGTGCAGCTCAAGCATCTTCTCTTCTAAAAAGGGAGCACAACATGCATGACAATTAAAAATACCAAAGCGGCGGCGGTGCTCGAGACGGGACTCGAATGAAAACACAAGGTTTCAATCTCATGACTTCATTTCCTCTGCAGAATTTAATTTGTTGCTTGGGTAATTTGTTACAGATCAACGGTATCACTCCATATACAACTACAAGTACAGTATTTTGTACAGTTCATATTCAAATACATAGTTTTAATTGGCTTATTTACAAAACACTATGTACATTTTTTTTTTTTCATGTCAGTGCAATGTCACTTTCTTTCAACGACACCTTTACAAAAAAAAAGTTCTTTAAATTAACACACGTCTCTTTCGGATCCAATGGAAATTAACTTAAATAAAAGCAGAGGCTACAGACAAGGACAGACAGTTCAGTAGTCGATTGCACTGCCTGCTGACGCTCCAAACCATTCAGAGAGGGGAAAAGTGTGTGGGGGGGGATTCAAATGATCAGTGGAGCTGAAGCCCGATTCCGTTTCAATACAGTTCAGCTGGGCAGAAAATCTCTTTAACGGTTTTATTCAATTCCTGAATTGAGGAAATTGTGCTGAAATTAACCCCATCTTTAAATGATACGTTGTTGAAGTAGTTACAGGGCACATTCGCTGTAAAAAACACGTTTGACTGCTATTGCACCTTAAAAATGAACAGAAATTGGTTTCTCAAGAGACAAAATCCTTAATAAAGTTTTCCCTTTGAGCCATGTGATGCATTTCTTTCAATCTCTGGCAAACACTTGACAGTGGACATCATCTACAGTTTGGTAGAAGGGGAAAGGATCAAACGGGCAAGCAAACATAAATAGCACATTTCCATTTGTTCAACAAACATCTTGTCATTCAATGACAGGCATTTATCCAAGTACATTATTACAACCACCCTCTCCACATAAATACAGCAGCTAAAATGTTATAGAATAGATCTGGGGATGAAAACTCAGAAAGTGATCTTCCTGTGATTTAGGAAGCTGGAGTTCAAGCTTAGAGATGAGAACGTCTTTTGAGACAAAATCTAAATCTGTGGGAGCCACCGGCTGTTGCTGTCTGATTGATGTCTGTTCACAGTGATGCGACTGATCTCTGCAGAGGAGCTTTTACAGGTGCTGCTCAAGCCAGATGTGTAACTGACTGAAGTCAAAGTCTAATCTTGACAGTCAAATGAACTCACCAAGCCAGCTGATAAAAAGGAGGCGTGAGAAGTGCATCTTGGAATTTAAATGAAACCAAAATTTTAGACTTGGCATCCAAAACATGAGAATATACCTAGTGTTAGATCCAGGGATGTAGTGACGCTTTTACAGTTGCTACTACAAGCCAGACACAGAGCTGGGAACAGATTAAACGTGGGCTTGTTCAGTTCAAAGCCATGTCTATTCATCAGGACAAAACGCTTCCAGAAACATCAGGACAAGAGATGTGGCCTATTTAGCAGGGTGGTCTTGAAATCCAAAACGAAGCTGAGTTTGGGAAAAACCACAAAGTTCTCTTGACGACATTAAGACCTTCTAAGAACGTCAATCAAAAAGCATCAACTGAATGATCAAAATGATCAAAATGACAGCTACAACTACAAAACAAGTGATTCACATCGTTGAAACTTTTTGGAAAGTCTGGCTTATACGGGAATCATGAGATTGTAATTACGGCAGCATTGTCTTATTTTGCCAATTTTGATGCATCCAAATATTTTCATGGTGAATTTAAAACAGTGGAGTGAATGTTATGTCTGCCAACCAGTATGTCTGGGGGTGGGATTAAGGGTATGTTAACTGGAAAGCAAACATATTGAAGAAAAACAAAACACATGTCCTACATTTGACCACAACTGACCTTTCCCACACCAAACATGGGTGCCTACAATCTGACTTTGACTTTCAATCACGGACGTCTACCAACTTAACAGACACTTGAAGTCAGATAAGCAGATTTACACACTGAAGTATTTGGCTACTGTTACAAAATATTTAAAGGAATACAGCGAGCTTTTGGTAGATTGTCTGGTTGGTCAACTTACCCATTAAATGATGAGAACACAGACACCCAAATCCTCCACATGTCCACATGCTCAATACTAACACTTTAGCATACAAATTGTTGAGTGATAATAGGCCCCATGCTAACACTTGAGCATACACATTGTTGAGTGGTAATAGGGCCAATGCTAAACACTTTGGCGTACACTATGTTGAGTGATAGTAGGCTCCACGTTAACAATTTAGCATACACTATGTTGAGTGATAGTCGGCTCCACAGCAGTGAGCGAGCTAGCGTCTCAGCTATTGCTACACAAAAGATGAGGGTAGTGAAGTGTTCAAAAATACAAACCGTTACCTCTCGCTGCCATTGGGGACCGCCAACGACTAAATTACATAGTGCGGGTTTAATGGCTAAGTTGACCAACAATCTACCAAAAACTTGGTGCATTCCTTTAAACTTCATGTCGACAACAGTGATAGTCCGATATGAAATAACTTGAGTAGTTAAAGAGAAATGCAACAGGTGAAAGGTAGCAGTCAGAACTGCATGGTATCACATGTCATTCTTGTGACTCGTGCTGTGAAGGTGATAAGCTTGCGTTGATGCCTTTAGGCGTGGCATTATGAGAACTAAATATCCAAACTCAAGTCCTGACGAGGCGTTCTCTTTCTATTTTTTTTTTTTACAATATAACTATGGATCTGGAAGCAGTAGTGATGGGAACATCCTCAAATGAAACCAAGCATGCCTTAAGAAAAGAAAAATCACAACAATAAAAATAAACCATTATAAAATAATGCATCTGCAGGAACAAAAAATAAAATAAAAAAAGAATGCATAAAACATATACTGTATATTATTCTTAAAGCATCTCTTTTAAATCATATACTATGGCACCAGTCCTGAACAAAACCCAGATTCATACTCATATTCACAATGACTTCAAATTTGTGGGTGTACACCAGTCAACATTGCACAAATCGCCACTGATATTTGGCAGTTGCAAGATGAAACATATTTTGGCAAAAGGGCCAAATTTATGTTCGTGACCTCAGGACTTGTGTGGATTGGTTTGTCCTCGAAGGGGGAGGGTTTTTTTGAAATGCGAGTACCAAGAACCTTTAAAGAAATGATGTTAATCGTTATTAATACTGTCACAGACTTTTAGGGTACAGTTGGCCAATGGACTGCAGATATCAATGAGGTAGCATATGATTTTTTTTTCTTTTCCTAGTGACACTATCGCTACTGAAGAGCACAAATAAAACCTTTGGAGACCCATTTTTAAAAGCTCATTACAGTATCTAATATAATATCTCTATACTAGATACCAAATTTCAACATCGTGTTGATTTGACATACTTTTGACAGGTGAAAGTATGATGCAACAACACGTAGGCTCTTTAACTCTTCTATTCATTTAGACATCGACAAGTGGTAAATGCACAACGAGGAAAGCAACATCAGTTTGTGTGCTGGCCATACTGACATACATTCAGAGATGCGTAAGTATGCAAGTATATGTTACATTTATATCATGGCGTGGGTTGCCTTGTTTACAGGAAGGAAGGGGCGGGGGGGGGGGGGGGGGGGTTGTTTCGATGGGCTCGGCAAAGTGCACCAGTTTAGTGCTTTCACTGGGGCTGAATTGTTCTCTTGGCAAAACTTGCACAAAACCTTGTTTTCAAACCACTCGAGTGTAGAAAGTGCTGCGACGCATCCCTAAAGGAAAGAGGCCATTGTCCGATTGCATTTCAACCGGTGTTCTAGTGATTTGTGATTATTCATCAAAATGTTTTGGGTGGCTCTCCGCATACACTGGCCGAAGGAGCGAGAGGGAAGGGTAGTGCTGGGCGATGGAAGACAATGTGCAATCACTGGAGGACACAGTATTTCTTGTAGTCAGACTCAAAGTCTTCGTCCATGCTACTGGTGTCAGCCATCTTCTTGCCATCGGTCTTTGGCAGAAACTGGGAGTAGTTGACTCCCTGCTGCTCGTAGAAGAGGATGTAGGCTGAGTCGGTGTCGATCTCCTCAGAGTGCACTTCCTAGGAAGGAAGACCACAAGAGCATTTTGGTGGAGCGCCTCAAAGAACAAGGACATTGGAGGCAAAGGAACTAGAATCTGAAGCCCTAATTTAGAAGATTAAGTGACCCTGGTCTCTTACCTTACAGCTGCTGTCATTGTAACAGTACCATTTCTCATTGGGGTTTTTGGCATAGGTCACGTAGTGGCCTCCTCCCATGATTCCTGAATGGCACTGGGGAGATAAAAGATACTTCAGAACAGTGGTCCAGATGAGCTGATATATTTCTATCATTTTTGTATAATAGGAGATGGTAGTTTTGGTTTTCCTAGTTCTGTTTCAAGTGCAGGTTGAATCATTGAGGTAAAGCTGTTGCTTCATCGGTTTGTGTATTTATTTTTACACTTTTACACTTTTTTTTTTTACACTTGCATGAATATAGAGGAAACAAACTGCAATGAGACAAACCCCTAATTTCTAAATGCATACACGACATCAAAAAGGTTTCTACACAGTGCCAGACAATGATTGCTTAGGCTTGTACCACAGCAGCACCCATTGGTGCTATAAACAACATTTTTAGAAAGGTGCTCAAATGGTTCTACAGAGAACCTTGGTGTGTAAATGACCACTTAAGGATTAATGACATTTTACAAATCAACAGTATTAAAAGAAACTTTTAGAACTTTTTAACATCCCTTTGATTCAGTTTCTTTTTTTTTAGTCATTACGGTTCTATATAGAACAACTACTCTAACCAAAGAACCCTTGAAGAACCCTTCTTTTTCTGTACATGTACTTCTACGTCAGTGCATAATATAACTGCTCCTATGGCAAAAGGTCACTATAATGTGCAGTACTTACTGATATTGCATAGAGGTTGTACATGGCATCCAGACAGCCGTTGTCTCTGTGCTGTAGCAGTGAGTTGTCGGGGTCCATGCTGCTCTCTGTGCTGCAGTCTGAGCTCAGCCCGTTGCTGTCGCCGTTCATCAGTATCACATCACAGTGGCTGTTGGATGCCTCTGTACCGAACGACGTCTCGGAAGCGACCGCATCTCCTGTCCCGGGGAGGCCCACCACTGCGGTGCCCTCTGTGTTTGCCTGCGATGCGCCGTCCCTGGGCTCAGCTTCAGGGTTCGTGGCCCCATCCAGGTTCTCCTTGCTGTTGGAGAGGCGGTGTCTGCTCCCCAGCTGGGGGAGGCGTAGCCGGCCTGGCCTGCGGCCTCCGGTGCCGGTCTTGGGGCTGCTGGAAGGGCTGCTGGTTCGGCTGAGGGAAGGCGCAGACTTCCTGCTTGAGGCAGGCGAGGCTGTTGGAAAACCACAGGGTTAAAGACTTCCTGTTCAACCAGGACAGGAGCTGCTCTGCTGTTTTACAGAATGGGTAAGTAGAGTACAATACTTGACAAGAAGTTGTGCTCGTCAGACATAATAATAATAATAATGAATCTGAATGTGAATTTGAATGTGAATACGCACATTTGCACATCATGTATAATGCTGTAAATTCACATTCTACATTATTCAGAATCCGATATCCCTCTGATTTATACATACTGCCTATGCATTAAAATTCATGTTTTTCCCACCTACTTCACATTTCTTTTTTATATGCTTTTATATATAAAAGTAATTTATTTTTATATTAGCTGCTGCCATTACCCAATTTCCACACATGTATCATTCAAGTTTCTATCTTATTGCTTGCCTATAAACAGATTATGATGGCTATTATTAACTATTAACTATTAACTATTAACTATTAACTACATGGTTAATAACATGATATTAAACTGAATTTTCTGATGTTTGACTGATGATTACATTAACTAAAACACTGTAGATTTGCTCCATTTCGCAAAATTATTTTTCCGGTGTTGGTATGGCTCATAATTCCTTTCAACAACACTCAGAGAATGAAGCTCTGAGTCTTTCCAAAAACGTTCTCCCAAGTGGTTAAATTTGAAAACGCGGGCATGGTGTTATAGTGTGAAAATGGAGACTTTTGTAAACGATGACATCTGAACCCGGTGTAAGCGGCCGGGCTGAGTGGTTTGCGCATGCCCATGGAAAAAAGTATGCGTTTTTGGTGGTTTAGTGTGTATGGTGAGCTTTTAGAAAACGCTAGACCTGAAAACACGGTTTTCAAATTTAAATGGCTTAGTGTAGATGTAGCCTAAATTACAAAAAAGCCATCAAAGAGGGTGTTGTAGTTCACACACTACCAACGATCCACAGATCCACAAAGATGCCAGCTGTGGCTGCATTGCATTCTGGTCTCTTGAGGCTACTGTCGGTGGAGAAACTGGTATCTCTGCCTCTTCTACGATGGCTTTATCCCTGTTTGTGTAGCTGCGTCACATTGCCTACATTTGTCCATTTATCCACGGGAATAATAAAAATACACCACCAACTAACAACATGGGCCCAGAAATGCAAGTTACCTCGGCAACCATTGTTTTTAACAGTTTTACAGTGTTTCAGGGTGGATTTATCTTTTAAAACACAACCTCAAGTACTGACCTTTGGGGAGATCGCAGAAGCCGGCGGGGGCGGAGATGGAGGACAGGTTGTCTTCTCCGACCCTCAGCAAATCCTCCCCCTCGCTGCGGGAGTGGAGGCAGTGCTGCTCCAGGTCTCTCGGTGCCAGGAAGGCGCTGGGATCAAAACTCTCCCGTGGAAACTTGACAATCTTCTGGGACTTGATCCAGCGACCGTTCACGAACTGGAAGCGCTTCAGGTGGACAATCTGGAGAGCAAAACACACGTTGGTTTAACCCGCCTACAATCTTGGATGGGAGGGCGTGCCGTTCCTCTTCCTACAGACCAGATCAATCTATCAGAAAGATATTTTGCCACACTGACCAGTATGGGCGGGAGCCTCCAGAGGTCCAGCTTCTTGGTGGCCAGCCGGTGGGTCTTACACTTGGAACAGTAGTAGAGCTCGTCCTCACCGAGCTCCTCCTCGCTGGTGAAGGCCTTCAGACAGCTGTCCAGACTGATGGGTTCAGCCTGGGCCCGACGAGACTGCTCCACACTGCAGTGCTCCTCCACAATCTGGGGGGGGAAGAGGAATGATGACGATGCTCGGGTAAAGACACGTGGTTGGGTTTATATTCTGCCAGGTAGTTTTCATTCTAATCAGGGACTGATTTAGACCTGGGAAATACAGGCCAATACAATTAACTACCTGGTCAGATAGAAAACCAGCAGGACTGTGGACCCTGAGGACCGGATGTGAGGGTCACTGCGTTAACCTATTCAGCACTTTTTTTTTTCAAGTCAAGGAGATGTCTTTTTATGCCCTGTGCTTTCTAAGGTGAGGCGAGGCTCCTTTAAGTGTTGTCTCTGGTTGACGGTGTCATGTTAATGTTAATAGTAGCAGCTCTACCAGCGGCTCTACCTGTGTGGATGTGGTCTCAACAGTTTCCACTCTCTGTTTCACTTCTGTGCAGTGTTAAAATGGCAATGGCTAGATGCTTCTGGAATCCCCTTTCCTTTTCTAAGGCTGCTTTCCAATAGTAAACCCCGTCTTGGTAAAAACGATATCTGTCATTCGTGCCGGAAAACTTGCAACAGGGGAAGCAGAAGCATGCGTCTAGTCTTGTCGAGTATTCCAGCCACAGCTGTGACCGATACCAGTTTGGATTAAACAAGTGAGCTGTTCGTTTCGGAAATGATTTTAACTAACACCGCTAACTAACCGGTATTGGTGCGAGGTGGACGAGGAAGGCGAGCTTGCTTGAACCGGGGACTTGATGCGAAGCTAATTTCTCAGGCTGTGACGCACTGTAAAAGTGACAGCGAAGTTTTGTTGTCTCTGAGTTTTATACTGTCACACTAACCAATCGGAAATCAGGACAATTTGAAATTGAGAGAAATTGAGAGAATCAATGCGGCTCGCTTGGTGCTTGCACTTGTAAAATGTACATTTTAAAAAGTCTCATTATTACAGTTTTGTATTTCTCTGTAATGTAGCACAGTGTTAACAATGTTACTTATATTATTCTTTCTCAGCCCTGGAACTCAAACCATTTTCTGATGCCCCAAATATATATATATATATATATATATATATATATATATATTTAAACAATTACATTAATATCATAAACGTGCAACGACTAGTTGGCTATTGGCTTGAACTAACGACTGCTAGTCGACTCGGGAAATCTTTGTTCGGGGGCAGCTCTAGTCAGTACGGAGCACATGGACTGTACTATCAGTACTGTTTGCTGATAGTAGCAGCTACTGCAGCTGCTCATTATGGGTGACCTGCTTTTTTATATTATCAGCACAAAATACGGTTGAGGCAGCGCTTTTCCTACAATGTCAGCTAGGACACACACGCACACGCATACACACACAAACACACGCACACACACACACACTCGCACACACCCACACCTTAGTGACATGACCAGTGCATGCCATCATTTTCATCTTGTATCTATAGCAACAGTGTCACCAATTAAGGAACACTGCTGTGTATCACACTACCTGAACAGACTATCACAGCTCAATTCATTGAGCAAAGCCTACAGCTCCCCTTCCACTGGATCTTGGACATCACTCTAGTGCTGCTTACTGACCGTGGCCACCAGTAACCACCTCACTAATGATGATGTGGTCCCACAGCTACAGGAGCTTTTATTTTGCATATCTGCTTATCTAACTTGGCTCTTATCGCAAAGCTACCACGATAATATAACAAGGACCAACTCACACAGTCGACAGGTCATAAACCTGAAAAATCTGCTTTATGCAAGTACATTAACCTAAATGTCAGTCAGATTTAATGACATTCTCTAGCTTGTAAAATGGGTATAACTGTGTTCATGAGCAGTCAGTCACCAAGATGGACCGTCTTAGCTGCCCGTAATGATTGTGCATTCTGCCGGTCTCACTCTCCCTGCTAACACACATAAATTAAAACATGGTGATAGTGCGATCTTCTTATGTTCTTTGTGTTTTTCAAGAGGATGTTTTGCTTGTTATCAATAACAAGAATCAGGAAATAAAGTAGTTCCTTCTGACCTTTTCTCTATAATTAGGTGAAAGGAGCATAAAAGGTAAATGGTTGATTATTAACAGTGTAGTTGATGGGGAACAAACTCCGCCCACACAGGTGAAAAAGACTTATGTACACATACTTATTTCAAACTGAAAAGTCAATATCCACTTCCCCTTCCATGCCTTAAAACGAGTTCTCATATGGGCCCCCAGCAGTGGACCCAATGATATTTTTGCATAGGGTATCTGCAGGTTTCAGAAAGCCACATTCAAGGCTTTTTAAGATATTAATTAATGCTACCTGGAACTGAATTTAACAACCAAACTAAAGAACCAAAGCTGTGGATTTTCTATAAATGAATGAATATACACTCTGATAATAAATGAAGAGAGTGCATTTTTTTATTTCATAAAGTTCCTCTGCCTACTTTCAATGTTTCTTGGGGGGTGACTGTACCTGGTGCTTCAAGCTTAGGTGTGTGTGTGTGTGTCAGTCTTACCCTCTCCTGGGAGGTCTGGTAGCGTAGGTGCAGGGCGGTGGGGTCCCAGTCTACAGCGATGTAGGCGTTCCCTACAGAGGCTCGGTCCTCTGTACACTCGATTGCGCAACCACGGCAGAACCTGGGAACCACAGACAGACGTGCACGTTCATACAAAGACATCCATAGATATCGACACCCCCGATTAAAATTTTCCCT
Organism: Hoplostethus mediterraneus; assembly: GCA_034670385.1. Taxonomy (NCBI): domain Eukaryota; kingdom Metazoa; phylum Chordata; class Actinopteri; order Trachichthyiformes; family Trachichthyidae; genus Hoplostethus; species Hoplostethus mediterraneus. The sequence continues at coordinate 555,716 of JAXDDW010000162.1, read as the reverse complement.
CAGGGATCAAATTGTGTGTGTGCGTGTGTGTGGGGGAGATGTCTTACCTGTACCAAGGGCACCAGGCACATGAGTTCCCATCCTTGCCCACCACCCGGAGTGTGAAGGGGTACTGGTAGCCCATACTGTCATCACTGCCGGTCAACAGAGCAGAGAAACACATTATCCTCCTCAATTAGACAACACAGACTAATTATAACAAATATATCAGCGTACAGGCCTTCGCCCTCGCAGCATCTCTGTGGCAATCAGAGGACAAAATGTGTAGCTGAGAATATATGTATGTATTAAAAGTCATGTTAAATACATAGATTAGACTATTAGTTAAAGCTGCACAAAATAATTTTGCATGTCAGTGGGCCTAAATGGTAGTGACAGGTACCTGTTTGAATTTTGAAGACTTCAATACCCAGAATTTATGTAAGGTGACATCAGTAAACCAAGGGCACACTCACACCAAGCATGTCTGGAGCAGGTTTTACTGCTTTAGTTTGATTCGTTTGGCCAGGTGACAACAATGCCATTTAAACTTGGGCGGTACCAAATAACTGCACTGAGATGCCTGAAAATGTGGGTTTCGGTCTTCTTCCAAGGGAACTGCAGGAAACGACTCCAAAATGAAAGTGTTTATGGGTATAAGGAGATGGCTGTCCGATAGCCAGCAGTGATTCATGCTTGGAAAGCCTAGCGTAACATAATGAAGCGAGGGCAAACCGCAGTCTGGACTGATGCTCATATTGCTCACGTTTCCACATACAAGGAATTTGATTAATTTGGTTAAATTAAGAAGATACACTGCTATCAAAACAAGAAGTACACAATACAATGGTCTCCTACACTATATACACTAGATCAGCAAAAATCAAAACAAAACTGAAACTATACTGTATACACTAGATCAACTTCACTATGATATACTATTCTCTACTACGACACTATATACACTAGTGTGAAGAATCACTGTCACGCTATTACTATTACTACTATTAATATAATTATAAGACCGGAAACTAAGAACATACAATACATATATGGCCTCCATAGGAGTGAACAGATCGGTTGGTCTGGCAACATGAGAGCACTGCACTTAGATGATGCGCTGGTTTTCATTCTAGCCATTTAATCAGCGACTGATTTAGACCTGTGATGCAAGGTGAATGCAGTTAACTACCTGGTAGGATAGAAAACCAGCAATACTCTGGTCCTGGAAGACCGGGATTGAGAACCACTGACCTACACATACTGAATGCAACAAGGTCACGGCCCTTCTCTGGGGGTTGTCGAAAGGCATTCTGTGAAATGTAGGAAATCACTAACTGACAAAGCAGGTTGAGGGGAAAAGTAGGTACACCCAAAAAGCCAATTAGTCACAAAATAACTCCTGGAATGCGTTGAGCATCACAGATTGATAATTCATAAAATGTATCAGAGTATCCAGAGTTGACTTTTCCCTCAGTTTGTCACTTCCTGTGCACCGAGATTTCCCACCAGTGACCATACAGACACCAAATAACAACATTACAACATTTCAGTTCGGAGGGATAGGATGCTGTTCTCTGTTGCAGCACCACTTTGTGATTTAGGCTGATAAGACGGGTGTATTTTTACATACTGTTGTGTAGTGCAGCTTTAAAGTCTAATCTGTATATGATTGCTGGTCTGTATGTATAGTGTGTCTAGTAAGTGCTTAAGTGTGTTTCAGACATAAGTATATTATGCTCTGTCTGCATGTTATCTAGCCTGCATGCATACCTGTACAAAGGTTTGAGTGTTCGTGCGTGTGTGCGTGCACTGACCAGTCCTGGGCATGGTTGCTGGCTTCCTGTGGGGGCAGTGGGCTGGCCAATCGGGACACTTGGATCCAGACAGCGTCGTACAGGTCCTTTTTACTGGTGTGGACGGTGCAGGGAACAATGAGCGGCATGCCAAAGAGACTGGGTCGGTTCTTCTGGGATGACAGGAAGTACAGCTCCGCACGCATCTAAGGGGGTGGGGGGGGGGGACATACGCATGTATTGGCACACACACAAGTTGTGTTGATACACAAACGTGAAATATTTTTGGCAAACCTAACAGGGTGGTCCACATACACACACAAACTTGGCGGTGCTCTCAACAGTCTTGAAAGTGCTCCATGTCAGATTTTCTCATTCATATTCTAATAACAGAGGCTGTAAGCTGAAGATGTCATTTTGTATGTCATAGATTAGCATCTCCGCTATTTGTCCTATAGTCCAAAATCCCTACGGAAAATATGAATGGGCTTTTTGAAAATATATAATGGTTGTGTTGAGCGGATACCCACTAGGGTTTGTTCCAGGGGTTAAACTACATCCACTAGCACCACCTTTGTGAATTTTGATCTTGTACTTGTTACTTTTAATATGAATGTTTGCTAATGCTAATCGTCATAGAAAGCAGACCACAATGTGCAACTTTCTTCATCTCTATTAGCTCTCATCTACACATACTTTTTGGTTCTAGAGCTCAATCTCTTGACTGTGTTGTGTATTTCAATTTATTGAACAGTCATTATAGTTGAAATTGTTATCTATCTGGCAGTTTGATGTGTTTAGCTAACAACTTAGTAGTCTGCTTTCCCAAACGATTAGCACTTTGCCAGTAATAAAAAAAAGAATTGAATGATGAAAATACACAAAGATGATGTTAATTAATGGATTCTATTTCATAGAGCAAAATGTAGTATAGCTAGCTATTTGTGGTGTTTCTTGCAAATTCTATTCATTTTTCTATAGGGCTTTTGGTCTACACACCAAATGACTTAACCTACAACCTTACATCAGCCTCTCTATAAAAATATAAAAATTACAATCTATAGAAATGGTGGCAATTACGGTTTAAATATACTATGCTGTGCCCATATAGTGTGGTTCTCACCATCTTTCTGTGCATGGCGATGATGTATCCAATAAAGGGGCTCTCCAGGACCGGTGTGACGTGCCCATTGGCGACCCCGTTGGCCAGGGGCATCTCTGGGCTGCAGGGCACAATGATGCTGGGCCCGCCGTTAGGGATGAGGACGGGCTTGTTGCCAAGGTGCCCGTTAGCCGCTGAGCCGTTTGGGGTGGCTATTGGGGTGGCTATTGGGGTGATGTCTAGGGAAGGGGTCGAGAGAGACAGTTGAAGATGGCATCAAGAAAAGCACAAGAAAGTGTTGGTTGTGAGATTCCTTGACAGGCATGTATGTTATATGTTAGGTATGATAATGGAAGTGACCAAATGAAACATATTTCTGCTACAGCACTGTGGAGAGCCGAAAGTGCCAAAGTCAGGTTAAACATTCAAAGGTGAGAAAGTTCACTCCTCTACACCTGGATGCTATCAGACTTCATCATAGTGTGATAAAAACCTTTTTTTTGGACAAATCAAGCTTGTTCATTATTGAGCTAATACATAAAAATAAACTTACTGGATTACTGTGAAAACTTATCAACTATTAATCTTCACATTTTAGCTGTGATTTTTCACACAAATCCCATAATCCTCTTCTTGTATGCAAAGAAATTTAGATGATGTCACATGACAGAAGCAAAGGAAAGATGTTTTAAAAAGATTCAAGTCTTTGAAGGATGTGACCCATACTCTGTACACCACTGACATCTGCAGATAAACTCACCCGTCTGTCGTTTAATTGTACAAACATTCTATTCACAACCAGACTCCCATGAAACCCTCCCATGAAATGTATTCCCATGAAACCCTTAAGGCGTACAAAAGTATTGATTCATTTCAGTATTTCACTTCAGAGTAAGTGAATTATCCAAAAGTACTTCACCTTCAAGAGAAAAGGTTGTTCCTGATTACCGGGTAGGTAAGATAATGTCATATTTATAAATTGTTGCTACTTTGTCACGTCAATATGGTGGAGTTAACAGAACAGTGACATCGCTGCAAGGATAAAACCAAGGATAAATCATTCTGTGATCCTAAGACAGCACATGCTCTGGTATTTCATAATCAATCACATTGTTCCCTAAGTAGTGCTTCCACTGTATGCATGTTGTGGAGCCCCAGGTCAGAGAAACAGCTACCCTGGGGTTCAGCACCAAGGACAGCAACCAGTCCCACACAGCAGCAAGCAACTGAGGGTGGGAGGGATAATACATTCCCGTTCATTTCAGTCAGCAGAGAAGAAGGTGGTTGCAAGTGGGTGAGCAAACCAAACCTCTGTGGTGTGGCAAGGAATATTGTGGAGTGGAAACTGTGGACAATTCTGTGTTTGACCTGAACCTCGTTGACTGGATATTGACTGAGTGAATGCCCCCACGACAAGACCTGCTGAGGAGTGAATCGACAATGGACTGGATCACGGATTTGGAAGCTGGACAATTTCCCTCAGTTTCTCAGTTTCTGCCCTTTGTGTGTCTCCCTAGACTGAAAGTTCCCTCAACGCTGACATCTGAAGAAGAATCCCCAGTCCGGGAAGAGCCTCAGCCTCGACCTCACTCCCTACCCCGCATTATTAATCAAGTACTTTCTGTTTTTCACCTCCAACCAAGGACTTTTACCCAAACTTAAAGTGCCACTTCAGAGCCAAGTGCCACAATGTTATGTATGCATGTAATATGCTATAAGCTATGTTTGCTAACGTTCCTGTACTCTACATGAAGGCAGCTGATCAACTAGGAAGCTAGAGAGCATTCAAATAAACTCATGATTAGCTCTGTATAGCACCATGGGACTAGACAGAATCTGGACCTGTTGAAAACCATCAAGTCAGTAATCACAGTAATTGCCAGCTGCATTACCAGGTGAACCAAACCGAAACACAGATGACTGCTACATGCCACAGAAAATCACAATCAATTTCAAGTTTCAAACTGGGGTGAGTTGTGTTACTTTAGTCCAATTTAGATGCACAAACACAATGAGAGCACAAAAACCTGAACACTGTCTCTTTGCAAATACTTTTCGGTGGACAGTGGACTCACCTGTCAGTGTTGGCGAGGTCAGTGATGTAGGCGAACCTGGCACCGGGATCTCAAATGCACACAGGAAGCCGTTGACAGACAGACGAACCTTCTGGTTGTCCTGAGGAAAGTTCTACACACAGAACATTTGGAAATCTGACATCAGGGTGGTTATGTGAATAGCAAATTGCGCTGCATGTGTGAATGCTTGCCAGAAGGACGAGCCTGTCTGTGATGGCCGTGTGTGCTGACGTGTCTAAGAGCCTGTAGTGTTTTCATTAGGTTCAATGCCTGTGGTAGTAACCTTTACAGACCAGCTGATGGCCTTTACTGCTACTGCTACTTTTCACTGCTGTTGCAATGGAAGATTGATTTTTCCGTTTCACATTTCCTCTACAATTCAAATTGTGGAAGCATTTGGCTAGCTAGTAGAATATTAATTTAAAGTTCCCCATTTTATTCAGTTCAAGTCTTGTCATTTTACAACCTTGGTTTCATTTGTTAAACCTCTTTGTTGTAAGTGGGCTTAATCCTTTGTTGAGGATGTAACTTTAGCCCAGTAAGCCTTGCTAAGTATGTTGGCAGTAACATTGGTTGGTAAGTTGTAGTAGTGAGCTATTATTGGTCATTTGATTTAATGACATTATTTGCCATGACACTCACAACTGGTAACTACTGCTAAACTAGGTTGCTTACGCTTGTTGATTTCCCATTGCTGCAGTTTTATGGGCGTGCCTGGGGATTTGCCCAACGCAGCAGCCACAGTACCTTGATGTTGGAGGTGTGGACCTCAGCAAGGAGGATCTGCTCAGGCTTCAGGCTGCACAGTTCACTCAGCTGTTTCTTCAGCCCTGTGTATTTCTCGTCCATATTCAACCTCAGGCCGTAGCGCACAGGGGTGGAGCCATCCAGTTTAATGACTAGACACAAACAAGCACACACACGTAGATGCAATAAAGGTTTTGATGCAAAAAAAACAGAAAATCAAAATCAAATAATATACCAGAAGTACAGTGGACAGAAGTACCACAAATAATAATAGGTGACTTTCCACAGAGGAGCTTTTGAATGAACTGTGCTTGTAGGAGCAAAGGACACTACATTCATACCAAGGTCGAATTCATATTCATTCCTCAAAAAGTGGAGGATGGGAAAATGTTCTCATTTCTTAGCCATAACTGATAATGAATGTTCTGTCAATAGTCAAATTAATTACTGTTTCAATTTACACATGAAAGTGAATGACTTCTGTCATAAAGCCCAGCCTGTCATTTCTCTCTGCTTTTAAACCACTCACACTTTTCTATGATCAAAAGTGACAACATTGATATATGCTTTAAGGCAACCGTGCCAGCAGCCAAAATATTACTCATACTAATCAGTGATCTGGGACAATATAATCACTTAGGCTGTGATTCAGAGTGGACATAAGTCATCCCAGTGTGCTCTTTAGGATTCACACAGACTTGTCTTTGGTATTAAGGCTTTAGTAAGACAGCACCACGGCACCTAAGGTGACTCTGACTTGCAAATTAAGCTCTTTTGAAATGTTAAACATATACATACGTTTTGTATGCCTAACAAGTTGACTCAAACAAGTCTGTCATTATCTACTTGCCGCATGTCACGCTCTAAACAGCTCACATGCTCTGGCTCATAAGGAAATGTGTCATTTACATGGATAGAGAAACATGACAATTTCAGTTCTTTCAACAGACCTATTAAAAACAGGTTGGTCATGTTTATACTTCCCAGAGGGGCCAGCATCTCCATGTGCTGATGTGTCTAAGAGGCTGTAGTGTTTTCTTTAGGTCGTTGAATTACCATGTCTGAAATTCCTGTGGGACCCTTCAAATTGCTTGTGGAAACATTTGGCTAGCTGTTACAAGATTCCTTACAAGTTCCCTGGTTTCCTGATAAAGTAAGTTGTGTGTGTCATTTTACAATATAGGATTGTTTGATTTTGCCTATTGTTTGTTGGACGTCTTCATTGTAAGTGGGCTGAATCTTCTGTTGAGGATGTAATATTACCGTGGGTAGGTCTTGCTAAGTGTATGCTATCAGTTATCTCAGTTGTTAAGTTGTAGTAGTGAGCCATTACTGGTGATTTAATGTTATTACATAAGTTGACGGTCAGCCAGCACTGCTGCTTACGCTAAAATTTGTACTCATGCTTCCACAGTTTTATAACCTCTGTCCTGGTTGTACAACCTGCTCCTCTCCTCACCAGTGATCTCCAGATGCATGGAGCTGTCCATGGGCAGGGGCAGAGACAGGAAGTTGAAGGGGTCGAAGCGAGCACTGATGTGGCCACAGGTCTTACACTTCACCTGGGACTTGAGCTGACCGTGGAACAGATCCACCACAATGGAGCGATTCCTGCGCAAGTGGTTCTCCCACGCCTTTAGGTGGAAGACACACACACACACACACACACACCCACACACAGGTGAGATCACACACACGGCACTAATCCTGCAAATCCATCCCCTGAAGTAAGCAAACAAAAAAAAAACGATCCCATGTAGCCATAAACAGCACATCAATACAGATGTTATGAAGTCGTTGAGCCCTTAAGAAGTGTTTAGTTGGACTGATTGTTATTCACTGCTATCCTTCCTCATCTTTTTACTTTCATAATGTCCACCAGAGGATGTGCACATTTCCTCAACATTCTTCTGTGTGTGTGTGTGTGTGTGTGTGTGTGTGTGTGTGTGTGTGTGTGATTGAACTGATTAGAGAAGGCTGTGGGGAGGTCTAAACTGATTCTGGGCTATAACTGAAGCGACAGAAAATGTTAAACTTAGGTGGACATCAGGCACAGATCAGAACAAATGTTAAACAAATATCTCTGGGGGGTTGATAGGGTTGTTGATCTACACCAATGACCCAACAATTTCTTGCTTTCAAAACTCACTTTCTGGCCTGTACTCTGTTTCAGAAAAAAACCCAATTTCAAGGCACCACCAAATTGATTGGCTATCACCTTCCCCATAGTTTTCATCATGCCAGAGCAAGACCCTAGACAGCTTGAACTCATCTGCATCAGGACCAAGCAATGTGCGCTCTGACCTCTGAGGCCACCTCCCAGTCGGGTCGGCCGTCACTGTCCTTCAGCTCGACGTAGGGCTTGTCATGGACTCGGTTCAGGTCTTCGTGGAGGCCGTCCAGCAGGAAGGCCAGCAGCTCCTGGGAGTCCTGCTGCTGGAAGCCATTGAAGCGCGGTGCATACTTCGCTATCGTCCACTGGAGGGGGAAGTAATAATAATATATGATAAACTGATGCTTTTACAGATGCTTTTACAATAATTTCACGGATGTGGAAACCATGATGCAGCTCTGCCCACCCTGAGTTTGAGTGGAGCCACGTTCTTCTGCGTCCCACTCCACAGCTCCATCACCAGGTCACCGTAACACTTTGCCATGTGACCTCGCATCCCGATGGGATTGGTTCTGTAAGAGCGAGGAAACGGGCTGGATCAGGTTAGAGCTTCGCCGCAGTCTACTGGATGGGTGACAAAATTCACGGCGGGCTGATACTCCCAAGGGTTAGACGCACATACGCACCTGTTGAGCTCATAAAAGTGTCTCCCTGAGATGAAGTAGTCGGTGAGCGGCTTGGTGTTGCTCACGCACTGGATACTTGAGTTCATGAAACAGGTATTGCCAAGGTTGCTGAGGCCAGTGGCGCCTTTCTCTGTAGGAACTGGGAAGGAAAACAAGGAGAAACTGGTAAGGAAGGAATCGGGTTAGAGCTGTAAACAAGCTCCAACCTGATTCCTTCCTGTCACATGGACTCGCAAGTAGCTTGGTGATTGGATAGAGTTTTGGTAACCTGTCATCCCGCCAGGTTAGATTTTGGTAGCAGGGGGTCGGGAGTCGAGTCCAGTTCCTGTAACTTTAGCTAAGCATGATCTCACCTTGTTCTCACCTGGCCAAATGAACCAAATGAAGTCTTACATTCTTGTAAATCTATGTCACGTCTGCTAATAATGTTGGTCTGCAGCTTTACACATATCTGGATGATTATCCAACATTTAAAGCTTGTTTCTAGCCAAACCCATTAGGTACATAGATTATCCTTCCTTGCATCAATTGTCTCTCTCTCTTGTGGGCCACATGAAGCCAGTTACTCACTTTATTCTATAATGCAGCACAAACCAGAACAATTCAATTTAAACCATGATCGTTTGTTAGAAATTCTGTTCAATAACTGGCCCACCATTTAGTCATTCAACATTGGTTTCTAACAGCTGATATGATATAATGGGTACATTTCTGACAGCTTAACTCTACTGTTGTCTGTAGTAATGCACATTTAAGATCTCACCAATCAGAGCGTGGTTGGTAAAAGAGGAATACCAATTCAATTTAAGAATACGTACCATACATGATAGGTATTCCCTGAGCCAAGGATGAGTCAATCAGTATTTGTAAGCAAAAGCAACGCTAAGCTAAATTTCTTATCTGTCTTTATACAGATACACAGCTAGCTCATTCACTCTCTTCCAGCTTACCTTTGTGTCTGTCCATCTTACTACTGTTGGCGATGAAGGACATTTCTTCAGGCCAGCTCATGTCTTTGTTCCTGACTGAGAGAGAAAACAAGATTTTCAAGAAAAGAGATTTCACCGATAAAACAATTTTCACTCCTATCTTTTAAGTGTAATCTTTTACAATTACCGGTTATCCATGAAAATATTTGCTTCAGCACCGTTTGAGTCAGGTAAGAGGCCAATTCATTCCGCATAGAGAGAGAAAGACGTACCCTCAATAACTAAGTGCTGCTCATCCTGGATCTTCAGATTTTCCAGCGTGTGATCTTCATCATCCAGGAGGGTGAGGTAGTTCTGGAGACCAAACAGCGGAAGGAACATAAGTGTCATTTTATGGAGGCAATGTTGCAGTTGGGAATAATTCTTGAGGTAGTTTTTGATTTGATAAGACTATTGAAATATTCTTCCTTCTGCGACAGTACATTTAAATCACTGACTATCAGAGCAGTGGTATGGCGGTATGAAGGCTTTGCTTCCCACCTCACTGTTATAGAGCCACAGTCTCATGTCCTCCTCCTTGATGCGGAGTCTCTGGGACAGGTAGAGGTGAATGTCCTTGATGGTGGCCATGCGGCTAAAACAGCCTGTGTAGGCTAACACCCGCTTGAGAGGAGCGTTGGGGGAGGGCACATTACCTGCTAGGGTAGAGAAAGAGGAGAAGAGGTTATGATTTCACATTCACACACCATCAGAACAGAACACACTTTAATCTGCTAGCCATGTGAAATGGTGTGCATTCAAGAAAGCAAAAACCCCTCATAAAGCCAAATTGTGTTTTTATGGTTATGGTCAGGGACTGAAATTACTACATGCCAAGCATCAAAGGCCAGTAAAATCTGTCTTTGGTCGAAAAATCAGTAAGGGTCTGTTAACATTTGAGACAAACCACTGTACGCTCTCTACAAGCATGAGCCAGTCAGATCAAAGCAAAACAATGGCTCTGTATCACCGATTCATCGCATAAATAAGTTTTAAATTAAAACTAAATCTGATCTGTCTCTTTACTGAATATTTCATTCCAGACACAAAATGGACATGTATACTAATTATTTTGGTCGGCAAAAATTATTCTTGGCAAGGAATATTTTTTTAGTTTACCAGCCCTTTGTGAGCCAAAAAGGTAATTTCAGACACACTCACATCACACCTATCTGTGTAGGCTACAGCAGTTGTGCCTTCAGGTACAAGATCTAATGTTGGTGAGTCCAGCTTTCTGTGAATGCACTCGCTTACTGCTGTTTAGAAGTGTCCATACACCCAACACCAGAATTTCCTCATGCCTCATGCAGCTTCAAGGTGAATCGTGCTGCTGCTCTATATCCAGCACACCAACCAGTTAGCAAAAACAGTCCTATAGATACTTATGCACACCACTGTACCCACTGTGTGATGCAATGGAATGGAATAATGTATACTCTGTAGTGGGGGTATGTATGAATCTGTCTTGCTGTGTCAAACACACTTGCAGTCTTGTATGCACATGCTCACAGATGCAAACAATCACTACCATCTACTGAACCCACTGTGGACATTAATATCAACAATAGCATTCTGATGATTGAGGATTAGTTGTAAGGAAGCAGCAAGAAAGGGCTATTTTGTGAATCAATGCAGACTTGATTGATCAATAAATGCATTAGTGCACTTAGTGGACTCGATTGGATTTAATCAAATAAACAACCAATCAATATTATTCCAGTTAAACAACAATTAATAAAAAAAAAAAAAAAAATACACTTAATTGATTATTGATTTAAATGTCAATGCCAAAACAAGCAATTTAAATGTCTGATTGTCAAATGTCACAAAATTTAATCAAAAATACCGCAACATTTTTTTTTCTATCAACACGGCCTTACTATTCAAAATACCACAAAACGAACCATCATCTCTATATGTATTTTCACTATTGTAGATAGTGTCAGATTATCACTGCGGTCCTGTAAAAACCTCGTTTTGGTGATTTTTATGTTTTCACTTCAATTGAAACATGACATGCCCCTCAAAAGGTCGAGAAAATTCTCCAACCTCTTGGGCTCATGAAACCTTTTCAAAATCCACTGGATAAAAAAGGATGTTTGTCTTTGTTGACATTTTGGAGATAAGAGGTTTTTACCCGACAGCGACGACATGATACACTGGTTAGATCTTTGGACAAGTGCCTGAGAGTCAGTATATGACTTATGATGGAAGCCCAAGCTCCACTGGGGCCAGAAATCTGATAGCTTGACTTGATTTAGATCCACACAGAGCCGAGGTGGATCTACATCTCTGCTTTATGCTTCGTCATAATTCAATCTTTTGGGTTTGGGTTTGTTGTATTCTGTCTATAGTAGCACATGATATGCACTACAATTAAGCATATAATAGTGTGAGGAATATTGTGAGGAAATAGGAATTAACTGAATAACAGCATCTAAATTTGGTACAGCTTCAGTTAGCATTATAGTAGTGCAGCCTACATAAAACAGTATGACTGGAAAGGAAAGCGTAATTCCAGGCGATGACAGAAAGACCTCATTTACACCTCGATCGCATTCAAATGCAATCTGCCTCTGGATATGCTATCCAAATACAATAGGCCAGTAGAGTAGAGGCCACAGGGATGTTTCTTTTATGGTGATGATGTTTCTACCACATTTTAATACCAGGTGTAAATGGGGGCAAACACTCTTACTTGAAACGGATGTCAAGTAAAATTAATTAATTCCCTGACTTTTCTCAATTTTACTCACAAGTTTGTCAGATCAGAAAGATTTGACAAGAGAAATAGATCAATGGAATGTATCTAATCATGTCTGTCCAGAATTTCTACCAAACATATAATATTGCATATAGCTCATCCAAAGTACTAGTTTTATGCATTTTCCATACACTTGGTTTTTGGCAAGTTTTTAACTATAAAACTTGGCAGAATAGTGACTAATGGCTAAAAAATAAGGACTAATGACTAAATTGTTTTGCCTAAAAGTGTTTTTTGGAGAATAAATGACAAAACGGCCTGTCGTAAGGTCAGAGAAGATCCTCATCATTACCCTGCCTGGGTATGGCACTTGAACATGTGTTAAAACTACGACTTGAAAAGCAAGGCGTGTGAAGATAGAAAAGGTCAGATCCGAGCAACTTTTAGAGTGATCAGTAGCCTTCCCCCTTCATGGGCCGTTGGTTCATCCCACTGCCCACTCCAGAGTATTGGCGGGCCTGGATCAGTCCACTCAAGAAGGATTATGGGGGGGGGGGGGGGTTTGTGGGGAGGTTTCGCTCAGTGAAGCACTTGCTGGCGGCTTGTTCTGGTCTTGCTGCAGGCTTACGTTACCTCTTGGTGGGGGTAAATACGATGGGAACATTCGCAGGCTGGTCATACCCATATTGACCCAGATGTTGGACTGGGGGGAGCGCGAGGCCGGCTGCTGGCGGAGGAAGAGGAGGTAGCGGGGGAATAACTCAAGCTCTGCTTGGCCCGTCTTACTCTGCTGGATCACCTGCAGGGGAGGAAGACGGATGGAAAGGATAGAAGGCAGAGGAGGAAAGATGGTTAATGGACGGTAAATTCAACAGCTGGGTGTGTAAGATATTCAAGTTACAGCAAGATTAAGAAGTTTTCATTGTTTAAGTAATTAAAGTTAATCTCCAGCCTGCATATAATGTTGCCGTTTTCCATTAGGCTGATATTTACAGTGGAGTAATATGGAACACTTGCCATGGTAAGGGTGGTATACAGGATATATACACCACGGCTATCGACCAATCACAGGGCTGGATTCAACCCACCCCGTTTCATAAACCGTTATCGCCCATGCTTCAAATTACATAGTGATATCAGTTTGAGTCCATGCTGCCCAGCCCTGCCTGACAGAGATATCTAATCAGGTCAATTAGCTGATGTGTAGAGTGGTGGTGTGTTTGCTCACCGGTCGGGGCAGGCTGAGGTTGGCACCGTACCAGTGGTAGAGCGCCCGCCACACCGGCTCTGGCACCGTCTCAAAGTCTCTGCCAGTCACCAGCTGTAAGGAGCGCTTCAGCCTGCCACCCTCCATGGTTAATGTCGGGGCCTGGGTTGGGGTGGTGGGGGGGGGGCAGAGCACACACATCAACGCTTGGACACGTTCACAAAACACACATTTCTGCCTACTTGAATTACAGATAATAGAGATAGACAGTATCCTAATGCTGTGCGCTAGCTGGCAGGCCACTATCATTAGAGCAAAATGCAGAGATAAGACAATGGAGAGAGAGAGAGGCACCATCTGGCCCCTGAAAGCCTTTGCCAGCAAAATGGGAGGAGTGGCTCCCAATTAGAAATCGCAGATCGTTCCTTCCGTCAAATGCAATGTCTCACCCAACACAGCTGGCAAACATGTTCTCCTACCACGTTGTTCCCGTGTTTTTACATGGTGAAAATTGCAAAGGTGGAAAGGTGTGTGGCACGTACAAACAGCAAATAACTGAAAACCTGCTTTTTACACACAGACAAAACCTCCCATTGAATTCAACTGACTCATAGTAATGCTCACAAGCAATATGCAAGCTGTACCTCTTAAGACAGTGATGCAATCTAACCCACATGCACGCCACGCTGCCCTACCTTTACGAGGTCGGTGGTGACCAGAGGCTGGTTGTCGATGGCTCCGGGTCTTTGTGCTGCCAGCTGGGAAGGGAGGTGGCCGTTGGCTCCCGAAAAACACTGGTTGTTGTTGTCCGACACGTTGTGTTGACGGGCAAAAGCAGCTCTCTGCGGCGGAGGGAACGACCTGGGGGCTCAGGGCTGGTGGGGGTTAGGGTGGAGTATGGGGTGGAGGTGGGGGTTTGGGATGGGGTTGTCGGGGAGGGTCAGACAGCAAGGCCACACATACACGTTTTAACTTTTAAATATACTCTGAAGTGAGGAGGTTTCTTCAAAATGGACTTGGTATTTATACATTTCATAATATTCTCACAGTGATTTTTTTTTGTTTTTACATAACATCCAACTTTATTCCATTTGTTCAGCAATAGAAAACTTTTCTCGGACCATGCGCACATGGGCCGTGCTTCCCTGGTTGCTCAGCTCTTAAATGAAGGGACTTTTGGTGATGTGTTAATTGTGTTGCGTTCGTGTGATGACCGACCTGTCTCGGTAGCCTCTGAGGCGCTGGACACAGCATCAGGTGACCTCTCCTCAGAGGGGCTGACCAGGCTGAGGCCTCCCAGGCCTCCCAGTCTGTCTGGTGGGGCAGGCTCGATGGTAGCTGTGGCCAGCGGGGGTCCGCAGCGAGCTCAGGATGGATGGCTGCTCCACCACGATGCCCTTGTGCTCCTGGACAACAAGACAACAGCAGGGCTTCCCCTGTCATTTTTTTTAGAGCAGTGATGGTTGGAGTTAATTTTGGTTTCAGGTCCGTGTCTGTCCCCGCTTTAGTCCCAGTTTGTCTTACAATGCAACCTGTTCTCATGGGGATACTTTAGAATGATAAAAGTACCATTTTCCCGTTGAGAAAAAATGACATTCTTCAAATTTCCCAAGTTGTAACAGTGGTAATTTTTGTAGCTGAGGTTGCCCACTGTTGATGAAATTAATCTAACAGATATCATTGAACAGATTTGTTTCTTCCTACGGGCAAAAGAGAGACATTTTAACCATGATTCTGGATATAACCAAACCTTCAGTTCTGAGCTATGAGTTGGACGGCATCACTCATCCAGAGCACATGTGTCATGTTCTCTCCAGGGGAGGAAAAAATGTTTGTCTTGATTTTATACAAAGCTGACTAAGAAACCTGGACCAGAACTATGATGCTCCCTGAACCGCTTGCCTCCCCAACTACACACCTAACACACATGGATGTCTTTATTTGCTGTTCCACTTAATAAAGGCATGTAATAATGTGTATTAATGTGAAAATGTAACTTTGACTATGAATCTTCACACCTTAGCTGTGAATTTTGACGCAATTCCCTGAATAATCTTCTGGTATTCAGAAAGAACTACTCCATCTGCTCTTGTCAACATCTCAGTAAAGATCTCCTATGTTTTTTTTTGGACGTATGCTTTTTTTTTGGACATATGCTATTTGAAATACAGTTACAATACAGCGAGAAAAAGTGTGTGAACCTAGCTAGTTGTAGCTTGCAAAGCCACAAATCAACAGACTCAGTACTTCAGTACAGCTCAAAATACTGTCCCTGTGATCGGCTACTATGCAATCCTAAATCGTCAATCAGATCAGTAGAGTATAATTTGGGCACCCCTGGCCATGACACGATGCAACAAAGATGTTATATGCTATCAGTACATATCAATATATTGCTCCTTCTATAAGATCACGTACATATTTGACGTAGTCCTTCCACTGCTGCCACCACAGCATGGAGATGAGGAACCAGTTCTGGCCTGGCTGCAGCCCATGTCTGCTCTCCCTCTCCAACCAACCCCTACACACACACACACACGCACACGCACACGCACACGCACACGCACACGCACAGGCACAGACACAGACACACGTCCAGTGGCAGATTAGTCATTAGTTCCATTGCATGTTTTTTTTCAGAATTGTATGCAAGAAGAGTGACAGACTGAAGAGGACATGTACCTAATGATTTGTCCCTCCTCTTCGGGAGTAGCAGGCCTGAGCCCCAGGACTATGTGACAAACCTGGACCAATCCAAAGATGTAGAAAATGTCAATGAGTAAATATGACAAATGCGGTATCAATAGCAGCTGTTCAACTGTGAGAGTGTACCGACCTGGAAAAGAAGGTTGAGGAACTCGTTGGCCAGGGCGCTTTTCACACTCCAGATCTGGTAGTCCTCTAGGGTCAGGTGACCCAACTGGTCAGGAGTCAAACAACATAAAGGTCAAAGGTCCGATTATGTACAGTGACTACCTCAGATTAATTTGAGGGCACAATATTGTATCGCTCAGATGTAAAACATGTCCCTGTGCTATTTGACCTTGAAAAGGATAGGGAAAAAAGGAAAGTATTAAAAAAACCTGGGCATTAACTACAGTTCTGTGATTACAGATGGGGTGGCGCTAGCCTAGAGGTTACTGAAGCAGGTTTGAAGAGAAGGTCATCTTGAATCCCCAAGCCGGCTGGGAAAATGTGGGTTGGCAAAGTGAATGAGTAACACTCTCCCCTCCCTCAATAACTACTGCTAAGGTGCTCTTGAACAAGGCACAGAACCCCTAACTGCTCAGTGCCCAGCGGTAGATGACTGTACAACTGTATCAATGGGAAGCGAGCTCAGTGGATTATCCCTGGATAAACAAAAAGGTTTAAAAATGACATGGCGCAGTAAGAAGCCAAAGGATCAACTTCCTAACAATCATTACTGCTGCCAGGAGTTGTGTCTCACCTTAGTCGTGTCATGCATCTTCAGGATGCTCTCCACTATGTCCGACACACTGCTGTGCAATTCCTGCAAGACAAAACATCAGCACGTAACAGCACAAATCACCAACCCCTTTTCCCTCACCCGCTGCTATGACAAGGATCACGTTCGCATCCAGTATATCTGCAGTCTGACTGTGTAGAAGGGCAATCAGTCAGGAAAACAGCACATCTCAGTCTCACTGCTAAAAAACAAAGGATGTCCTGTTCAAAGATCCTCTAGAACAGAGCTATTCAACCATGTGCCATGGAGGACCGAGAGCGCAGGTTTTCATGCCAAACAAAACACTACAGCAGGCGATTTCACTGATTAACACACCTTCAACCACAGAGGAGGAACTAATCAGTGAAATCACCTGATGTGGTGTTTCGTTGGAATGAAAACCTGCATACTCTCGGCCCTCCTTGGCACATGGTTGAATAGCTCTGCTCTACGGCAACCGCTGCTCTGCCCTGCCACTCCTGCCTGCTCAGCACTTTAAACATTACCTTTAAATAAACCTCTCTCTGTCTGCTCTACGATCACCTCAGCCTGGCCTTACAAGTAGTGGGCTTGTTGTTACAATGCGGATGGTGATGAGGTAAACCAGTGCTTTCCATAAGTGCCGGCTGTCGGCTAAACACCCGACTACGCACTTATTTCCAGCTACTTTTTTTAATTTGAATGGAAAATAATTTTGATTAATAAAGTTGAATTTGCTACGTGTGTGTATTTATGACAACCAGCCCCCACTTCTAAACAATGCGAGAAACCTGCAGATCTGTCTGTCAGCTGTAAGTCAGCTGAAGAGTTACGACGGAGAGTTGTCTACAGCATTTGACAAATAATCGATTTATCACAAAACACGTTCCCTGCGCCAGCGCAATTATTAATGTAAGCTGCGGAGTCGAAGTAATTGAGCCGTGGGCGGTGCATTTCATCTGATTGTAGACCTGTTGCCAGCCACTTCGGAGCCCCATTAGCCCGAGCCAAGTCTTGTTGAATAGACAAACATCAACTTCTCCTGTTCATCTTTCAGGTTTGTGGTTAACTCCATTGCCAAATCAAATCAAATCACATTTATTCGTACAGCCGTTAATCACCGTTACAGTCTCTAAGGGCTTCACAGTGCACAAAGTGTGAAACAATAAATGGTTACTACACGACATCACCCAGCCTTGGACCCTCACAGAGGGCAAGGAAAAACTCCCACAAAACCTTTTAGGGAAAAAAAAAAAAAAAGAAACCTCAGGAGGGGCTACTCAGAGAGGGACCGCCCTAACAGGACGGTTGGGCGTGCAATAGATGCCGAGTTTGGGCAAGCAGAGTATACACAGTGCATGAAAGTTTATTTGGGTGGGACATCCAGAGTCACAGGACAAGGCCTCACAGTGTGTCTACATACAGTCCATGCGTATATATATATATATATACTATATATATGTATATATATATCCAGTGTGTGAGGACTTACGGGGAGCGTGTCTGTGCGATTGTCCTTCCACACCTCCAGCAGGGCCACCACCATTTCATGCAGCTCGTCCCGAGACAGAACTCCGTCCCGGTCCACGTCGAACACTTTGAAGCAAACTGCAAGTGGCAGAGAAGGGTGTGGTGGTGGTGGAGGAGGAGTTAAGTATAATATGATGTAAATGTTGAAGCCTAAAGGGGGGACTTAACTGCAACCAAAATATTCTGCTATGAATTTCTATTCATCTGAAGACAGAATGTTGTTTAGTCTATTAGCTGGGAATCTAATATGTCGACGTTTCTAAGCGTGAAAATGCAATTTCAAGCACCAGTGGAAATTTTGATGAAAAAGATGATTGTGCACTAATGACTCTACAGCACCAATCAACGCTTACCAAATAACATTTACACTTAAAACTCAAGGACGGCTCGATTGGGGACGGGGGGGGGTGGAGGGGGGGGGCTGCACTTCTTAAGATAAAAAGGCTCGGTGTGATTATGTGAAGCCTCTGGGATTCATTTATCTGTAATGGTTTTGAAAAGAGGACACGGCTTACATTTCTGTCTCTCGGCGATGGGCCCCCTGCAGCAGGCGGACAGACCGCAAGAGATCTCTTTAAAGTCGATGTGATTGTCCCGATTCTCATCAAAGGCGTGAAACAAGCCTGCAAAACAAGATCAATAACGCTGTTACTTGTTACCACAGTGTTTCACGGGAAGAACAAATCCTTTGAAGAGGATTGTAGTTGCTTGTGAGGGCCTGGATTAAAAGCTAAAAGACCTAAATGAGGTGATGTTGATCTTATTCTCATAAAAAGGACCTCAATAACAATGCTACATGATAATAATACTTTAAAACCTTATAGACTATGGGCTTGTGACTATGGGCTTAAGCACAAGTAACCTCCTAAATAAAACAACGATTTCTATTACATTGGATGACACCCGCTGCAAAATATTGGTGTATGTTTACATGCATACATGCTGTTTAACTATTCAAGGGTGACTGTCTGGCAAGGGAACCGGCTCTCGAGAGTCTGCGTAAGGTCCGTGCCGATAAATATTGCATTACCTTCACTCAGTGAGGCATGGATGGGAGGGGAGACCAGCGGGACGAAGGTTTCCAAGTCAAAGCGGCCGGTCCTGGACTGCGCTTTCAGCAGCCAGTAACGCTTCTCCAAGTCTATAATGTCCGACTCCTCCACTGCAAGAGGGGATTCAGAGGAGGCCAGTCAGAAATATTCAAACAGTGGTCATAGTAGTAGTAGTGGGGAGGTTCAGGGGATCAGTTCTCCATGTGTTGTTGTGTTTTTCGTGCTGAAGAATGGAAGGAGTATGAGCCAGAGAATGGGAACATAGAGAAAAGAGGCCAGAACAACCTGCCAGTTAAATGAAATCTAATCAAACCTACGTTTACGTTTTGAGTCTTTACATGGAGTAGTGACCTAGTGAGATGTCTGGGTAGAATTAACATGTAATCCTGCCAAGATTGACCCAGAGTGGGGTTAAGAAATTGCCACTACGTAGCCTAGTATTAGGCCATGACTCCACTTGGAACAAAGTGCCAGGGCTCACACCAATAGCATATGAAGGCTCTGCCAGGATCAATGAACCAGCCGACCCCCTTTCAACATGCTAATCCACAGTTTAAACTAATAGGATTAAGCAGCTAGACAGGTAGCCTTTGGCATGGAGCCACAACATATGACAGGTGTCAAAACATAGAAGAACAAATCAAATGGCAGCCGATTCCTAGCCGATTCCTTTTTTTACTGTGGTTTTCCAGTCAGGATATTAAAAACAACTAGTCAACTAGGATGATGGCTGTTGGTAAGAGCAGCAGACTGGGGGAATGCATTGAGAGGGGCTTTCGCCTTTCCTCCAGGCTCCGACGCCTGGATTCATCATGCAGTACAAAGTTCAACTGGAACATCGAGACAGTTGACCCTGACCTGACTGGGAAGCAGTCAATCACCCATCTACTGCCACTGTTCAATTCTGATTCCTGGCTGAGATGCTCTGAAGAGTGAGTTAAACAAACAGACTAAAAGGGGAAGTGAGAGAGAGAGAGAGAGAGGAATCAATGATTTAGAATGTGAAGGGGGATGGCATGGAGGAAATAATACAAGACTGGTAAATTATGGAGGAGTATGGATAAAGGGGCTGAGCGTAGAGACTCATGACTACCTTCAGCTCTCAAAGCTCCGCTGGACAACGCTAACCCGGCAACACAAACTAGGGATGAGCACATCCTAAGAAATGATCATAAAAGAAGCATGCAGTGGTCCTACAGGAACACTACTAACACCAATAAGCATATCTATCAAGCCCTGAATGCCAGTGGATGTGAGTGAATGGTGGATAGTCAGTGATTAGTTCAGGAAGCCAAGTGGGGGAAATAAATACCTGCTCATCTCGCTGGACATTATTCATGGCTGCTGCGCTACCTTGTGACTTTTAATCTATGAAACTCATTATCTAAAACTATGGATTGCCTCCTGTCCATCTCTCATCCATCTCAGGGTTGCCACCGGCCTCTGAAAACATTGGCACGGTGCGCAAGACTACAGCAGCTGCTTACTGGCCATATGTCATTATGTAAACAGTTTCACTGTGATTTGGATTTGACATCTTTTCAATTATGGCAGAGTTTGACATTTAAGCTTGGTGGTCCAATCACCCCTTTTCCCTATGTTATCCTCCTGTCCAAATGCATTGGTGGTAATTGACTCTAAAGGATTGCGATTCTGCCACCCTAACGAGATACACAGGGCAAGCAGAACAGCAGAGTATGTTTGACTGGGCAGCCAAAGGTCTGCTCTGAAAGGACACACTGCTCATTTGGATTTCCTGCAGTCAGTATGCCACAAAAGAAAATCTGACAATGTAAATTATTTTGAATTAATATTTATTACTCTCTCTTGTATAACAATGATAAAACTAATCAAATGTAGTGGCTTCAAACGTGGTTTCACAAAAGACGTCAAACAAACCATTCCACTGTATGGCGTTTCAGAAGTGACCCTGGCTGCTCGACACTTTCACTCTCCACCACAACGTGCTCACGTTACACAACAACTGTACTGACCACAGCTATCCTGTCACTTTCCTGCATCCTCCTCCCTAGGCCCCCGCTGGCCTACCTGCTCTGATACCCACCTAGAGGCGCAACTCTCTCCGAGTGGCAGCAGAGATACCATACCATCATCCAGGGAACATTCTAGGAGATGGCCGGTGTGTACCATCGTAAGCTCCACGCAGTCACTGTTCAGAGAAACTCTGGCTACATCATCCTGCCCCAATTCCCAAGGTTTTTCCAATCTGATAATACTGCAACACGAACCCAGAGGCTAGCGAGTTAGATGAAGATTCATTGTATCAAGGTTTGCCGGCCAAGAGTCAAGCGCCAAGCCTTCTGTCCATCTGGAAAGAGTCATGAACCAAGAGTGTATACCGCTCCCTCTGTCTCTGTCACACGCACAAAGCTAAGAGGATAAACAGGGAGCAGGCAGATTACAGGCAGTCTCCAGGTTCTCTGGACAAGACAGGATCTTTCCAGCTCTCTGTCCTTGATTGGCAAAACAAAGCCTGGCTAAATTTACTCGACCTGAATGATTTTGTTTTTGTTTCCCCATTTACTGTAGCTCAGTGAGTTTGGGTCAGTCACTTGTGATGATTTAGTGATGTTTTATTAAGTGTCTAGGCGATGGCGAGGGTATGCTCCCGGCCAGCTTGTGATCATTACCAAAGAATATCAATGGGACGAGAGAGGCAAAATGTCAATGAGCCCAGCTTTCTTGGATGGAGCTCTCGCTCGCTGCTGTTTAGAAGATAGTTTTGCATGTTACTCATTAAGTATTGATTCATCACTTCCTGTGTGTGGAGACAATTTCCTGTCAGAATTTCAATTGGGCAAATAGGAGGAATCTACAGCTTCTCAATTAGGGGGGAGGGGACTCTCTTTTTCTGATTTAAGCTAGTAAGATGGGTGGATTTTTCCATAAAAATGTTGCGTAGTGCATAGGTGCGTAGGTGACTCAGGTCTTCACAACCACTTATTTTTTGTTTAAAAAAAAGAAAAATCAACACTGAACACTGAAAATGTTTTTACGACTAACTTACAAAGTGATTTAAACTTGGTGCCTGACTGAACCATCCAGTAATCTTACACTTCCATTGACTATAAGCCCACAGGGAAACACTCACAACAAGCACTACTCTACTCTACACCCTAACAGCTGAAGTAAGTAAGTCGTAAGTCCTTGAAAATTAAAGACACAGGGAAATCACAGCTATTGACATTAACTAGTGCAGTTTGCATTGTGCAGGGCTGAAGTGCTGGGTGTGTGGAAATGGACATGGAAACCAAACAGTGTGAAGAGAGAAACCTGGCCTGAAGGTGAGGAGGAAGAAAGAAAGAAAGAAAGAAAGAAAGAAAGAAAGAAAGAAAGAAAGAAAGAAAGAAAGAAAGAAAGAAAGAAGTAGTGAAATATAGAGCGTGAGTGGATCAGGGCAAGAAGTGGAGCTTGCTACCCATAGTCATTTGTCAGGGCATTCACTGCCACTGGTGGAAAAGGGAAGTTGCAAAAAGTGTTGTGAGTTATTTGTGGGGGCATTTATAAAAAAAAAAAAGCTTTTCTGCTTAATTTCAATTGAACATTGCTGAAACTAGTTCTGAAACTAGGAAATGAATTGTTTTGGGACATGGAGGTCCAATTATGTTTAGTAAGGCAGAGAGGATAAAAACCAATGATGTTTGGCATATTAGAGTAATACAGGACAGGGTTAAGAAAACCCACACTACTGCCAGGTCCCATTCGCATCTTTTGGTAATGCAATTCATGGCATTGGCATCACTTTGTTTGCCTTCCTTTTTAACTCTGCCTCAATAAAATATCACATACATTTGCAAACTAAATTAAATATAAACCAGTCATTACATGGTGAAAAAATGATGCCCTCTATTTACTTTATTTAAGACAGCTTAAGGCCTTAAATTTAGATCATTTTCAGACTGTAAGGACCTGTAAATATCGTGGACTACAAGATCTTTGCTTAATAATGACAGAAGGGAAACTGGAAGAAAAATCATCACTGACAAAATGAAAATACAGCTAATTTGTTTATATTACACTATGTTTATATGTGTACACTGTGTTGTATGTATGTGTTGTTGATGAGACTTACAGTGTGTGACGCCGGCCAGCGTCTGGTAGAAAGTGGGTGTGTCGCTGTCGTCGGTCAGCGTAACACACACTCCTCCAGAGAGTAGCCATCTGGACAAGGTGAAGGCCTCCTTGTTCTGAAGGAGCCAGATCCTGAAGCGCTCGTAGTTCACCTTGTCGCCCTGCGCACACAACACACACACACACACACACACACACACACAGTCAGCTTATCGGTCAGCCAAAAGCAAAAGGAACATTAAAGCTGCAATATGCAACTTTTTCCCATTAAAATAACAATAACAATAAACAAATATATATTATACATTATCAGTCTGTGTCTGTCTGTGACCCTGTGTGTCCATGCCTAAATCCCTCTGTTTGCCTAAAATTGGCTTTCCAATGATGTCTGGAACATTTTGGGGAGCGCGTAATATGGGTGTGGCCAGTCGTGAGCTGGGTTGTGGCTATCAAGGTGAAAGCACAGGGAAGTCACAGCAACAACGACAATGGAGGAAAGCGTTATGTATGGCAGATAAGACCCGTTAAAAACAACATGAACATCAACGTTGTGTTTTTTATTGCAGATCGGCTGCGTTCGCTGTCTGCCTGTGGTGGCTTGATGGATGCCGGTTACCCTCAGCCTAAGCCTTGATGCAGTTTCAAGGTAGACAGTTCATCAAAATGAGTGACAAGTGTTGGGGCGGGTAATGCAAGAAATACACTTCACTACCTGAGGGTTAAAAGTTGCACACTGGAGCATTAAATGGTGTCAAAACTAAAATACATCTGAAGAACAAAAACAAAAGCTGTGAGGCACATTTGTGAATCTACTCTATTAGTGGGCATTGATAATCAATACATGCATTGCTGATACAATACTGAAGGTTATCGTACTATTGCTCTGGAGAATGTAGATCCTCCCCCACTGTTGGACAGTGTTAAAACCACTGGCCCAGCAACAGCCCTCTAATTATTAGCTGACAAGACAACCTACTTCCTCCAACAAATGTCTAGTCCAAGAAGAATCAACACCTCTTTCACTTACTGTGGCAAGTGAGACTAAGTTCAGTGGCGATGCCAAAGGCGACCAAATGGACCTGACTCATGTCCACTACATAACCTGGCACCAAACTAAACAGACAGGTGGGACAGGTAAAATGAGCTCTGATGCCTTGTTCTAGGTTGTGATAGGCTCAACTGTTTCATGAAAGAAAACGGGCATAGACTGGTGCAAAAAAAACACATTAAAAAGGAAAAATCGAGTTCTATTTTTCTTATTCCTGTGGATAACTGCTCAAACATAGACGATGTGACAATTTGACAGCTGAAAATGTTTCACTGATCTAAAATATGAACGGTAATCATCAGGTTTTGGTGTCAGCCCCTCAGAATCAAAGAGCAAGGCCTTCTTTCTAGACAATCATACAGGGAGAAATCCATCGGAAGAGAGGAGAGAAACACCAATTTCTCAATAGACCAGAATTCAATGCAGCTGAATAAGGGGTGAAAGTCATTCTTGAAAACATAGGAAGTCACTTACTCAAGTAGAAGTTGATGAGGCAGGTTGAGGGACACCAGTAAATTACAACACTCCTACACTACACCGGCAAGTTATGATATCCAACAGTGTATCCGAGGGTGGATTTTTCCTTTAACTGTGTTAGTATGTGTATGCGTGATGTTGTTTGTGGAGGGATGTTATTTTAAAAAGCCGAAAAGGCCCTTTTTGTAATGTGGTT
Organism: Hoplostethus mediterraneus; assembly: GCA_034670385.1. Lineage (NCBI taxonomy): Eukaryota > Metazoa > Chordata > Actinopteri > Trachichthyiformes > Trachichthyidae > Hoplostethus > Hoplostethus mediterraneus. The sequence goes on along the minus strand of JAXDDW010000162.1, from coordinate 530,499 downwards.
AAGGAGCTGCACAATACCCCGCTGTAATGCCACACTTTGTATTGTCTCTGTGGCGTTGGGCCCATCGGAGCTAATAACACTTTCTGTTTTATGAACGCTTTAAACACACCTCGGCAATGATGCTGGATAAAATCCTAATGATATAACGGAATCATTTTCCTTCTCTGCTCTCCCTCAGTTCATCAAGCTCCTGCCCCCAACACTGTTTTTCACAGTTTAAATGTTTGACAGGATTTTTCCTTTAAGTGAAAACCAAATTGCAGTACAATAGCATGTATCAGGGATCAATGCTCCGTCTGGGTGATTGCCAGGCCGTGGTGTTGGGGATGAGGGGAGGTTACTGACCTCACTGAAGCACTTCTTGAGGGAGGTTGGGACTTCACCGTCCAGGACCCGCAGGACTGCCTCCATATCATCCCTGGCAGCGTAACCGCCCTGCTCGCTGGCAAACAGGCTGAAGAGGTCTGCGCGCACACCCACCCACCCATATGCACACACACACACACACACACACACACACACACACACACACACACACACGTTGTGTTAGTTCATCCTTATCACAAGGAGGCAGGCCCTATAGCAGAAGCAGCAGTGACAACTACACAATCTAGTGTCAGTAGAGTCCTGATGGCCCTGCAACACATCAGTCATAACCACCAGTAAGAGAATGGAGGGAGAGAGACACAGAAAAAAGGAGAGACAGAGTGAGCAATAGAGAGATGAACGAGTTAAGAAAGAAAAGCAGGAAAGACGCGGACAGAAAGAAACTCTACTGCTCCCTATGAACCTGGGTGGTTTTCCATCAGTGTAATATTATCATGTATCAAGTTAGAAATGATGCCTGGAAACATTATTATTTGATAAAATATCCTCAACACAACAAGGTGTTTTGTTGAAAAAGAATGGTGTGTATGAACATAAATTGGTACAATAGAATATCACCAAGTTCGTTTCTTGAAAGACGTTCAGGAAGCCAATTTATTCACTTATTCTCATTAGCCAGCTGCTAGAACGTTAATCTGCATTTCTTTTCCGATATTTCAATGGTTTGCTTAAAATTCACTTAACAGCTGGTTGGAAACATCCCAACAGTGAGACAGATTTGACACATGGAGGCAATTAGAGAGCAACAGAGGACCAGCGGTGTGTGAACGCCGGCGCCATACAGCATAAACTTCATGCTCATCTGTCAGGGGTGACTTACACTTTGCTTTTTCCTCATCGCGTCCTCTGGTCAGCAGCACCAGGCCCACGATCAGGTTGTTGAAGTGCAGCCCTTTAGACGAGCCTCCAAAAGAATTGTAGATCACCTGAACACACAGGACAAGACAAAAGTGAGAAATGACACAACTTCACACTGTCCGTTTATTTCATGAGTCACGTTCGTCAGCCTAGTCAAAGGTTAAATAAGGTGAAATGAAAAGGAGAAGCTGGAAAAAGAGAAGAATAAGTCTGCTTCAGGTGAGTGTAGGTGTGAGACGTGTGAGACAGTATATTACATTACATGTTATTTTTAGATTAACGAGATGTTATTTCATGACAATTCATCTGCCATAGAATTCCAGAGCATCTGATGATCCACCTATGGTATCTCTAAAATTGACTAAATTCAGATTTTATGAAAATGCCATGCTAACTTTTAAGAAACAAAAATGCACAAAATATCAGCTATTAGTATTCAAAACAAACAATACAAAAAACGGTGTCTTCAAAAACCCAAATTGATTGAACCCTAGTAAGAACGTCACCATCTAGCGGGCTAAAGGGCCAGGCTAGGTGGCACTGTTGCTGTATTGCTGCACTCAGGGCATGACAGTGGACAGGAGCTGTGTGTGCCAACTCACTAAGCTTTAGTATGTACAGTACTGTGCAAAAGTCAAACAAAAGGCACCCTAGTTTTATTTAATATACATTTGGTCTTGGTGTTTATGTTTTTTTTGTGTTTGTTTTCTGCATTAGTGTTTTACATTACTGCATTACTGTTACACAGTACTGTGTGTGAGATTTGCTGTGTTGCGTCACTACTTGTTGTAGTGGGTGAACCTTGGCCTTGGCTGCCCAGGGGAGGTGACATTGCAGTCAGTGAGCTAGTGAACTGTGTCCATGTCAGTGGGTGAGTGGAAGAAGTTCAGTTCAGGCTTGGAAAGGGGAGATCAAAACATGTGCACTCTATTCAAAACACAAAATCCATATGTACATTTTCCCCCCTCTGTTGCATATTCTTCATGATGGTCTACTTAGTTGGCTACTAAGTTATTGGAAACGCTTTTCTAACAGGCTGAATAAACAAGTAATCCTGTTTAATGTTTTCCCCTATTTAGTACCAACTCTGATATAAGTAAGAAGGTATCAAAAAGTAAAAAAAACAACATTCATATACTGATTTTCTTCAGCCCTTTTTAATACCTATAATAGCAATGTTATAGCAATGTAAAGAGTTAGGTTTAGTTTGCATTATATTGCATCCCATAGCACAAATTGACTATAATATATCTGTGGGGGGTTGATGATCAATACCAATGACTCACAGATTACTTGGCCAGGTCAACTCTGTTTTGCAACAGACATTTTCAGATTTTGCTCAAAATATTGTGATAATACTGAACCATGAACATCAATGCATCAAACCGAACTGTGAGCTGAATGTATCATTACATTCCTTCTATAAAATCCAGGCTGATCTGTGGCCAAGTGACACTCGTCAACGTCAAGCCTGCCCTGCATGTCTGCATCCACCACAGCCATACAGAATCAATATTATAAAACCATATACTGTCATTCTTTTCCTCGACATAAAAATGACATTGTTATGTCATTGGAATGAGCTTTTCTTTTTTTTTTTTTACACATGCATTTTCCTCGGTTGCCTTACTTCCCCAAATCAATCAATACACATCACAAAATCACACACAAATAGATTGCCTTTCATGCAGTTGTCCAATGCCTTATTGCTTGTCCATCTGTCTGACGCTGTTTACTTCCCTGGCAGCGCTATGTCTGTCAACACGTCCAAGTCGCAAAACTGTTGTTTCTGCTGGTGATTTCAGATTTGTATAATGAGTAGTGTTGTTGTCTCTGTGACAATATTATATGAGGCAGTCGACCAGGTGGTGCATAGTCTGTTCAATCCAAATAGTGTTTTGACTATGCCGTTTCCCCATCTGAAATCTTCTGACCAAGTTTCTGTAGTCCATTGTTCTTGTGCTAAGGAGGGTATAACTGGAGAAAATGATCCAATAGAGCTGTGATTCTATGGAATTACTCATAAGTAACAGAGTGACATTATCATGCCGTTTCCATCATCTCTCTACCGAAGAAATTTCCCGTTGGAACTGCTTGTACAACGGCAAGCTACATCATTCCCTCTATTCTTTGCCGTAATCTGACCTTGGAACTCTCTGATTCTTTCTCTCTGTTCTTTGTTGATCACATCGATCGAGATGACGACGTGATGGTAAGAGGAAATATATCCCAGAGATCTCAAGAGAAACACAAGAAGGCCCGATTGATCTTTGCCAAGATCCACCTGGACAAACTCAAAGTCTTTCTGGGAAAATGTCCTGTGGACCAATTAAACCAAATTTACCTGACAATTAAGCTTTTAAAGAAAACACCCTACCACCCTGCCTACACTTAAATACTGTGGAGGTTCCATAATGCTGTGGGGCTGCTTTGCTGCCTCTGGTACTAGAGCGAAGTGTGCTACCCAGTGTCAGAAAACTGGGTGTCAATCGAAGGTCATGGGTCCTACAGCAGGACAATGACACAAAACACATCCAAAAGCACCCAGGAATGCTTCAAGAGAAATGTTGGACTGTTGTGGAGTGGCCAGCGATGGGTTCTGATCTTAATCCTATTGAGAACCAATGGAGAGACCTGAAATGTGCAGTTGGTCAAAGGAATCCTTCAAACATTGAAGAACTGGATTGGGCTGCAATTGAAGAGTGGGAAAAACTGCCAGCAGAAAGGTGGAGGAAGCTTACTGATGGTTACAACAAACAGTTGAACAGCCTTTGGCTTCCAAACAAATATTACAAAAGGCCAATAATTTTAATATTTGTATATATCTAGTATTTTTTGTATTTCTATTTGACATTGTACATTTTCTGCATAAAATGCAAGGGTGACAATAATCTTGGCCAGAACTGTATGCATGCTGCAGACCATTTCAGTCCCTCACAACTGATTTGATTAATTCTATCACTTCAGCAATTTAATGGAAAAGCACCTCCAAGAGTTTAAGTTGGATTGAACTCTTTACTACTTTGTTTTTGCCCAACCACGTACTCATTCTGCCTCAGAATAAGTTAATAAATCATCAGATATAAAATCTGGGGTGGGAACCTAACAATGAGTTATCTGAGTCTGGTGATATTTGAGTTGCAAACTTTACTTTGCAAGTAATTTCACATTACATTTTTTGTCTACATATGAAAATTGACTGCTTTACTGAATAGAATCCTAATATGTGCGAAAACCTTTAAAATACTGAAACAGAGGGGAACGTTTAAAAAAAGACCTGTGGTACATTAACTGTTAATCCAATGTGGATAAAAATACCCTAAAATTACCTCTGACAATCTACACTTTAAACTCATTTTTTGTGGCATTCCACATCTAAAGTAAAAAGATTGTGAAGACAAAACATTACAAAAGTATGCCTGTCCCAAAACCCAGGGAGCGCACTGTGTGACGCTGGACAAAAGTTGAAATGGTTTTAGTTGTGCCCTTTAATAACTTAAGTGTTCTCCTTTTTTATCTTGTAGTTGCAGTGGAGACAAAGCCCTTCCACTTCCCTCCCTGCCACCCAACCTGAACATCAGTTATAAAAAAAAGAAAATAATCAATTTCACGGCTTCCAGACAAGTAGCTCCTCTCTTCAAGATTCTAGGAGGATAAAAAAAAGGGTTTTCCAAATTATAACCCCTTTATATCAGATTTGACGTGTCACACTTTCCTTCCTAGAACAGTCAAACAAGACTGTAGAGAAATATGTGCAGACATCTATCTCAAAAGTGAAGAGGGAAGGTGATTGGCCAGGAACAAACGTCTCCGCCCCCAGGCCCCACTAGTTTACAGGACATCAAGTACAAGCTGACAAAAACCTGAAGTTACAAACTGCTCCCACTGATGGAAATCCCATGATTCACAGCTGTGAAAAATCTAACTGGAATTACATAGGGATTTTATTTCAAGTGTGCAGAACATCCTTACAACCAAAGAACCCCAAACACAAGTACAAATTAATTCCTGCAAAGATAAAAAAGAAAAAAAAAGAAAAGAAAAAGCCACACATTCTCTTCATGATGATTGTCTTGACATCAACATCTGCCGTGAATGCAGTGTGTATTACCTCTACAACACTCCTCTCCAATGGACATTGATCTGGCTGACCAGGTTAAAGAAGTGTGCAAAGGCAATCTCAATACGATGAATTGTGCAGCCCTATCAAATATTTAGTTGTGGAAGAATGAATGAGTACACTGAGAGTGTGATCACACCTACAGTTTGTTTTCTTTGGTCTGAACCACAGCGGGAAAGTTTTGTTTATTACAATTTTGCATTTGGTTCATTTAGGTTCATATATTTATCTTTTTAATTTCAATGACCAGAGAGCAGAGCCATGTTCCAATTTCACCTGGAGCCATAGACTACTCTCAGACCAAGGAAAACTAAACTAATAAATTGTTTAGCATTACTATTACAATGATTTCCGTGCCTACTGTATGAAAATCATTTCGACAAAACCCATGAGAATACAAAGATATGTACGTTTTTAAACTTGGAGGAATGAGGGTACACACAAAAGAATTGATCAAAATGGATGTGAAAATGCCATTTAATTTTCTCTGTGCCCTAGAGAGAAAGAAGGGGAGAGAGAGACAGGTAATGAGAGAGATGTCATCCCGCAGCAATGGCAGCATAATATCATTGCTGTCGGACACACTTCGCTGAAAAACAACAGCTGAGGGTTTTTTTTTCTTCAAAATGCATTACTTCTGGAAAGTGTTGCCGTATCAAGCTAATGTCGGCTTCTCAGACATGCTGTTTAAAATCATGCCGTGTTACTCCTGAGGTATCGCTGATTTCCATAGATTGCAGACTGGTTGTAAATTGACTATTTGGATGTGGTCAAATGGAAGATGTACAAGCTTGAATTGACAAGCTTGTCAATTCATAGTCTGGCTGTGGATTCAACCGGAGAATTTCTGTAGGCAAACCATTTTGTAGTATAGTGTGTTTGCGTCATAAGAGAACCTAAGTATTCAATGGATCCTCATGGCTGGAATCAATAGCTGTGGCTTCCAATGATAATGGTGTGTAATATGTTCTATAGATCCATTGTGTGTACACTGGTAGCATTAGACTACTAAGTGTGTGCCTGAATGGATTTGGAGAATTTAGTCATTATTGAATAGGATGTACAGTGCCTTCAGAAGTATTCAACCCCCTTGACTTTTTCCACATTTTGTGGTGTTAGAGCCTGAATTCAAAATTGGTACAATTAGGACATTTTGTCACTGACCTGCATACAATAATCCATAATGTCAAAGTGGATTTTTTTTAAATGTAGAAATGTTCACAAATTAATCTAAAAAATGTTTTGAGAAAACAGTATTCATGTTTTGCATTGACACTCCAAACTGAGTTAAGGTCCACCTAAATTCCTTTAAGATGTTTCTACAACCCTTGGCTGATTCAACTGACTGGACATGAATTAGAACAAAATGGGATATGTCTACATACAGTGAGGGAAATAATTATTTGATCCCCTGCTGATTTTGTAAGTTTGCCCACTGACAAAGAAATAAACGGTCTATAATTTTAATGGTAGGTTTATTTTAACAGTGAGAGACAGAATATCAACAAAAAAATCCAGAAAAACACATTATATAAAAATTATGAATTGATTTGCATTTGATCGAGAGTGCGGATGACAGTGCATGTCTGAGCAGAAACTCAATCATGAAGTCCAAGGAACTGTCTGTAGAATACAGAGAGAGACTTGTGATGAGGCATAGATCTGGGTATGGGTATAAAATAGTTTCTAAAGTGTCAGGAGTTCACAAGAACACAAGCAGGCTCCATCATTAGTAAATGGAACCAGAAACACTTGAGCTGCCTAGCGTGCTGCCATAATCACCATGATACATGATACCAATTTATGCTATGAGGCAATTATATTAGCGAATATTTCTTTGTCAATGTACTTCACATAACACATGGGTAGTATTAATATGAGTTGTTATTGTAATTTCAAGACATTCTTCCTCATTAATATAGACATTTATGCAGCAAGGTGCACCAAAATCTAATCAGATCATCTACTCTACAGGGCGTGCCTGTGGTGTAATTAAGGAGTTTTCTGTTAGGTATCGATTTTGAGACAATTTGGTCAAACACACAGACAGCACCATGACATACTGAAAAGCCATTGCTTCATGTCTTCTTCAAGTTCAAATTATGCCTTATAGATTCAATATTTGAAATAGTTTGTTCAACAGATTCATTTTTTTTTTTTTTTTTAATTCAACGGTTAAATATGAACAAGAAAAATTCAAATACAACGTCTTTCCATACCTGCCTACTTTGGCTGTTAGACCTGTGAGTGGAGTTGCCAGTTTTTGCTCGTTTCCTGCATCCCCCTACCATTTTACATCACTGTAATTCATTTTCCAGTGCTTTTATCACGTTACGAGATACAGTTGTGGTCAAAAGTTTACATACACTTGTAAAGAACATGTATATCATGGCAGTCTTGAGTTTTCCAATGATTTCTACAAATCTTCTACAACAATGTTTCTGTGATGGAATGATTGGCACATACTTCTTCAAAAAACATTCATGGGTTTTGGTTCTTTCATGAATTTATTATGGGTCTTTTGAAAATGTGACCAAATCTGCTGGGTCAAGAATATACATACAGCAATGCTAATATTTGGTCAAATGTCCCATTTCACCTCAATTAGGGGCTTTTGGGAGCCATTCACAAGCTTCTGGTTGAATCTTTGACCACTCCTCTTGAAAGAATTGGTGCAGTTCAACTAAATTTGTTGGCTTTCTGACTAGTTTCTTCAGCACAGTCCACATTTCTCGATGGGGTTTAAGTCAGGACTTTGGGAAGGCCATTCTAAAATCTTAATTCTAGCCTGATTTAGCCATTCCTTTACCACTTTTGATGTGTGTTCGGGGTCATTGTCCTGTTGGAACACCCAACTGCGTCCAACCTTCTGGCTGATTTTAGGTTTTCCTGAAGAATTTGGAGGTAATCCTCCTCCTTCGTTATTCCATTTACTTTCTGTAAAGCACCAGTTCCACTGGCAGCAAAACAGCCTCAGAGCATAATACTACCATCACCATGCTTGACGATAGATATGGTGTTCTTGGGATTAAAGGCCTCACCTTCTCTCCTCCAAACATATTTCTGGTCATTGTGGCCAAATAGCTCAATTTTTGTTTCATCTGACGACAGAACTTTCCTCCAGAAGGACTTTTCTTTGTCCATGTGATCAGCAGCAAACTTCAGTCAAGCCTTAAGGTGCTGCTTCTGGAACAAGGGCTTCCTTCTTGCACGGCAGCCTCTCAGCCAATGGCGATGTAAAACACACTTGACTGTGGACACGGACACCTGAGTTCCAGCAGCTTCTAATTCATCGCAGACCTGCTTTTTTGTGGTTCTTGGTTGCCTCTTGACCATCCTGACCAATTGTCTCTCAGCAGCAGGTGATAGCTTGCATTTTCTTCCTGATCGTGGCAGTGAGTGTTTCAAACGGGCCCAATTTAAATTGGCTCCAGAGAAGTCACCAGCTGTAGTCAATCGTAATCACTCACAAGAAGTTAAGAGGCCATGCCACAAAGCAAATTTGATTGATACAGCTTTCTATATCACCAAAACTGATGAATTCAAGTTGCTGTATTGCTACGGACATGCCATTTCCCTTGGAGGGTAACACTGTTGTTTATCCCCAGGCCATAGGAATTATGCTTTTCTGTAATGAGTAATGAGGTGATCACAAATAAAGGCTTGCCTTTATTTAACCTTCCCCCCCAAGCAAGACAGCAAGCTTTACACAAACGGCGGCATTGCTGATGATCTCCACATAAACCCATAAAAAACTACTGAACCGACGAGGTTCCACCAGGTCGCAGGGGCTGGCCTTGCCGAGGATGCACCGGCCGAGCTGGTTCCAGGCGGAGGGATGCGGGACCAAACATCACCTACCAACCGGTAGGAAAATAAACATTTATTTCCTTGTTGTATTCCCAGGCAAGCCGGGTGTTTCTAAAAGGTGCATAACTGTTCTGGGGTCTGTCAAACAGATGTAAAAAACATTATTATTTACATCTGATCACTTTATCGGTAGGTAGGATAATGGTCTCGCGGGAGCTATATATTAATATATATATATATATATATATATGTATGTATATTTTGTCATATTGCCAGAAGACCTATAATAAATTCATGAAAGAACCAAAATTCATGAATGTTTTTTGTGACAAAGAAGTATGTGCTCCAATCATTCAATCACACAAAAATAAGAGTTGTAGAAATCATTGGAAACTCAAGACTGCCATGATATACATGTTCTTTACAAGTGTATGTAAACTTCTGACCACAACTGTATGTGCTATTTTTCCTTTATTTTAGTTAGTTTGGTAAATAGATATTTTGAAACAAAAGCTGTCTAAATATTATAAGCTACTCCCAGTAGGAAGCAAATTAAAGCTGCAACTGTAAAATCTAGCTTTAATATTTGTTTCATTTCACGGTCTATAGCTGGCACAGGTGTCTTGCTTTGACTGAGAGAAGGTGGGTTATCACGTAACCACAGAGAAAGTTAGCTATTGGTTGGTTCACTTATCCTGTGTATTATTCCACACAGTGATTATTTATTTCCCACACGCTACCACAAATGTGGCCTGAGAGCTGAGGCTCACAGTGTTCCTGCTTAGAGAACTGTGTAGAGAACAGAATGAACCTGGTGCCCTGAGGAAACCAACTAAATAACTGAGCATAATACCGGAGTCCCTCTTGACCACTCAATGGCAGTGTGATGGCTGGCAGAACAAACTACACCCAAGGCATTAGTCATCGATAAAGCCACCCAGAGGTGTGTATGTGTGCCCTTTCATGTGTTCAGGCATTGAAATATACAGTAAATGACAAAGTATTGTTGAAGTGACAATGACGTAATAATGTGGAGCCTGGTGCCCGGCTTCAAATCTCATTTACTATCTGGATTACTGGACAGTACAACAAACAGGAAGGCAGCAAGTGGAACTAGCAATGATAACACCGCAAAGCATTTTAAAAATGGACCTGCAAATGAGCAAGTATAGTTCATTTGACTGTACAGTCATGCTCAAATTTGTGAACCCTACAGGGGGTTGGTCATTATGTCATACATTACAAATCCTCAACTAAATGTCAAATTTGAATTAAAAAAAATAAGCACACAAATAATTCTAATATACTTTCATTGTTTATTTAACAAAAACTCATATCCCTGTGCGCAAACTCCTTCAATCAATAACAACAACTAAGAAGTTAGCTGGGCCAACAGATGTTTCATAGATTTGCTTGAATGTGTTATCTTGTTGGAGCAGACAATTTCGGTTCAGCTTTAGCTCTCAGACTGATGGCCTGATGTTTCCCTCAGAATTCATGGTTCCCCTAATGATGTCGAGTCGTCCAGATCCAGATGGAGAAATACTTCCCTGGACGATGACACTCCCACCACGCTTGACCGTTGGGATAAGGTTATTTTGATGGTAGGCTATTTCGAGTTTGTCCAGGTGGTCTCGGGCAACCTACCCTTGCATCAATGCCATTTCTATTCAGTGTTGCTCTTATTGTTGATGGATGCACAGTGGCATCAGATGCAGAAATGGAGGCTTGTAGCTCTCTGGATGTTATTTGTGGATTGTTTTTAATATTTTAATATTAGTTTTAATATTTCTGTTGTGTCTCTTGGTGATATTTTTGCTGTCATGTTAATGCTCTATGTTTGTATAATATATGTCTCACATTGGTGGACTGATGGAGCCCAAATCCTTTTTATATGACTTCATAATTGTACAAGGGGTTCGCAAACTTTCAATCATGACTGTATATATTCAATCTCTACCAGTCTTTACTTCTCTTTCTGCATGACCGATAAACACTGTAACTGCAAAAGCATCCTCTCAAAAAAAGCATGCATTTACATAGCAGATAGTAACATAGTGATATAGATGCCAGATTTCAGTAAGTAATAAAAATAAAAAAAAATGTTTATTTCTTGATTGCCTGATTGGGTCTGATTTCTTGTTTAACAGGGGAAACTGCTGCAGCTATTTGTCTATTTGAAGAGACCTGGCCATGGCCTTACATCTGGGCCACTGTCACCATGAAAACTGCTGCCATGGTGACGAGAGGAGAGGAAGAAAACCAAGAAAGAGATGCTGAGAGCCAATGAAGCCACATGCCCCACGGCGTTTACTTGAGACTCATGAACATCATGTTTAAAGAAACTGGCAGTGGAGGTGGAAATGACAAGTACCAGGTGTAAGTCCCAGACCTGAAGAAAGGAGCTATGTTATGTTGAATAACCATGAATAACCATACATTCACACTGTGAGCAACTTGGTTGATGGGTCGCTCTATTCTGACTGATTGTGCGAGAGGCTCTGGTTACATCTATGTCGTGGGGCTCATGCAGCTACAAGGTTTGGAACAATTCATGTCTTTTTTGCAGCTTTAGTATTGGCTTTCATAGCATTACATCATTTTGAGGAGTAAACATAGCTAGCTAATAAAATTAGTAAAACAACCATTCTCCTAGCAACTTCTCATCCATTTTGTACTGACCAGGCAGAACTACTGTTCATGAAACAAAATCGGCAGGGGAACAAGGAAGTGCGAAAATCTGGTTGGCTGTTGACGGCCAATGACCACAACAAGGTTAGCTCTGGCCAACTTTTCTGTGTATTGATCATGTACCTCACAGTGTGAACACATGGTAAGGCTGACTATGGCAATGCTTCAAATTATTGTCCTTACTCAACAGGACTAATTCAATTAAGCCGTATACATGGTTCCCAAAAAACATTTTCCAGTAAGATACTTTTCAAGGATCTTGCACGCTTTGATTTTTATTCAACCATTCGTCAGCCCCTAGAGAGTCAAAATGAATGCTTTTTAAACTGATTTCTGTCTCACAATGTAGTAACGTGAGCAAGTTACACCAATTTAAACAAATTAATAAAAAAACGCAACCCAAGGTTACTATGCTTGGGCCTAGTTCTTGTGAAAGAGGACATGCATATGAATGCGTTATGAGGTGGTGCACATACTGAGTCCCTTAAGCATTTCATTCCGCCATAGCAAACCCCCTCAGCGTGGAGATGGCAGGAAGGCAAGGTACTGATTCGCGGAACATAATCTCTGGTAACGCTTCTCATTCCTCTGCCACCACTCAAGTGGATTTTGGTTAGGTGGGACACGTGGTTTGTTTAAGTAATGTTCTATCTCATATAGTTCAGTGGTCCTCGCGCCAGCTTCCAGGGTCTTGCCTACGCCGGTTCGATGACCGTCATACAACTCAGTTTCTGTCCAAACCATTGCGGCACCCACATACCAATCAAAATAGTCAGCCATACAGCTGCACCGGGCAATTTGCCAGCATTTGCGGCCCCGAACATAAGAAATCCTGTAAAGTGATGTCAGTAAAATAAAGGTCTTAAAATAAAGTGTCTGGTGGGGGTGGAGGTGGTGAAGAGTCCAGTTTCTCTCGATGGAGCATGCACTTGCTGCGGTTTAGGATATCGAGTTTTGGGTTTCGAGTTTTAGTTTTGATTCGTCACTTTGTGCGCACCGAAAAGATTTCCTGCCAGTGACCATAGCTGACACCAGAATTTAAGTAGGCAAAAAAAGGCAAATCTATCTTAGTGCGGCTTTTACTGACTTTGCATACAGATATTATTCATTTAATTCAGTTTAATAAAAAGCAAAGATGCAACTTGGCTAGCTAACCTGTGATTGGCAAGCATTAGCTGTTTTATTTTTCAATATTTAAGCCATTTCTATGGTGCATGTCGTCTGTATGGCTGCAAGGATCTCTACCTTTCCTCCAGACATCAGTCTGTTTCATCATTGTGTGGGAGAAAAAAAAAAAGGCTGGATGCCAATGATACTCCACCGCTTGCTGTGTGTGTGTGTGTTTGTTATTGCCAACTGTGTTCTGACATTTTTAAAATTACCTGGTAGGCCCAAGGGGGGGGGGGGGGTGCTACAATTACAGGTCAAAGAAGGTGACATATTTATTACTGATTGGCCATGAGGGGGTCTGCATTATCCGTGGGGGATGCCATGTTTGCTGATGTGGTGATGTGTTGGTGTGCATGCTTCCTGGCCTTACCTCTGCCACTTTAGGGGGGACTCCATCTCCCAGTACTTCCCTGTAGAAGCACTGCTGGGTCATGTAATAGGACAGGCCGCTGGTTCTCTTAAAAGCATCCTTCAGCCGCTTCAATTCCACATCAGTGACTGGAGAGGCAGAGAGAGGAAGAGAGATGTGATTAAACAAATGGAAAGTCAGCCTGTAAAGACAGAGGTGGTGTGGTTTTATCCTGTCTTGTGTGTCCTGAGGGTTCTCGCTTACAGGATTGATAAAAGCTCATCAACACCTCAACACTGCTCAGCTCCTGGCTGCAGCAGCTGAATTATGACTGGGCTTGTGAGTACAGTGACACACACACACACACACACACGTTAACCCATTCCTACACCTATATGCATGCAAGCAAACACAATCCCTAAGCACACACACACCTTGTGCGATCCAGTGTGCTAGTGTAAGAGCTGTAACTGCCAGTAGCATGAGCCCTGCAGCGATCCATATAAAAACACAACCTACTGTATTCTGTCGCAATCTGATCAACAGCTCATACTTAAGGTCAAGGCTGGGTCACTGAGTGTGTGTGTGTGTGTGTGTGTGTGTGTGTGTGTGTGTGAGAGAGAGATACTAGGATCTAGTTCCGACTGCCATTACTACCTTGCCTACCCTGCTGCACCTATAAAACACATCAACACAAACACACCAGCTCTATTGTCATGTCATCCACATCACACACTGATGGTGTTTTCCAGATACTGTTCCATTTTGTGAAAGCACTGTGCTGTGTGTTTAATTGTGCCATTCACCACATAGAGCCAGTAGTGGTGAGCAGGCGCAGGCACACACACACAAACACATATATACACGTTGAAAAAAAATAAGTTCTTACTTTTGTCAATATCAGATTGAATTTGGCTTACTCAAATACTATATCCCACACCATCGCCCAACTCAGTGTTGTCATCTTGAGTGATCATCCTCTCACACTGAGATGTCTTTCTCCAAGTGAACATATCCCCACTACTTTGATTCTGGGATGCCACTATTTCTGTCAGCTGTAAATTGCTCAAATCCCCCCCCCCCCCCCCAAAAAAAGTAAATAACATAACGTCAAATCTCTTGAGTAGAAAGCAGCCAACACTTGTAGTTGTGAAGGAAATAGTAAATTGTGGAAATGTGAATGGATATGTGTAAATGTCACTGGAAATGTAGGTAGCCTGTGAGGTGCAGTCAAGGTGTGGATCACCGAGGGGGGTTATGGGGGTTGAGACCACCAGCATAACCTTTGCGTTGCCCTGAGATGAACAAAAATTGAATGTTGGGGGGGGGGGGGCTCTAAATTTTAAGAAACAACAAAACATAATTTCTAACTTAATCTTAATTTAGCAGTATATTAAAGAAATTGTCTTCAGTCAGTTTAAATATTGGGTATTGTGTGTTATTTTCCATGCGACTTCTGACAGTAGCTTATCCTGCCACGCAGAATGGTGCATCATATACTGGCGGCGTTCTTCCTCATATTCTGTTGCCATTTCTCTCTCTTACTCTTAAACTCAACGATTTATACAGCCTTATAATTGTAATATAATTGCACAAGAAAAGAAAATCAGCCTGTAGTTTATTACGATAGACATCGAGATCATAACAGCCAATATAAAACGTAATAATAATTACCCACCCAGGAGCTTCGGGGTAATTCGAATTGTGATCTGATTTCTAAAAAAGGTAAGAGACGATGCAATTGGCAACTTAGGGGTGTAATGGAAAAGTATTTACTGCGCATGGGGAAGTACTTCATAATATTACTACTTTTGAAATGAGTAACGAGTCATGTGTTACAGCATTGACACGTCACACACTCTTCCTCGTAATGGACAAATTGCAGCTAAATTGACTCCATAATCTACACACCCACGCACACACACACAACACAGTCTACTGGGGGAAGACACGGTCAACGTTGAATGAGGACACGCGCCGCTTTGTTTCGATTGTTTCCCCACCCCTAGATCATTTACCACAGTATAGCTTTGTCGGCCTAGAGATCCTTTTAACCATTCATACAGCAAGGTCATCTGCTACCAGCGGCTGAACGCAGTTTGACTGCTGTCAGGGTGCTGTGGGCTTTAAATAGGCGTGTTCACCTGCTTCCAACAAAATGCAAAATGCATTCAAAGCATGGCCTCGGCTTGACTCATCGCATACCGTAAATGCATGAATCCAACCCACTTCTGGTACTTGCTTCCTCTTCCACCAAGCACTTGATTCCTATTAACTTTATGGTCTACTGTCCCAGGAAAAGACAACCTACAAGAGGGCCAAGCTTGGAAACTCAACAGATCGGAGCCGCAGTTCAGATTAAGTGTTTTCTACGTGGGAATAACTTTTTCATTAACCTTGAAGTGAAAAAAACAAACTTTATACTGGTGGTATTGTTTGCCACAAAGAGATTGCAAAAAGAAAAAACATTCCCTTTGACAGCAATATAAGGATACTGGTATTTGACAGTGGGTGTAAACTGAGGCCCAATTAGAAATCAATGGGTCCTCAGGGAACTGAAATCAATAAGTCTGTCAATATGAGGTGATCAGCTGAGAGTCATGGTGTAGGTGCACTTCCATCCAACTGGTCACGAGGCCTATAGTATGTTCATAATGACGTCTATTTAAATTCTGCCTCATTTTCTTTGACCTTGCCGTGTCTTTGCAGGCTTTCCTGTCTAAAGTAGGCCTGTGTGTCGCAGTAGGCTACAATGTGTAATTGGAATTAGATGCAATTGAAGGTAGAGTTGCCCTCAAGCAGCTTCTGAAATGGCAGAGAATAATTTTCTCTAAAGCCTTGTTAGGGGTCAATAATAAACTAGGCTTATTTGCTTGGCTCAACCTCAGCATAAAGCTGCTTTGGCCTCTATGAAGACAGGAAAAAGGTTGTGTTGGTTATTAAAACACGCGCATTAACAGAGGGGGAGAAATTGTTTGCTCACATGGCTGCAGGAGGGGGGAACTGAATTACGGGAGATGATGTGGCATCTGAAGACGACTCCCCGGGTGAAAAATAGAACTCATCAAAAACAAATTAGAAAGCTCTGAGTCAAAGTCAAAGGAACGGTTATCTCCAAGTGAAACAGAGGCATGTTGACACAGACCGGCTGCTGAGACGACGCTGCTGCTGCAGGGGAAGAGAGAGCATGCAGCACTGCAGGTGAATTTTTCAAATGCCAGTTAAACGTTTAGGAAACTTCCACTTCTGGGGCTCAGGATGCCTCAAGGGATTTCAAGGAGTCTCCTTTTTTCAAAGGAGAAATCCACCCTAAAACACTTAACCAGTATTAAACTGTTAACAGCTATTGGAGATATGCCTTGTGTTTCTGGGTCCATTATGTTGTTTTTTTCTTATTTATCTGGATAACTGGACAAGCGTAGACAACGTGACATCGTGTCGAGATATTTCCAGCAGCTACAATGGAGTTAATAACAATTCTTTTCAGCCATCTAAAATATCAACCATAAAGTCAGGTTTTGGTGTTGAAGAGCAAGGGCTTCTTTCTAGACAGACTTTCAACAATCATACAGGGAGAAATAGATCATGAAAGAGTGACGGATACCAATTTCTCCACCGACACTAGCCTCAGTAGTCCAAAATGCAATGCAGCCACAAGAGGTTTTGAGTAATAACAGCAGAATGATCACACTTTCAAGCTATTGTATTGCAAGCCCATACTCATACCGATACTCTTAACAGCAACAAAGTCAAGCCCCTTCTCTAAGGGGTTGTTGAAAGCCATTCTGGGAAACGCAAGAAAATCACTATGTGAAGTAGAAGAGGCAGGCTGAGGGAACGTGGGTACACCAAAAAGTAAATTACAACACTTCATCACAACATTACAAATTGTGGTCAGAGTGAAACAATGACTCATGGGCATGGACCTGTGCTCTTGATCAAAACAAATTGTTTAGCCTACCTGTACACAATAGGCTGCCACATAAAATACATTGCAACAGATTACTTCCCATGCTTAGTATCTGCCTCGAACTAAAACGCATAAGACCAGGCTGTATCCTGGCACTACGGATCGGTCTCAGTATGTTCATTCGTTCACACTTTTGCCGAAACTTGTTAAAATGATGCATCTTTATTGCATTCAGTCATTTTCAAAACTATACTGATTGCCTCAGAGGGGGATCTGCGGGGACAGTACGTTCCAGTGATGCTAATTCAAAGAGCAGAAGTCAGACCGGTCATATTTTCTGACAAATAATTGGCTGCAGGAACACAGCCATAACAGCTCATTGCTTCAGAAATGACAGCCAACCTAAACTGGTGGCTTTGCTTTTGATTAGGCCTGTGTGGACCTTGAGTAGGCTGACTGCACACAGAGTTTCTAAGGAGACTGTGCCGCTTTCACACATACCAACAGGCCCATGCTCAGACTCTACAGCACTTCCACAAGGTTTACACCAAAAATAAACAGTGAGGCAACACTGACATATTCATTCTTCCAAACGTGATTATCGTTTGATGTGATGACTTATTTTATCCAGGCACAACTCAAAACCAGCTTAAAATCAGCACGGCGTAAGCTCGTCGTAGCTGTAGCATCAGTCTGCAGCTAGCTCAGCACATGCGGGCATCATAAATAACCATTGATCGAGCACTGGGGTTGGAGAGCTCATTATCTGGACTGTATTTGTTGCACCTTCCCCCCCGGTGAACCCTGGGCTCCTTCAATCTTCACGGTGACATGGTGGTTAGTGGACAGCCTCCTTCATCAGAGCCTGTACCACCTTGACTGCTGACAGCTGATCCATAGAAAGCAGTCGATCAGCGGGGGTCCGGCTGATGAAGACAGCTGGACCAGCCAGGCGTCCTGCAGTAGCTTTTAGATTTAGCTTCCGTTTTGAAGCGTGTATCGAAAGGAATCTGGCCCAGCGGAGACAGTATTTGAAGTTGCATGCATTTGAATGTGTCAGGCTCATATTGAACTATTGATTTCAAAAAATTCATTTGTGGAATAAATTCATTTTAAAAAAAATGTAGGAGGCATAATTGAATATTGAAGGCAATGGCTTGAAACAAAATGTGATTATTATTGTATTTAACTTCAAATTCAAGTTTTCTCAAATCAGATTGACTTCTCTGACACATTCAGGGACTTGAAAATGAAAATGATCAAAGAGTCAATACAATGTCAGAGAGAGCGTTTTCTCGTTTCTGCATTATTACCACCTAACTTTCGGTCAGGAACAATGTCAGAGAGTATATGTCTGGAATTGGCCACAATGACTAGAGAAAACTAGTCGTAGTTAGTACCAGTATGCTCTCTGACGTTGTTGGATTGAATCTTGAACTCTCATTTGTCCCCACGTATCTCAGAGAGTTCAATCTGAATAGTTAAATTCAACAATTATCACATTATATTTCAAGCCATTGTATTCAATTTCAAATTACACCTTATAAATTGAATTCAACAAACTAATTTTTCCAATTCTTGCACTAATGCTTGCACTAATCTCTTGTGTGGGTGGATTCATCTGGGCTTGCTGCTACTACACTGAAGCCAACATGATGACAAAATGGCACTGCCAAGAAAATAGTAAAATTGTTACAATTAGATGGACAAACGGGCAATGAAAACAAAGCAGCCCACATTATGGAGAACACTGTGTATTGTGGTGCTGTGATGCAATGGGTGTATTCCTGGACACTGGGCTGCATTAACTGCAACAGCTACCATTCGTTGCAAAACAAACAATGGGTCTGATTCAACGGACAAAACAGTTTCCACACACACACACACACACACACACACACACACACACACACACACACACACACACACACACACACACACACACACACACACACACACACACACACACACACACACACACACACACACACACGTAGCCCAAGCCGATAACACACAAGTGATATTGGCAGCTGCAAATCACTGCTCTCTCTCTCCCCGTCTCTCACACCAAACACTCGCACATATTCACAGCAGGTTTTTCGGCGTCGGACCACCTTGCTAAACGACTGTGGCGGCGAAAGCACCAACTAGCAGGCCCTCCTGCTGTGACTCAATGTTTCCCGTCCTCTGAAATAAGCCAGGTCTAGCTGGGGCTGCTGCTATCAGTAAAGACTGCAAACAGCACAGTGAGCAGCAAGGCGTCTTACGCAGCATGCAAATTCAGAAGCCACATAAGCTCAAGTGACCTTTTTGTCATGGGAAACTGTCAACACGCTCAACCGGAACACAGAGTTCAGTTCTTAGAAAGCTTGTTTTATGACTCCTAAATGGCAGCAGGCGGTGGCTGCATTAGCCTCCTGTTGGGTGAAAAACAAAACAATCACTACACCAAGACATTGCGATTTTATTTTGTCATATTTAGAATCGATTCTGCAAATCCTGATATTGATACTTGATACCAGAAGAGCGGGTTTTGTTTTTCCATGTTTATAGACTCCACTCTCGCACATTTCAAATACAGAAGGCCCACTTGTCCCAACTGCGTCTCTCGATAATAACAGAGTGTGTCAAGCCAGCACTAATGAAGCTCAAGGCAGATCAGATGAAAAAACAAAATGCAGCAACGTGAACTCAGTAAAAGAAATGTGATCTGTACGTTTTGCAATTTGGTAATAAAATACTGTGGGAGTATGACATATGTATACACACACACCTGACTAGACACCGGTACCATGACAGATCTGAGCCTCTTTGCTAGTGTGGAGATTCTGTGTGTGTTTACAAGTTATTTCAGTTCACTGCAGCACGCAGAAGACTGCACTGTTGCACTGGGCAAGATGTTCATGTAAAAATCCAGCCATCTGATCAGTCTAAAAATCATAAAGTGGGGCTGCAACAGAGAGAGAGAACAGAGGGTCCCATCCTCACTAACTGAGACGCTGTAGATTCACCCCGTTCGCGCCCATACAAAATTCTGGCGTCGGGTACGGTCATTGAGGGAAATCTTCTCCACACAAAGGAAGCGACAAATCAAAACTGGCATGCTTTAAGAACATCAAGAAAATGTATTAAGTTACCTAAACGGAAGACTTTATCTGGCAAACTTTTCCCTCTTGTCTACCTTCCCCTTTGGTATAAAAGTGATCAGACCAGATGGTAAACAATTTACAGGCGTCACCTTACAGGAATTCTGGGTATTCTTGTGGAAAAATTGCACAGTGCAAAGACACATTGTGTATGCGTCAATTGACTGTGAAGTTGCGTCATGTGTGCTGTACATCAATCAATGCAAATGACATCTAAATAATTAGCTGTCCGCGTTTCCATAGCAGAGAATTCACTGGAAGCCTTTAGTGGCTGCAGTAAACAAATCCACAACCCCAAACCAGGCAGCACAAGGTACAAATGCAAAGCAGCGGTCTGAGAGGAGTTAGTATAGCAGAGGGCTGATGACGCCTGCTGACTCTGATCATGGATGCTCGGCTCCCATGGAGCTCGGGTGACTATTAGGCTGTGTCAGTGGCTAGAGTGATGACCGTGGAGGTTTCATTGAATGACTAGGTGGTGGTCAACCACAAGGGTACATGAATGGGTTGTCACAACAGGGTCCTTGAAGGTGTCCAAGGGACTACATAAATAATTAAAGTATTATACTGTGTTCATCAGTCGGTGTCTGTCTGCGTGGCTGAAATTTAGCTTTTCAATGACAGGAAGGTTTTGGAGCGTATATTAGATTGGCTAACGGGGGGACTAACAATACACATCTCCAACCCTTAAAGTTAGCACAATGAGAACTCATCTATCCAGTTTCTCTATCAAGTGCTGTCGGCCTCGAGAGTGGCCAACACTGATAGTGAGGAGGCAGAGGCAGGAGCTGAAGCAAAACCCCAAAATGTGGGTATTTATTTACAATATATTTACAGTGCGCAGAGAATGTAGGTTAGGGCAAGACCATGGACCAGCCTCTAAGACAACCACCACCAACTCTCTTCTTGGAAACACCAGACAGCCTTTTATATCATCCACCCTTGGGTGCAACCAAAAACAGGGGTGCTCTAGGGTGACCTATTGTATAAACAATACCTAAATTAGGCCAAACATAAATATACCTAATCTAACATAACATAAGACATAACACATCATGGATAATACATAACATAATATACCACTACAAAACTAGTAAACATAAACCCGATCTCCCACCCCCTAAACAATCCTGTCTCTTGGAACCCTCCCGGAACGATAAAGAGCTGCTTGTTTCCCCGGGGGACTCTTTTGTTTGCGTACCTTGGGAGTTGGAGACAGGAGAGCACAGGTAAGTGTTCAGCATGACATTAGTATACTTTTAAATTATATTAATCAAAAACAATTACACACAATTCCTTAATGCTGTTAGTTGCGAGCTCTGCCTAATCACATAATACAATTCCACAGGTGGCGAGGCCAATCCAACCACCACCCGGCATAAATAAACAATAAAGATTTTAACATCACAATCGTTTGTCCTGTGCAATTATTTTAATGTGCAAATGTTATGTCTTACTGTGCACAATATAGTCTGTTGTGAACCCGCTTCGTCAATAGGGAAGTGCTAGGAAACGTAACGTAACGGAGACAGAGAGGACCTCCGTTACAAGTGCATTTTTCATTAGAGGTCTATGGCCTTTTCTTTAGGGGACCCACAGATGATTTTGCACTGCCTTCCTATCTGTATTTACTGATATACTTCATTAACCTACAAGCAAGCAGATACTAATTTGACCTTTCCAACACAATTTAATCAAGTTTATTTACCCCTGCATATTGAACAGAAGCGGCAGATAGAAAGCATTAGGTGTGAGTGTTATTTATTTAGGTTAGTCAACCACTACCACCTGCAACACATTTCCTGTGGGTACTGCATAGGCAGTCTCTAGAAATGTTTAAGTTAGATTTAAAATGTATTCAACACATCTGAACACATCTGACATGTCCCAGAGCCTTCCTGTGCTGGTTTTGTCCCATTTAAGGCTACATCCGCACTAATAAGTTTTGGTTTTAAAACGCATAGCCTTTTGCTACGTTTACGCCTAGCATCCACACTACTCCGTGTTTTGGAACCACTAAAACGGAGACTATTTAGAACGATGCTGACCCCGTTTTTAGTTTGAAAACTCCAGGGCTTGCATTTTAGTGTGGACGGGCGGAAACAGAGACTTTTGAAAACGATGACGCAGACACCCACGTTCGCTTCCTGATTGGGTCTTATCAGTCAGATGTATCCTTCCCTGATTCGTCACTCCCCTATCACGTGACCCTTTTCCGGAAGAAAACAAAACGACAGGTACCAACGGGAACACTTTTCAAGAGGAACACCTTAACATGGATAACGAATTGCAGGCGTTGCTGACCTTGTTGTCTATGTGTTAGGTTTGTCTCTGCTCTTACTTTTCACCATTGCTGTTCTTTCTTTTCAGGCGTGTTAGTATGGACGGAGATAATTTCTGAAACGGTGCTAAAATGCTTGTGTGGACGGAGATCTATTAGTGTGGATGTAGCCTCAGTGTCATGTGCTTACAGCTTCCTATTGGGAATGCACCGCGACCTGATGCGTGTTACGTTTTGTTCCTCTAATTTTTCTTCTTTAAAATGTCGAAAATGCTAGGTTTCAATTCAAGTCATCACGCTCACACCATGCACATTGTGTTTGTGTCAACAGCACTGACCCAGTTCCACATTTGGCGTTTCAAGAATATGCAAATCTAAGAGTACATGCCGATGCAAAGGTTTGTGAATCATACACTCAGGTATCCCATTTCTGACTATGTGGCCGACCTGAATGTCTGTCTGGCCAAATGAAACTAGCAGACTGACTTTAAGCATATGCCAGCAATCACACTGTGCTGTAGTTAACAATCTAAATATAATGAACCCCCTGGATATTAGTCCAGAAAAAATAAGAATGGTCTTCAGATTACTGTAGGAAAACATCAATGGCTAGCCTTCACTGCAGGATGCTTCCGTGCCATTATCTCAGTAGTGTCCCACACAGTGCGCTTCTATGAAAACTGACCCCATAATTGCTTCTGTGTTCATTTCGGTTGTGGGAAATGGGAATGAGACCATGTGACTGGTCAGATAAGGCTACACGGCTGGATAATTCCACAGGCTGTGTGTTTGGTCACATGTGACCATGAGTGGGAACGGCAATCAGCTTGAGGAATGTCCAAACAATCAATATGGTTTGTTCAGGCACAGGTGTTTGTGTTTAAGTGAAGATTAAAAAAAAACAGATGGAAGAAAACATAGATAACAGTTTGCTATACAGGCTATACAGGCAATATAGGCAATCTTACACTCCACCCTCAGATACTCTTACATTGAAGTTACTTTCTGATGAAGTGTTGTAAAAAAATTTTTTTTGTCAACCTGCCTCTACTACTTCTATTCCAGTTAGTGATTTCTTACATTTCCCAGAATGCATTTCGTCCCAGAGAACAGTCATGAACTTGCTACATTTAGCTGCGACCTGAGTAAAGTTAGCTTGGTATTGGATATTCTGCATTTCCACCTTCAATAACTTGTAAGGCAAACAAGTAAAAGCACATTTGGGATTACTGGAAGAATAATTAACCACTTGAAAAAAATATTTGTATGTGACCTCCAGTTCATATGGGAAACGAGCTATTAACATTTGAATATGCCTTTATACATAATATTTTCTCAGATGTTCTTCCTCTTCCAGTAACCCAACTATATTCATCCGTGTGCCTTTACTTGTTTGCTTTACAACAGTGGTGTCCAATCATGTGCCATGGAGGGCCGAGAGTATGCAGGTTTTCACTCCAACCAAAGACTACAGCAGGTGATTTCCCTGATTAACACACCTTCAACCAGAGAGGAGGGACTAATCAGTGAAATCACCTGCTGTGGTCTTTGGTTGGAGTGAAAACCTGCATACTCTCGGCCCTCCATGGCACATGATTGGACACCACTGCTTTACAAGTTACTGAAGGTGGGAAAATGAATAACCACCAAATATCCAATATCAAGCTAGATGGTATACTTGGTGTTTATGTGTAGGTGGAGAGAGCGGTAGCGCTAGTGTTGCCAGTGGAGATAAAGGGAGCCTCACACCCCTATGGAAAACACAACATGTCTTGAGGCTGCATTACATTCTGGTGTATTGAGGCTACAGTCAGTGGGGAAATTGGTATCTGCTTCTTCTGATGTCTTGTTGTATATGTTATGGTTTCTTATCTAGTGTAATAAGAAAAATACACTGCCAAACAACAAAAATGGAACTAGGAATGCAAGGGACATCACCAATGGCTGTTTTTATATAGTGTTTTACATTCAATTCTTTCTTTAAGTAAAAGCCTATCATCAGTCACATAACAAACATACAACATGCCTACTTCCTACTGTTTCTGGCCTACTAGCCCAGGACAGGCCTGTATAAATTCTATCATAAGGGACTGAAAATGCCCTTACTAGCATGAGGAGATGACGTTGAACTCAATGAATGTGTAACATGCTCCAACAGCCTGGAATCCAGACAGGCAAAGTTCAGCTGTTACAAACGCAAGGAGCGAAGTGCACCAAGAAGGCCATCAGAGATAAGATATTTGCCAAGTGCTTCCTGACAAACGCTCACCCAAATCTTACATAAGTGTACCGACACACAGACTGCGCAACATTTACAAACAATTACCCGGCTTTATGGTTTGTCTGCGGTATCTTGATATCCTGACTTCGTCCTGCATAACCTATTTTGACAGTACAATGCATGTGTTCAGCAACTGTGATCCCCATCTAGATCATACCTCAGTTGAAATCATTCAACTAACGTTATAGCAGACACAGACCAATGAGACCCTGCTTGACATTCATCAGAGATCAAGTCTGTTATCAGCCCCCCCCTTGGAAAATGTGTCAATTGCCTACAGATAAAAGACCAAGGGCAGCGGCAGCAATGTGAAGCATATCTGTTGGTTATTCCGCTAAAGGTCCGCACCACATAAAGACGCAAACTGACAGTCACCTAACCCAAATGTTGTCGTTTAACCTATGTCAGTATGTCTAAGCTTGGAATCCGTACTGGTGGGGAATGCCGCGGGAGTAAAACAAACAGTCTGGAGGCATTTCCCTCTGGAACATTAGCTGTAGCTAGCCAGCTAGCGACTGTCTAGCTTTTAGCTTAGTGAGCTAAAAGCAGCAGAAACATTAGCTAACATTCGCTAGCTAAGACGAGAAGACCTAACAGACATGGCTAAAGCAAGTTTATTTCGATGATAGTGCCAGTCAACTATGCTAGCAAACGTTGAAGGCCGTCTGCTCTGCTGTTTTGACTAATATACTCAGGACAGCCCATCCCTGCTCGTACCTTAACACTAGCCCCAATATGTGCCTTTCTCGTATTGAGAGAACGTCACGCCGACTCCCCGTTCAAACACCTGCCAATTTAATATGACCGTGCTTATATACAAACGTACACACATCGTATCATACGACTTCATACCTTTCATGACTCGAGAGAAATCACTTTTCCATTCGGCATGCACAGAATCCAAAAAGCAGCATTTATTTCAACAAAATTTAAACTTTTACAATTGACACACGCTGTTCACTACCGTCCAACGCGGTGTATTTTGGTGGAAGGATACTGAGGGAATAACAGGCGAAGCAATATTAAAAGTAGGAATTTCATAGAAATACGTGCTGCTTGCTAGATTATATCTACGCCGAATTGAAGAACAGGTCCTAACGATTCATTGGAGGTCTTTGTTTATATTTCATCGCGTATGTACCTTTGCGAATAGCCACGGCCACTTTCAACTGTACGATTTGTAAAGGAATTTGTCGTGACATTTCTCTACGTATTGGGCTAGCCTAACGTCAGCTAGCTAAGCTAACGCAGATGTGATGGATTTAGCCCCTCGCTTTTCGGCTTACCTCTCTTCACGGCCTCGTCATACGACAGGAATCCTATCCTTGACTCTTTGGCCCCCATGCTCCCCTCATTTCATTGCAATGTGAGGAAATAAACGTTGTGAGTTGAGTTGTTGGGAAGTGTCTATCGCCTTATCCGTTTACTGTGAAATGGGTTCCTGGTGGTGTGTGTATGTGGTGAACGGGTGAATGTTTTCAGTGACGCCTCCATTCTATCACATGATCTGACTCTACAGGTCAGTTGATCAGCTTCATCAAATGGTTGTAAACACAACCGACATGCCAGACAGAAACAGCCGACTTTCAGCTTCGTGAGCTGGTGTGTCTTTATCATGCCCTTATAAACGACCAAAATGTATTTCGACTCGTTATGTCAATTCCTATTTGGTTGTGGTAAGTAGCTTGAAGCTTTGTGGCGGAGCCACTTCACGTTGAATGAAAACACGAGTTAGCCAGTAGCGCCACCGTGTGGCCACTCTAGAAAACTGCTAATACCGACCTGAGGTTTCGAGAAGAGGTTTCTGCCACCAGAGCGACCTATAATGGCTCACGGCAGTTCATGAAATATGTTGTTGTTACGTAGTAAGATTCGGTGACGTGCTTATTTCTATTTTATTTCAGTTTAATTCACAGACTCACAACTCACCCTTTCCACTGTGTAACAGTGTGTTACTGTTAAACTAGCTGATACGTTCTCGCTGGTATAGACAGACCTTACGCCAAACGTCATTCAAAAACCTGGCGGTTTAAATGTTCCCTTCTTATGACTGAATACACACCTGTTAGAATATGACTTCGATGTTGAATAGTTAGGAGCCACTCGCCATTTCGGCATACATCCAATACACGAAGCAACACTTTTTTCAATAGATTTTCAACTTTTATATCGGGTTGCCTGTTGTTCCCACAATCTTCTCCCAGATAAATACACCGTGGAGGGCATGTGAATCAAATCTAAAAGTTGAGATTTTATTGAAATATAGTGCTGCTTTGTGAATCACTTATAGGCCGAGTTTACCAGCGCCCCACAATGATTCGGAGCAGATCTTAAACAGTGTTCTCTGATATATGCACTTTTGCCAGTAAGCAAAGAAACGTTGAATTGGCCGATTTTTAATGGACTGTGGTACATGGTGCTCTCCCTACGACAAAAGCTAGGTCAGCGGAGAGCATTCTACGTCACCCAGCCTCTCTGAATGTCATATCCTCGCTCGGTGAAATCTCGTAACATAGAGCCCACATAGAACCACAAATTAAAAAACGTAATCAGCTCTGTGATACGCTACGGGGATATCCGGACAAATGCCATGTGATTTTATTGGTAGGTAGAGGGCGCCGACAGGTTGCGTCATCTTTGTCCCGGAATAAAGCTGTGTGAGGACTAGTTCACAACTGACTGGATATGGGGCTACACGTTCTGCTATACTGGCCAAATATCATTGGTGAGAACGAATCGCATCCTTCTTTAACCAAAATATTACAGGACGCTACACTGAAACCTGCCTATATTGCGAGCGTCAATTCACTAAGTCACGAGGTACGGAAGATCACCTGTACCTTATATCATTGGCCACCAAAACTTCAAAACCAGCTTATATATCGACTACATTTTTGACTGACGAGTTATTATGTGGCCAATGCGATAAATGATCAAACCATTATAGGCTAATGCTAAAAAAAACATAAGCTCAAATGTGGACTCGCTGTGGCTTCGGGCCGGTAGGTAGGCAGGTAGGAGGTTCCATATCTTACCACTCTACTCAATTGACACCCATGATTATGAGTCATTATATCGTCATCAATAGTGTATGTCTCTTTCCAGGGTACATCAGGATCGGCCTTGTGTTTGCTGCTTGGGCAGCCTTCAAGACACCAGCAGCCTTCGTCCCTCTTTACTCAATCTCCATAGCTCTTGATGGTAATGTAACATCTGGTTTTCTGACGACCGATATTTTTTGGGTGGAAGCCGCTCATTTTTGCCGATATTTGCCGATATTTGCTATAGATAGATAGATGGCTGTTTATTGTCCCAGAGGGGAAATTGCAGTTATGCAGCAGTACAAAGCAATAGAGAGGCACACATCACTGTACAATAAACAAGTTTGGATAAAGGTTGTATTTTTGTATACAACCTTTATCCAAACTTGTTTATTGTTTATCCCAAAAATATACAAAACATATTATTATGTAAAATATTAATAATAGCGTAGTGCAATACAGTTATGCAATTTTGCAATTTGGTCGAGGTAGGTGTGTGTGTGGCAAGGGCAGTTCTGAGTAGGGTCCGGGTGTAGGTGTGTGTGTGTGTGTGTGTGTGGGGGGGGGGGGGGGGGGGGGTCAAGAAGAAAGCAGCAGGCTCAGGGCTTGACGTTGGCTAACTCAGTTTGCCAGGAGGAATGTCTACCAAGAACGTTCTCGTCTTTGTCACGGTATTCTTGGCGTAGGGGCAGATGGCTGGGTGGCGAGGAGGCTGGGCCAGAGCTCCAGGTTCGGCGCCTGGCTGGACGTGGTGGTGGACAACCTGAGCAGAGGCATGCTGTGGAGCTTGCTGGTTGAGGTGCGACCACCGTAACCGCACATTCAGCACACACATGCTCAGTGGCCCCTGGAGGCTGTGATCACATGGGATGCTTTACAAACACGCCTTTACAAACAAGGTGCTGGCTTTGACCTCGTGCACTTTGCATTTGTGCAGGAGAAAAAAAAAGACTCCTATCTGATCAAGGCCTTATGAGGTGCACTTAGCTAGTACCAGGTAGGACCCCCTTTTTACCTTCGTATCAGCCTGAATACTTCAAGGCCTGGGTTCAACAAGGTGTTCAACACCTTGGTCCACATAGCCATATAGCGTCTTGCAGTTCCTGCAGATTTTTGCGATGGCACATTCATGCTGTAACCATCCTGTTGCACCTCTATTGGGTTGCAATCTGGGCTGAACAAAAGCCACTGTCATGTTCCTGAACCATCTTTAGCCATATGACAAAAGGCTAGACGCGACAATGTTTAGGTACACTCAGTTGATGGTGCGATGAGTTTTTTTTTTTTCTCGGATCGCCGTCTGACATGTCCTGTTCTTTTTGCCGCAGTGGGGGTGGTTGGTGTCTGCGGTGGAGTGGTGTGTATTCGTGTGCAACCACAACGCCAGAGGTGCCCGGTGGAAGAGCAGCTTCGTCGCCAGTCCACGTTTGGTACGGAGCGTCATGGCAAACGGTAAGACGGTCCGCCACTGGTTGTGCGTCGAAGCCGATGGAGATAGATAGCCAACCGACTCCTTTTTGAATTTCTCTGTGTGCGTCTGGTTGCCGTTAGGCTTTCGGACCCCTCTGGGCACGTGGGTGATCAGCGGGTTGCACGGCCTGCCGCTGTGGTTGTATGGGTACCGGTGGGGTTTACTATCCAACCCCCTGTGTCTGCCTCTCTGGATCCAGGCTCTGGGGACTCTGGTGCTGGCTGTCGGCCGGCTGCTGGGCCTCTCAGTGGAGGTAGGAGTTTAACGGCAAAGTCCTAATAACATAGTCGTGTGTGTTGCGGTGTGTCCTAGAAACAAGTGAGGCTGCGATGATAATCCACCAAGCAAACAGTGGGAGCCAAAAGATGCCATTTTACTGAAATTGTGGATCACCTGTGCCACATTTACCAGTGCCACCTATCAAGTCATCTTCTGTGATGTATGTACCTTCACCAACAAGCAAGGAATCTTTAAATTGACAGATTTCTGAATGGAGTTTGGTGTTAAACCCTAAGTCAACTTAGTCACACAGCCTCTCTGGTGACCAGAAAACAAATCTTAAATCCACGCTTGGTGAATTCCCGGTAATATAAGAGCGCACATAGGACCGCAATTTCAGAAAATGGTGTACTTAAAGGGGAAAGGTGTGTTCTAAAATGCAATGCAACATTATTGCACTGAAGACAATCTTTTATATTAAGCCTACTTAGGCCGAATCCCATTTCTCATTTTCGGCTTGGCCCTCGGAACAGAGTCACAAGGGGTAGTGGTAGAAATCTCTCCCTAAGAAATGGGACAACCCTTCAAGACCCTGATAAGTCATTGATGACGTTTACATAAACAGACGGGACGAGTTTGTTATCGGAGATTACTATGGCAATAATGGTATTATCACAGTAACATTTACCGTTCATCTGATGGAGATAGAAAAGCATGGACGCTCGCGATTCGTTCACAATTTATACGTTTCACGCTACCATCAAACAAGTCATCAAATAAAAAAGACCACTGCTTCATTACCAGTCCACTTCATGACAGAATAGCGTTAGCGGTGCTCTGTAGTCTGCACTAATATTAGAGGAGCTGTAACAAGTGCATCAACTTCACTGCTGGACTTTAGTTATATTTCGTCGTCATATGCCATCAAAGGGGGGAAATGCGACATGGAAATATGTCAAAATGTGTCATGCACAAATCAGCCTAACAACAATGTTGTAACGTTAACTAGCGAGGTAGAGACATCGCCATACTGGCGATGTTTTGTTCTGCTTGTTATAAAGAAAAGGTCTATAATACATTGAAACGACATTAAACTAAGATAATACCACAGTTAGAATATTTTTACAATTTTTATTAACGAAGAAAATACTACATTTGTGGTTCACGTTGATGGTAGTGTAGCGTTCACTGTGATCTTCCAGTTGATTCGCAGGTAATTCTGCGAGATTTCTCCTAATCCTCGGTTTGTAGTGTGCCCCTGAAAAATCTCCGTTTGGAGGGCCATGTAGCCCTAACACTTCGCCCTACCCCTCAATCACAAAAGAATTGGGACACCCCTACCCCTACACGTGAACGCGCAAAACGGAGGGGAAGGGCTAAGGGGTGAATTGGGATTCGGACTTAGATTGCAAGGGTTATTTTTCAATTAGCTGCATGTTGTATGTATGAGATTCCCTTTTCTACTGAAAAAAAATAAAATTGCTGTAACAAAAATTAAACAAAAATAAAAGTAACGTTCTGATTTTTATTGAGTTTTTATTAGACAGGTCAAAGGAGAGAGAGACAGGAATGACACCGTTGAGGGTAGTAGCACACAGCGGCAGCCAATTCTAAACGCTGACATTTTGTTGAAATCATTTCTCCTTGGTGGATTATATGTATGACCTGGGTGTTTGTGTTGTGTGACACGTTTGCGATCTGCCCCTCTCTCCAGATATGGTGTATATGGGCACACGTTGAATACCTCACCAGGGACGAGCTGGAGGAGGAGAAAGGGCTGAAAGAGCTGAACTGAACGGGGTTGACTTACGCTGTCCAGTCTGCCGTTATCCTGCCACCCTGTATGATCAGCGAGGGCCAGGGCACAGCCGGTTCCCTCCAGAGATGGAAATGTTGCGTTCAGGGCTGCCTTGAGAAGCTTGTAGGGGTAAAATGTGCCCTTTTTTGCCTTTTGTGCTACTAGTGAAAAACAAGAATTGTGATGTATAGTTGAGGTTATTGAGGAAAATTAAAACATTTTCTGTAGCTAGTGTCATTTTTAATCAAACTTAACTGTTTTGGCCTCTCTTCACTGGCTTCCAGTTCATTATAGAATTGATTTCAAGGTCCTGCTGTTCGTTTTCAAAGCCCTGAACCAACTGGCACCCTCCTATTTCACCGATCTCCTAAGCCTTTACACTACCTCCAGGTCTCTCAGGTCCTCTGACATGGGCTAGACTATGGAATAGCCTTCCCTCTTCCATCAGATTCGCCCCATCTGTCGATTCTTTCAAATCTCGGTTAAAAACATACTTCTACTCACTAGCGTTTGAATCTTCCTAATGGTTTTGAGCTGCTTGTATATAGTGTATATGTCTCTTATATGTACTGATCTTTGTATGCCAGCTTTATCGTATTTTAATTTGTTATTTATTAGGCTTTGTACAGCACTTTGGTCAACTTTGTTGTTTTTAAACGTGCTTTATAAATAAACCTGACTTGACTTGACTTAATAAATACCCCAACACCACATTTTGACAAATCCGCTTCAGACAGCAACTCAGGCCTACTATCATATTGGACCTTATAAAACCTTAAATGAATATATAATAAATCCTCTAACACATCTACTTCCTTTTAGATATAAGAATCAGAACATTTTTTCCCTGATGAAATCAGGGAAATTAATTAACATGATTAATTTTGTGTTTGGCTGCCCAAATACAAGGGATAGCTTTACCCCTTTCTCCCCTACTACTGCAAGACTGTCAACATATGAATTCAGGGATTGTTGTCATAATATCAGCTGAGACACATGCCATAGAATTATGAAAAATCTTTGCACTGAACTCCAGAAAGAGATTACCTGTAGCAGTGTCTCATTGGCCAACAGGTGGTTTTTGGTCACCGCAATTTAAAAAAAATTAAATCAGCAACCAAAGGAAGGGAATGCAAAAGGTAGGGTTTATTATACATATATCGGTGCTGTTTTGACCAGTGCAGACAGCTAGAATGTAAATGCTTTTACATGCAAATTCTGTGTGGAAAATGTATAACAATATAAAAACCTACTTGATTTACACACTTGAAATGTCAATGGAGCAACTACTGATTATCCTATATTAATGATTCATCTTCAATGTCTGTATCACTGCATATTCAAGTCTTAACTGATGTGAAACGCGTTAAGAATGACCCGGTTTTTATTACCGCTCATATTTATTGGAGTGAAACGGGATAAACTGTGGCTTAGTGGTAATAATTGTGTGTGTTATCATTTCATTGTCTGGATTATATTCTGAATAAAGTCGTGCCTTTACTTTGCCCATAAAATATTTATTGCATACAAGGGCTGCAGCAAAAAAAAAGGGGCAGCTATCCGATTCTACACGAGGCAAATGAAACCCCTCTCCCACAAAAAAAACAACACACTACCGCAGGGCAGAAATCATGTCATGTCTGCCGTTCCCACAGCTTCCCACACATTCCACTCCCGCTGACTGACAAGTGCAGAGTTTATTTTGCATTGTAACAAAGAAACGGCTCGTAGTCAATCCCTTACGGTTGATGGGAGCACGAAGCCCGGGTGACTTTACGCACAGGTAGAAAACCTTTGACCGTTACCTAGCACCGTTCTCTGATGAAGGGCTCTTAACTGGCCTTTTGCCTGATTGACTTTGACATTCATTTCTAATTAGAGGTACTTCTAAAAGGCTTTGTGGCCTTGGGAGAATGAACTTCCTGTACTCTGAATGAAGGAGAACTACGACTGTTTGAGAGATCACAGCTTTATTGAGCATCCTCCACGTTGTCCACCCTTAGTCTTGCCCGGCGAGGTGGCGCCGCTCGTCCCTCCACCCTTCTACCACCGACCCTATTCCCTTTCAGACATATATTGTCAAATGCAAGTCAAATATTTAGGAGACTTCTTACATTCTGTTAGTCAGTTGTTGTCATACGGGGGTTGAGGGGGGGGGTCAGGATTTCTCATGGGATGGGAGAAGTCTCCAAAATACAATGGTTAAAAGGAAAAATCCATCCTAAAACACTTTTAACACTATTGGAGGTATACCTTGTATTTCTGGGTCAGTTTTGTTGTTCGGTGCTGTATTCTTATTTATGTGGATAATTGGCCAAAGGTGATATCATGTTGAGATTTGGAGTTTAATAGCCGAATAGTTTTCACTGGTCTAAAAACATCAAGGCATCAAGGCGCATACCATGTACCCTGCAACATCCTGGGTTCAAATTCAGCCCGGGACCTTTGTTGCGTGGCATCCCCTCCCAATCGTTCGTCAAATAAAGCCAATATGACCAAACAAAAGAATCTAAAAACATCAACGGTAAACATCAGGTTTTTAACCCTAACCCTCAGAATAAAAAGACGATGGTCTTCTTTCTAGACTGACGTTCAACAAACACATAGAACTCCATCGCGGGAGACAAATTTCCCCACCGACAGCAGCCAAGATAGACCAGAATGCAATGCAGCCACAAGACATGTTCATAAGACACACAACCCACAGCTGAACTTTAAAGCCATTTATACATCCATGCTCCCACCGCGCCACCTTTTCTGGGGGGGGGGGGGGGGGGGGGGGGGTCGTCAAAAATCATTCTGGGAAATGTAGGAAAGCGGGTACACCAAGAAAAGTAAACTGCGACAGTTTCCATCACAAAAATGCATCGAACATCACAAATGATATCGAACAGTGTGAGAGCATCTGAGGGTGGATTTTTCCTTGAAGTTTTGTAATAATTTCCTTTTTCGGACAATATAATGTGTATTCTGGTAAGTCTATAAAGTGTCACAAGCCCAACTCTACGCGGTAAGACACCATTTCTATGCAAAGCACAGCAGTGTGTGTGTGTGGGGGGGGGGGTTTATTTCATGTTGCGTTCTTGGTTCAGAACTGCTTGAAAAAACACCCACAGCTGCTCGGGAGGATTTCTCTCCGGGTCGGTCGCCTTGGAAGAGGGGTGTGTTTGGAAAGGAGTCAGGTGGAGAGGAGGAGTGAAGGGAGGGAGGGTGCGCTTGTTGAAGCCAAAAGCACCAGAGTGTAGCTGAGTGTCCTTTAAGGGCTAAGGCTGGACCTCCTCAGCTAGAGCCACTCAGACAAACCATCGATCGAGAGCGAGAGCGAGAGCGAGAGCGAGAGAGAGAGAGAGAGAGAGAGAGAGAGAGAGAGAGAGAGAAAAAGAACGTCCAACAGCAATGCAGCGACGGCAAGGCAAAGCTTGTTGTCCTCCTTCGGTTTTTAAAACAGGGAAAAGTGGGGATACTTCTGAAAGGCATCGCATTTGCAAGAACGTTACACGTCTCAAAGCGCAACTCCGGCCATTTTCAACCTGGACCCCTATTTTCCAGTCATACCGATCAAAATCTCTTACAGCTCCCCGATACAGTCTTAATGGGCCAATGGACACTCCGCAAATCAAACCAAAAACTTATGAGAAACTTTTTTTTTCCCATTTACGACGGAGCTGTATTAGAGAGCTGCTACCGACATTTTTGTCATTTATCGTATGGTGGATGACGTTGAGAAAATGGCTGGAGTGATGCTTCGATGGGAAATCTGTGACAGGATGGAGTACAGAGGGAAGGCCAAATGCACAGGGAAATAGGCTGGCCACACACACACACACACGTGCACACACACACACACACACGCGCACACTTGGTCCCCAGTGCAGTGCCCTTAAGGGTAAAACAGTTTAGCACTTAGAAGTATGGGTCCGCTGACAGACAGATAACTGCAAGCTGGTGTAAGGCTGGTAGTCATCGATGGAGCACTTAGGCACCCAGAGTCCTATCTGTGTATACTGAGCATCAAAACACACACACACATACACACACACACACACACACTTACACACTCGCACTCGGACACAAAGCCACACCTTGTGATTAAATAGTAAATAAGGTGGGCCTATGAAGCCAGACCCCTGCACACATAGCATCTTCCTCTCTTCACTCCTGTAACCGTGTCCCTTGTTCAGCTGTTTACTCAGAAAAATAATTTTGGCTCGCTCAATATGAAAGCATAAACGACAACGGGCTACATAACATACACCTTTTGCATATAAATTATTGGCATTTCAGTTAAGCTATGTCAGTACTAACTTGGAAAAAAAACGAAAAAAAAACAACAAAAAAGTTCAAAATTCATTCAAAACAAAAGACGTCCGAAGCCTGCGTGTGTGTAACAGAATAGCCACTGGTTAGACACCATCCCAATTCTTCTGATCTCTCTCTCTCCGCCCAGTCCAAACAGTTCAACGGCCCGATAGGGTCCGGTGACCGGCCCACGGGCTGCCGTTTCTTGCAAAAGTGAAGAGCTTAGCCGTTAAATGAAACTTAAGTGATGCTTTATATGTAACGAACAATCTGCATTAAACTTGCTTAACTGGTTTTAACTGTACAAATGACAAAAAAAAACAAAAAAAACATTTTCCTTTATCTAATCCACCCCGAGTGGAGATGTTGGATGGATGTGGGTTGGAGCACATCTCGCTGATCTGGGTCAAGTCTTGTGTAGTTTCCGGATTGCCGGCGTGTAAATAAGCAGGGGGGGGGGGTGGGTCGGAGCAACACTGGTTCAAAATACAAAAACAAAAGTCATCCAAATCCAAACTGAAAAGAAAAAAAAGGCGAGAGAGACAAAAGAAAAAGCGTCAGTTGTCCTCACAGGACATTTTTCAGTTTTTTTTTCCTTTCGCCTCAGTCACTTTGTCTCATTTCTCTTTGAGAAATCAAATAGTCTGCTCTGTTGGGGGGGGGGGGGGGGGGGGGAGCCAGTGAATGCATCCAGTCTAGGAGGCTCATCACGGTGGTTTGTGTGGGTGTGAATGAGGGTTTGGATAAATGTGACATTTATAGTTCTTCATTCCATAGCTAAGGGTGTGTGTGTGTGTGTGTGTGTGTGTGTGTGTGTACTGGCGGCTGTAATAACTACAGGATATATGCAGCCAAACGTCTCGCCAGTGACGCTTGAATTTACCGTCTATAACTGTGTGTGAATTCTGAAGCATCGTGGTTTGGGCCCCGTGTCTTTTCCCTCACCGCCCAAAGTAAAGCCCACGTCTTTTCCCTCTTCCCTCATGGATCAGCCAAGGCAGGGGCGGGTGGGACCCAGACTCTGGGCCAATAGGAAGGCTTGTACCACTTCCTGGGTCTGCTGGGGCGTGGTGTTGACGTCCTCGAGGGCGTCGGCCACGGCGAACTGCCGGTCCCTCAGCCGATTCCAGTTGGACAGTACGTTGTGGTACTCGAACACCTTCTCGTAGTTGCCCACCGAGTTGTAGAGCTTGATCAGGCCTCGGTAGTCGTACTCCAGGCCACTGTAACCCTCTCCGAACAGCTTCTTCCCTAGGAGGACACAGGAACGAGACCGTGTTTGTAATGCTTCTCAGCCGTAGTGAAGTTTACATGTCACCCGTCCAGTAAACCTAGATCAGCACATTAGCAAAATCCTGCAGTTTACCTTTAAATGTCTTACCAACTTACCACTCCAACATAAGTTATTATAGGCTACGTTACTAGGTTTCTGCCTCTATTCTGAACAACACTGTGCACTGTACGCCAGATGCAATGACTGATGGTTGTGGCTCACCGAGACGCTTCAGCGCTTGACAGTGCTAAACCACACTGATGAGAAACGTTTAACACCAGCGTTGTGCATGACATCACCCACACAACATAAAGCTAAAATAAAACTGTACTTGGGGAGGCGGTCCAAATATGCAAGTAAAATATGAGAAAAACCCTGATAATTGGCTATCTCAATATACTACCCTCAAATATTAAGTGTATTAAAAAATTGGTGTATTGTGCAGGTTTTAATTCCAACCAAACACAGCAGCTGGACCTGGACCACCATACCACATGGTTGAAAACCGCTGGTAGGCATGCACTCAAGCATAACAAGATAATGATAAAAAAGCGACAACCCCACTGCCCCCGAGTCTGACCAATAGCAATGGAGCGCAGGTAGAGCCTCTCTGCATCTTCATACTGGTTCATGTCGTAGTTGTAGAGCGAGGCCAGGTGGCCCACAGACAGAGCCACCTCGTAGTCCTCCTGGCCCAGGAGCTGCTCCTTGATCTGGATGGCCTTGATGTGCATCTCCTCCGCCTCCTGGATGTGGCGCGCACACACACACACACACACACACACACACACACACACACACACACACACACACACACACACACACACACACACACACACACACACACACACACACACACACACACACACACACACACACGCACACGCACACACACACAAAATAGTTTGTTTCCGTCTCTCGTCTAGTTCTCTATCCAATGCAAAACATGTTGGGTTCCTTCAGAGAATTCTGTTTTTCACCCAGTTACTCAACTAACCTAGTTTAAATGTTACAACTGGGGATTAGAATAACCCGATAAGCTCATACTCTGATTATGAGAAACCTGGTTGAGATGCCTGGCTTACGCCCATATTAAAACATCTTACTGCTTTCACTTTATTGTTCATTACGGGAACATTTTGATGTCAACAAAAAACCTGGAGAGCAATCAATAATTATTGGGATCATCAATTGTTTCCCCAGTATTAGAAGTTACTTCTATTTAAGCTACTATTACTCAATCAGAGAGGGGGGGGGGAGTAGGGGTGTTAACCAATCACAGGATAGCAACGGTTCATTGAATCAGATTAACCTGAATAAGACTTTAACCAGACTATTGACAATAGCCAGGTTACATGCATGTAAACCTTGCAAATGCTTCAAATTGCTTGTGATAGCATTTTCAGTTGGTTTCCTGAGGGCAGTTCCACAAAGGAGGCCAAGAAAAGTGCGGCTTAATATGAACAGTCTGGATTTGAGCTACCTAACAAATTGATCCGGGATTAAGCGGTTTAAAAACACAGACCTGTCGAGCACAGATCACACCGATTCATCGACCGACTTAAAGACACAGCTGTGATGTTCACAGCCACGAAGGAGCAGATGTTCTCAAATTGTATGATAGAAGAAGAAAAATATTAGTGAAAAAAAAAAAGCAAAACCATCAGCACTAACAAAGCAACAACAAAAAAATTGGCAAGGTGTTGCAGAGCCGTGGTGTGCACAGACTGACAGGAGCAGGGGCTCTCACTATGGAATAGTGACATCCTGTCTGAAAACTGGGTCCTTCTTTTCGGTCTCTGCTGTCTAATGCAGCAGAAATGCACTGAAATTATCTTTAAAAATGCACTTCCCCTATTACTATTAGGGCACAGACATGGTCTAAAACTATTTTTATAAAGCTTATTCATCATATCATTGCAATTCTATTGGGATACTAGTAAGAAGCAAAGAATAAAATGTATTTACACACCTGAGCTTCACATTTTGAGCAAGTTAGGCTGTCAAATTGTGATAAATTAATAAAAAATATCTTTCATTTTATGTTTTGCTCTTGCCTTATAGGCATAGTGCAGTCGTAATGAGGGTCTGCTGGGGAGAAATGCCGCATTTCAGTCAGGTCACGCAGCCTAAAAATGAGTCTGACCAGGACCAGTAGCTTAGCTTGAGCTTATTTAAACCTGCTTTGTAGAACCAAAATGCCTGAAAACTAGCCTGGCTTAACCTCCGATGAGGTGGTGTCATTTTACAATGGTTTTGCATTATTGTTTATTGGACTTCTTTGTTGTCAATGGGCTTAATCCTTTGTTTAGGATGTAACGTTAACATAGCAGGCCTTGCTAAGTGTATGTTAGCAGTAACAACAGGTTGTAGAAGGGAGCCATTACTGGTATGTACTGGAATGCAACTAGAATATTAACTAGTTCATTCAAACCTTCATCATTCATTCATTCAAACCTTTATCAATCCAGGCAGAACATTAAGACCAGATTCTTATGACCTGGCTGATAGATCAAACTGATGACACACACTTCATCCCACAACAGACACATGTCTCCACCCACCTTGAACTTCCTCATGGACTGGTAGAGGCGTCCCAGGTTGCCGTAGTGCTTGGCCGTCTGGACGTTGAACTCTCCGAAGGCCTTCTTGGCCAGCTGCAGTGAGGAGAGGTGCAGGTCATGCGCCTCCTGCAGCAGGCGCTCCTCCGTCTCCTTATTGTGGCAGTCTATGGCGATTTCCTCCAGGATCAGGGCTAAAGGCAGGCAGAAAGGATGATGGAGACAGATCAGACTTCTCTCCAGGTGGAAACCAAACCTGAAATTCCCAATAGGTTTAAAAGGAAAAATCCACCCTAAAATGCTTCAACACTGTTAAATCAGTTTTGCTATACAGCTCATTCACTCCCATTCAATTCCAAACACCTCCTAAGACATCTAATTTGGTCAGTAAAGGTAATCCATCACTGTAAATAAGAAGCAAACAATTGTGCTTTGCAAAGTTGCATCAGAACGCTAATATCAGACTATAAACGTTCACATTGTAATGTAAGTTCCAGTCAAAGACGAGACCGGAGTGGGCATCTTACTTCCAGTATCTGCTTGTAAAAAAGAAGAGGCAAGATACTGGGGCTTGTTGCATGTCATCCCTGTCTCGCTCCACTATTCTTTCCCTCCTCTCTCTACTTTCGCTATCTAATAAACTGCAAAAATGCCCCAAAAATAACTTGTGTAAAGCCTAGCAGATATTATATTTTATTGTTTCCCGGTTAGCTGTCAATCTCTACCTCAAACCCACTATGCACAAGTAACATCAAACCCTGTGTGGGACACCAAGGCAATTGCGAAGAAATAGAAACACAAGGGTGAAAGCACGTATCAAAAACAGCAATCCAGGGGAGGTGTAGTTGGTTTCACAGAGCCAAATAGGCCGCGGCTTATCACGAAATACATGCTCGTTAATATTAGAGCCTTTCCAAGTGCAGGTTACGTTGTTCATTCCTTTGGGTCTTTTCCATTCCTGCACCTTGGAGGAGCTGTAGGGTTGCCACATATCTTTGCCCAAGATTTGAACTTGAAGTGTCTGTTACGTATATTAACAGACTGAGCCCCAACAAACAGTCACTTGCTAACACCACACACACACACACACACCTGTCCCCGTCTGTCCCCAAGGCAAATGCCATAATCCTCTTGTAAAGCTATAGCAGAGGGCCTTGCCTCATGCTTCACATTGTCCTCTGCACACAGTGGCCAGAGCAAGCAGCTCGCTTTACCTTTGACCCTCTTGGAGGAGGCCAGTAGCAGATGGTCCTCGGGGAGAATGTGAGTTATGATGTCTATGGCACGTTCTGCGTGGAATCTGTTGGGACAAACACAGTAGCTGACCCAAACAGGGCACGAAGCACACACTTGGCTTACATAAAGCGTTACTGTATGCTAGTCAAGATGAAAACACTTCCCAGAAAGTAGAGAATTTCCCTTTAAGACATTGTTACAAAACTGGATCGGGGTCGCAGAGGTCAGAGCGTTACCCAATAGTTAATCAAGGCTTGTGTACAGAGGGAGGGGCACTAGAAGATGTATTAGTGAAAAGTTTAACTTATATTTCCATGAGCCCCATCTTAAAGTCAGCCGGCGACGCCAAACAAACCGGTTCTTTTAATATATTAGATGGCAAGCATCCAAACCATGCGGCTACATAACGCAAATGCCGGTACAGCAACCACAGTATGAGTCATAGTCTTAAGGGAGTCCGTCTCTAATGTAATTAGCTAGCGGGGCCAGGAATAGCCCCGTGGTTGTGAGCCTTATTGTACTCACAGAGCGTTGTCAAATTTCCCAGAGCTGTACTGGTGCACATAGGAGGAGTAGGCCAGGTCTTCGTGGGCCGTGGCGACGTGAATGTTCTTCCCGCCGAACACAGACTGTCGGATGTCCAGGGCCGTCTGGTCACACAAGTGAGACGTGATGTTAACGCAAAAGAAAACAAGGGAAAAGGTCTGCGTGTGCATCAAAGTTAAAATACATTCAATAGTGTTGAGCACGTAAAAAGACATATAGACACATTAAAGACCACACCTACCTGGTAAATGGCAACTGATTGGCATATGTTGTCTACATTTAATAAGTAAAACCCATAGTCTAGCAGCGTGTCGGAGTATTTGGGATGCTTGTGTCCAAAATGTTCCCTGCGAGACACAAGAAATACAATCAGGACTCATTGACAAAAAGGAAATCAATAACATTTGATTATTGTGAAGCCCCACTCAGACAGAACATGTTACCTCGCTAGAAATACTGCATGTTTGATCAGCTGCTCCGCTTTTCTGAACTCCCTCTTCACCACGCAGGCCTGCGG
This sequence comes from Hoplostethus mediterraneus, assembly GCA_034670385.1. NCBI lineage: Eukaryota > Metazoa > Chordata > Actinopteri > Trachichthyiformes > Trachichthyidae > Hoplostethus > Hoplostethus mediterraneus. The sequence goes on along the minus strand of JAXDDW010000162.1, from coordinate 488,535 downwards.
TTGGACAGACAACTAGAGTCAGACTTCGCACAGCGTCGACTGTGTCATCACTATCGTGGGCGCCTCTCGGAAACGAGTAAAAGTGTAACAAACGTCCAAAGGTCAAGGGATTTCCTGACTACAAAAGGCTGTTTTGTCCTGGTCTAGATAAAATTGCTAGAATCACACGACAATGTCTCAACAAAACCTTGAAACATAAATTAACAAGGTCGAGCGATGTGTGAAAAGTATGTTACCTTGGACGCTTGTCGGAGGACATCCACTACTACTTTGACAGGCAGCCCTGGTGTAATTTCCTTCATAGCCTCTATACACCACCTGTATGCCTGGGAGACACGGCGAAAACACATGGCTTACAAAGAGTTCACAATTTGTCTGATTTCTGCTTCTCATCAGAATCATTCATTGTAAATCTCCATCATTTTCTATTACATATAACAGAAATCCGAATCCACGAAAAGCTGTTTCTAGTCATTGGCAGTTGGGACCTACCTCGTCGTAGTGGCTTTTGGCGAAGAGCAAGGCACAAAGCTCGCCGTACAGCGCTGCCTTGTTGGCCTGGTGGCCATGTTTGGCTAGTTTGTCCATGTAGGACTGGGCCAGCTTGAAGGTCTCCTCCCCCAGGTGGTACTTGCAATTGCCATTGCGGACATGAAGCAGTCTGTGGAGACAAGGCAGGCAAACCTGTTTGCAGCAGAGCACTAGCTGGCAAAGACTGTGTATGTTAAATGGCTGGTAAAAGTCAACATGACGTCCCATAAACTGATTCGAGTGCAAGGTAAGACGGCAACATTTTTGTTGAACTCTTGTTAAATCTACTACTTGTGTTTTCTGGAGTGACTTTTGTAATCCCTGTTGCGATACAGTAGCTTTGTTTTGCTTACTGGGCAGTGAATTACAGCTGGTTGTGTTGCAGCTGTCAGTACAGTCTGGGTGAATTCTATAGATCCAAAAGTCCAACCATACCGCCATAGGACATAGATGAAGATCAAACCATATTTTAGGAGCCATTTATGCAGGTAAATCAAAATAGTTCAATTTTTTTTTCAAAATTTAATTTGCATTTATTGCAAGGTTGATACAGACATGGATACATGACCCACAGCTACTGTATTCAGGGTACCCCCAGGATTCTCCAAGTTCAATTGAAGACTTATTAAGACCTTTTTAATACCACTTAGAATGAAATTCTAAACAGCCTTCTACTGGCAGAAGTATGAAGGATATAATGGAAAATCAGTATGGATTTAACACCTAAGACTCAAAATGTCCGCCTGGACTTTTTTGCTTATCTTGACTATAAAAGGGTCAGAAAATGTCCTGTGAGTAAGTGCTTTTTCCCGTTTTTCCAGAAAACTTGGAACTTTCAATATCTGGCAGTTATTTACAATTTACTGCAAGTTATAAGAGTGTAATAACAGTTTGCGGACTTCCAGGAGAGGTGCGAGTGAAATTACCGTAATGACACCATATTGGCTGTAAGCGCAACGTCTCAGCTTTCAGAAACCGTTGGAATTTTTCCGATAGCGCAAACCGTGACGTAATTACGGTAATCCAAAGTGCGCTTGCGCAACGTGTCGCCGACGACACACTCGGTGTTAAAGGGTTTAAGCCCTAGAAAATAATTATTTACCAAGTACTTGAATTTAATAAAACATATTATAATACTCACATTAATATTTAATACATAATAGCTTCGTGAGCGCCCTTCACATGATCAGCGACAAAAACGCTCGGCGCTGGCATTCATTTCCTATTTGGCAAGCATCGCCGCTGAACCTAGCGCCTGCTGCCCCCGGCGTTCTGCGCCCTGGGCACAGACACTGGGAGACCCCCTGGCGCTGCGCTCAGCGTTCAACTATATTCAACTTTGACCTTCGCGATGCGCAACCAATCATTGGAATCTAATGGCTCTTAGTTTGCTATTCATTAGTGATCAGGTTAGAGATAGAGAGCAGTGGGAAAGAGAGGCTTTTGATATCAATTAAAAAAGATGTTTAAGACCTAAGACTTTTAAGACCCCGCGGGTACCCTGTGTATTTCAGACTCACCTGACACAGCATTCTACAGCCCGGTACCAATGCAGGACTTCATTGTGGAGGGTGCACAGCTGCAGGCACGACAGAAACACCTTTTCTGCATCTCCATACCAGCCCGCATCAGACAAGAAGCCCCCTAGAGTTAAAACATGGGATTACTCCAAATAAGACATGGTGACAGCAAACAGCAACAAATTTGTCACCTTGTCATAACCTGTGTTGTAGTGCAACGTTTTAAAGTCCACACATAATACCCCTCCCCGCAAAGAAAACATTCTCCATAGGATTTATGAGGCCAATTTAGTAGTTAGTGTTACACTCCACACGTTTCCAAGAAAAGCCTCTTTAATGGCTGCAGAGATGCCCGTCTATCTGAACCCTCCCCTCCACCCTGCCACCGTTTACCCAGCACAAAGCCAAACTGGATCGCTTTCTCTTTGACGTGGGCGTCAGACTCAGCAATGTAGGAGCAACGGCGGCTGAAGGAGTTTGCCAGAACGGAGGCCACCTTCACACCGTGGTCCATCAGGGCCTGGAAGCAGTGGTGCAGGAGGTGTCTACAGTGAGGGGGACACCGCAATGTCAGTGGAATGCAAACCTGATCACATTTATCAACTATACAGAGTTGCGACCACGGGGAGAGAGTCGTGTAGGTCTGCCTGTATTTCAAAAGGTAGTGATTTGGAATACCTTTATTTTATGGACCATTTAACGGACCCACAACAAAAGACAAGGTTCATAGGTTGAGTTTTTGTCTGTTTTAAGGATATAGGCTGCTGGAGACCAGGTCAGGATCATCACTGCACTAGTCCTGTAAAATCTGTTTGTCACTGGATCACTTATAGACAGCCACTAGACCAAACCCAAAAGGTCGATGGCTCTTTTACTTCAGGGTAAGTTTGCATTCTGTGAACAGGTTGTGCGTCTTCTCAATTCTTATGACCATTTTCAAGGTTAATATTTATCATACGCACAGAATAGTAAGGATAACCGGATGGTGCAATGATGCCAGTACTTACAATATATGTCAATGTGCAAATAATACAACTTTTTGCAAAAGCACCAGCAGTAAGTGAGGAGATATGACAAATACGTCACAGTCCACTTCTACTCACAAGCCAAAACCCTCATTATATACTAGACATTTCTGAACGATACCCAAGCCTAACAACTAGAAAATGAATGCAGTTATCAGCGGATGAATACGTTCCTGATATCAATCCGTCATGGGACCGGGCAGATTGTGTGACTGTTATGGAAGACAACTGACGGGTCACTGTTGGTGGTGTGAACTTTCAGGCAAAGCTGGGTCCCATTGTTTTCTTACCTTTTGTCCGAGGCCCGCAGGACTTTAGCAAAGACCTCCAGCTCACAGAACTCCCCTCCCAGCTGGCAGAGCCGGCCCTGCTGGTAAAGCTGAGAGAGAGAGAGAGAGAGAGAGACAGAGACAGAGAGAAACAGAGAGACAGAGAGAGGAGGGGGGGGGGAATAAGGTGAGAAAGGGGACTCCTCATTCACAGAGAACAATGTAGATGCTGGTTCTTCAATGGGGAGCACAATAGTAGTCCATGAGTGATCCGATGGACACGTCTCATTACAATGTTGGAGTCGGTATCCTACATGCAACACACCCTTTGCCTCCCTTAAAATGTGTGTCAAATGCACAACACACAAGGTAATTATGGATCTGTTTGTAAGGGAGGCTCCGGCAAACGCTCTCCGCCGTTCAAACAAAGCGATTCGCTGATGTCTGGCGTGTCATCAAAATGTGCTGAGCCCAAAGTTGGTGTTTTCAGTGCCTCTCCGTGGTGGGTTCAATGGTGGACACTGCCTACCAGTCTCTGTGTTTATATATAACTCTCTCTCTCACAAGTTTTCTCAACTGGAGTTTTTTCATATCACTCTCAAACATCCATAGATGTAGGTATTTGACGAGAGGGGTCAGAGGTCAGGGGCAGCCAGAAGTGGTGTCCCAGGGGCAGGTAGAGGGGCTCGGTATCTTATCGCGGAGCACTTTGATCTTTACGCTTTGACAGGGATCGACCTATTGGCTTCGGCCTTCCCTTACAGGCTTTTAACCACCAGGCCATCACACTAGCAAAATAGTCCACCAAAATGCCTAGCAAAATGCCCCACCGGCTGAATTCACTGAGATTGTGAGTGGTGGAAAAATTAAGGGAGCCTAGCTTTGCCAAATTAAGAAATGTAAGTCAGATCATGATGGACTACACCACCGTAGCCAGCGTACACCAAGGGATTGCGCAACTAATCATTTTTCTCCTAGTTGACAAGCCACATTAGTCAACAAGTTCAATTTCAGTGATGTCACATGCCACTGTTTTTTACTGGATGTATTATAAGTTACCACTCAACACATTCAAGTTGAACAGTAACTTAACAGTGTGATCTCTCAGATCCCTTAGTTGAACTCTTTGTAACCTTGTGCTCCTGTGATGTCAATTTCCAAGAAATTCCCATTTATAGTTGAATTGTCTGTGCATCAGTTTGTACTGGTGAATTACGCATTGGGACGGTTTTTACTGGTTTTCTGGGGTACCGGCTAGGTCTCTCTCCTGACATTTCAGAATAGTCTACAGTCAAAAGTCAAGCTTTACCAAACCTACAAAAGGATGCATGAAAGAGAATCCGAAACCCACAACACTGCGTAGAACATCAATCAATAAATCTGTACACAGCATGAGCATTGACTCCTCTGTTGCTTTGCGGTGGGGAAAAACCTCAACCCACCGAGAACAGCAACACAAATAATTCCCAACTCAGCTACTCACAGTACCAGTGTATTTTTGTTTTCAGTGGTCATTCAGTCAGCCTGTCAGTTACTCCATATTGCATTCTGGGTTTTCGCATTCACCGGCTTCCTCCTCAGCTTGGAGCAATACTTTTAGTTAGCGATCGTGACCACCCACAATTTATGTTGGACTTTTTCTATCTCGTGCAAGGAAAAATCGTTTCAGCACCTTCCGTGACTGACAGCCCGACGCCACATTGGATGCTATTCCATAATAAAGGGGATGGCTTATCTGACCACTGGAACCGGTGGCAAATCAGTGACGAACCTGACTGAATGAGAGTGTGGTGTCGTCACAGCACATACTCTCTTTAATCACATCATGTTTTCTTTTCCGTGATCCTTTGCACATTCCAACTAAAGGGATGATATGGGCAACAGAAATAATGAGCTATGTCCATGATCAATTTTGAAAGGGACAGGCTTTCAAAAGCAGAATTGGCGTGATCTGGAGAAGGGCATTAGATTTATTGCCAGAAAATACAACCCTTTATCTGATTTTGCCTTTTTTGCATTTCTGGTCTTTTTATCCGTGAGGACTTGCCTTATTCAGTTTATGAGATGCAAACTAAGTAGATGAACCAGCAACTGAGAACACACTGGGGCGTAAAACAAATTTAGGATGGAAATTGACATGACACAAACATAAATAATACCAGCATAGCCACAATAAAAGTGCTTGGATTAGCCCAGTAGACTAGTATAAAATGACATCCATCAAGTGTTAGAAAATTGCCTGTATTTTCAGAAGTTATGCTGCCACAATATCTTGAGTATTAGTAGTTCTGAATGAGAAAATGTATCCATAACTTGAAAAAACATAAGGGTGTCAAACTGCACAAATTGGTATGCTGCCAAGGGAGCACCTCCAGCAGTGGCAGTTAACGACTGGAGTCTTGTCTCTCTTGTTTCTTGTTTTGGGTGCAACTAATTTACGTACCACGTGAACACCCACTTTTAATCCAGCTCGTCTATGAACCTGGGTTGCAAGTTCATTCTGGTCCACCTAGCCGCAACCACTAGTTACTGTGCTTCCACACAGCAAGCAACATGATCAACAAGTCACCAGGAGTCAATTAATTTCCTAAAGAGCAGAATGACCAGGGAAAATCTAGCCATTCAAAGCTTCCCAGTTCTCTACGACTTTTTTTTTAGACTGCAGGAATAAGTGTTTCTAAAACGATTCTTGGAGAGCGGTTGCATCCATTGTTGGGGTTGATGGTAAGTTCTGAAGTAATTTTATTCTTGTTATTGTGTTTTCAATTATCTTGCTACCTCATCAACCTATTAATACGATGTAATGTTATTAAAGTACCAAAGCAGTAAAAAATACAAAAATTCTGATGTTTCGTATTCAGCAGACGGCGTGGCTTACCAGAACAATTCCCATCTACTATTGGGGTCCTGCTGTCCATAGTCAGCAGGCCCAAGAAGCTGAATATTCTCATATAGAAAAATACACTTCATTCTGTAGTGCTGCCATTTAGCAAACATATGCTCTAGACAATACATTGATGCCACCAAGAAAATTGAAAGATGAGCGCATGTGCAACATGGGATTAGAAGCAGTGATGGGAACTTTCACATATTTTAATCTGATCGTAGTCACGGTGGTGTTTTTCCCAATGCAGGAACATGTAGAATGTCGAATATGTGCTCCTCTGACAAAATATTCTTGCAAAGCTCTTCTGCAGGTTTGTTTTTCTATTGTTCACACATCCAGCCCATTGCCTATACAATGTGTATGCAAGAGCATCAACACTTTTCCATGTGATCCCATCAAGGGCTGACAATGAATTGGAGATTTTGTGGACCCAGAATACTTACCTTTACACCAACAATAACCTTATTTCATAGTTTTAAATAAAAAATAAAAATAAAATTCAGGAAAATCAACCTGTCAGTGTTTACATGGACATGGTGTTATGAGTAATAGCTATTGTACGGTTTGAGGTTTTGCTTGTGACAGTATAATAACGTTATTACCAACAAGCAAAATGTCATTTGATGACATTTTTTTAAAAATTATAATACTAATTGAATGGTGACTCCTAACGACTCTTGAAAGCTTTTAGGTTATGCTGTGTGGGTATGTATGAGAACGGGAAGTTTAAATAGCCTGATTTTTTTTTTAATGGAGTGACTTTTTCTCCATACAAGATGGTATCGACGCTAGGTGGGTGGATGTAGTAGATCAACACCGAGGCTCTCCACAGCTTAGAAACAAAACAGCACACCCCATGAAGACACTCTACTGTAATAAAATGGCTGTAACGTTAACCATCTTTAGAGATTTAGCCACATGTACGAATCAAGGGGCAACGATTATGATTTCTTAATTATTAAATGTTAAATAGATAGCTAGGCTAGGTAAAGTTAACAATTTTGAGGAAAATGTACGGTTAACCTACTTAGCTGGCTAAGCTAATCAGAACCCCTGAAATGTTTCTTCGACAGCTAACGTTAGCTGCCGATTACAGAAGCTGACAGTCTTGTAGTTGTCGGATACGTTTGAGATGCTTGGCTGCTAAATCTTACCTTATAATAGACATCGAACTGTATATTTTCTGGAAGCGAGCGAATGTCCCTTCTGGAGCGACTGTAGTTATCCACCACAGCCGAGATAGCGGTGTTGTACAGTGTTTCTGGGATCCATTCGAGCTCCACCGCAGCCATGTTGTTTTCCCCTCTCCAAAAAAAAACACCCCAGCGACAGCCCTCCCCAACTCTCCCTACATTCGCTACCTTAGTGCGATTGAAGTACTTCCCCTGCGACTCCTCATATAACCTTCACTTTGTGTTCAGACGCGAAATAATTGCACTTTCGCTGAATTACAGCCACAACCATAGAACCCCTGTTAAATCTCCATCTTTCTCCTTCATCTCCGATCCTTCGTCGTCCCTGCACTAGTTCCGTGCCCCTGTCCCGACGCAAACGTTCGCTGGCGCTGACGCAATGACGTAATTGTGCAATCAACGCGAAACGGCTGTTTGACTTCGAAGACAAGAGAAACAAATCTCTCACTGCTTTGTTACAGAATGTGAGCAGAACATTGTTACTATTAATACCAATACGTAACGAAACCATAAGAAATCTGCAAATACTGTAAACATTTGTACTCTTTATTAAGTGTTTGTTTAACTATATGCACATAATGCTCGAAACAAGCAACCAATCTACTTTTTTCTGCTGATTACGTTTTTATTGGAAGAAAAAGAAAATTACAACACATGTATATAACAAAGATATATAACAGAAATATAACAAAGCTAACATAACATAATTACAAGGGGAAAAAATATTTCCTTAATATCCTTTTAATATCAGTTTGCAGCTGAGCATGACATGGGCGCTTCCTTTTTGGGGTGGTCCAGGCACGACCGACAAGGAGGAGTCCCTGGACTACACCCAGGACACACTGGAGGGACTACATCTGTGGTCCTGGATGGTCCAGCTGCCCCTCAGGTCGTTCCCCTTCCTGACTGGAACACAAACACAGGTTAAAATGGTTGTCAGCTGCAATTGCCGCCCCCCCAGTCTGTCACAATGATATTGAATGTTAAATAGATAGTTGTCCCAATTGTTGCGAAAGCAGAAAAGCTCTCACCTCAGACCTTCCAAAAACAAAAATCATTCAGAGTGTGAATCTGACTCCCTCAACTGAACACCAACTTATTTTTTGCTCTCAAATGAAATTCATTACAGAATTCCCAGCTTAAGTTTCAGTATGGCTTCATAAAACAACCCAAATTTATCATACGATTTCCAGCAATTTAACCACCTTGTGCAAGATGCTTCACTCCTCCCTGCTCCAAGGGTGCTGCAGTACCTGGTCAACATTGCATCTCAACCACAGGGGGAAAACATAGTTTCCTCCTTGAGGGATCAATAAAGAAAATCCAAAAATAAAATCATAATCCTTCCCTCATAAGTCACCAGAACTAACTAAGCAATTAAAATACACCAGCAACCTCCTAGTAATCGAATGTCACTCATTAATATAGCCTGGGCTACTTATAATCATCAAATAACAGAATAAGTATAAGCCATGTAAGCTACTGTAGCTCTGATGGGTGTGTAAACTGTCTGTGTAGTTGAATTTTGGTTGACATGGACATGAACATTCAAAATGCAGCATTCTGGTCAGAATAAAGTTGAAGAAGGAAGCACATTCTGCAGTTTTAGCTAATTTATAGTGCATTTCACATTTTACCCTCCAAATTCAACTACAGTTCATTTGCAATCGTCAAAGATATTAAAGAGGGATTTCTCTTCTAATTAGCTATTATTAAGGAATATGCCATAGTTTTTGATCCAATATCAAAATGTCTTATCATGGGTTTTGAAAATCCAACCATTATTCATTTGTTCTTTGATTGTATTTGCACTAAACTTCTATGGATGGATCTTGAACATTTATAATTTACATATGCTGATGTAAGTGTTCAACTTGATAACATGGACAGATGAAAATACTTTTTTTAAAATTAGAAATAAAATATGACGTACAAATACTGCATTATATAAGAAACGGCAACAAGATAAACCCTACATGTTTGTGAAGCCGTATCTATTTTTATTTAACTTCACATACCTGTGTAAAAAAATGTTTTTCCAAAGTTGTATATTTTGTTGCATGTTTGCATGGTCTCGACCTCTAGAGGGAAGCAGCGCCGCCATATTCTCTTTAGTACACCAGTAGAAGAAGAATGGCTCTGACGTCAACGCGTTTGAGCATGCCTATTAGACTCGAACATAAACAAAGGCTAGACGCAGCGTCGCTATAAACGCATCTGAAACACTCCTGTGACTGTTTTATATGCTATTATTACCGAAAGATTGGAGAAAAACGTTTTTCTTGAGTCATGGAAAATGCATTATTGATGCGAGTGAGTGTGTTCACCGACCAAGGAGGGAGGAAATACATGGAGGATGTCACCGAGGTCGTAGTGGAGCCCGAGCCGGGAGAGGATGAACCGAGGTGGGGTGAGACAGACGAGAGCAGCGAAGAAAACTGGACAGTCACAGTCTCTTCCGTGGCTGGTAGCACCCATCCAGACCGGACTACAGACGTCGTGGAGTCTCCACTGGTTGCAGCTACGTCCGCTCAAACTGGACAAACGGAAGACCAAAGTGTATTAACGCTAACATTACCATCAGCTCAGAGCCCGCCGCCGGCTCTGCCTGGCACCGCGAGCCCTTCCCGCCGCTCGGTGGCTTTTTTCGCTGTGTTCGACGGTCACGGGGGTCGCGAGGCTGCGCAGTTTGCACGAGACTATTTGTGGGAGTTCTTGAAGAAGCAGCGGGGGTTCTGGTCGGAGTGTGACCAGGAGGTCTGCTCTGCCATACGGAAAGGATTTGTTGCCTGTCACCATGCCATGTGGAAGAAGCTCCGTAAGTTTCATAACCCGAGCGGCTAGTTCCAATTATCGGCTAGGTATCTTCTACCCCTGTATGAAGAAAGCAGTAGGCCAAATCCAGTTCAAATTTGGGAAGTTTAATGTTGCCTTTGGTTATCGACAATCCACACACCTCGTAAAACTTGACTCAACATCTTTTACGAATGATTACAAGCTACTCTGGAATTCGGGGTACACCCAATACACCAAACAGCACCCCCAGTAGACAGACAGACAGACAGACAGACAGACAGACACACACACAACAAGGCTGGGGGCGAAGTTAGCAGAGGCACAGCTATCTCTTCGCAGTTTGACTAAGCTAAGTGACGTTAGACTAGCCAACATGCACAGTTATATCGCATTGCTTGGACGCTCTCAGTAACACTGTCATAACATTTGGACCAATATTTACCCACCCCAAACAGTATTGGAAAGCCGTAGTGTAAAGCTAACAAAATATCTTAAGTCGTGGCTTTCTTGCACTGGCCCGTGTGTGCTCTGCCTAAAAACAAACAATAGTCTATTTTGGTAGCTGCCTGTGACATGCCTGGACATGCCTCGGTTTTAAACAGAACAGCTGATCACAGGTGTGTAGACAGAATATCTGTAATCTTGAAAAGCATCTGTCTGTCATTGTATGCCTCTGATTGCAGTGACAGTAGGGACACCCTCATCCACTAATATGACCATGTAAGTTTTGGTCGATAAGTAACAAGTATAGAACATACAAGATATTTTGAAGCAGATAAAGTCACAGATGTCTTATTGGTAGCAACACACAAAAATATGTTATATGGCTTCTTCCTGCTTTTGATTTGTTTTAATTCTGTTGCTGCACAGCTCTGTACGTACTAGTTCCAGGAGATGAGTAACGTGCAGAAATAGCCCAGTAAATGTATTTGACCTATCTCTCTCTCCCCTCCTGTTAGCCGAATGGCCAAAGACACTGACAGGTCTACCCAGCACGTCCGGCACCACAGCCAGCGTGGTGGTCATCCGGGGTAACCGCATGTATGTGGCCCACGTCGGGGACTCTGCAGTGGTCCTCGGGGTCCAGGATGACCCCACCGACCAGTTCATCAGAGCTGTGGAGGTCACACAAGACCACAAACCTGAGCTGCCTAGGGAGAGAGAGCGCATTGAAGGTCTGGGCGGGAGGTGAGGCTTAACCTTAACTTAACTTGTCATTTTTCTTCACTTATTTATTTTGAAATTGCCATCTCTGAAGTCATTCCCTAAATGGTGAAAAAATGTTTTGCTACTTAAGCTACAGATTCATTTTTCAAAATGCAGGACTATATCACTCAGGTCAAAAACAATTAAAACACAAACAAACCTCTTTCAACTGGAAGATTTATTCAAAATTCTATCTAGTTTCTAGTTTTGAATTCTAAATTCTAGTCACACGAGCCTACTTTGAATCCTAGTGTCACTGCTTTTATCAAGGCTTTTGAAAATCAGTTCAAGTCTGCAGCCAACTGACCACCTGACAGTCAATAATATGCTTTAATATTTTTACATTGTTTTATATCAAATCTCTGAAACCCTCTGGAGGAGAATCTCCAGTTCAGCATTGAAACAATGCTAAAATAGAGGCTGTTCAAATTCACTTAAGCTGGTAATTCTGCCTAGAGTAGGTTAGGATATCTCTGAGAACAAGACAACAACAGATTCCTCACATGACCTCACGTCCCTAACAATCCCTTTTGTTAAAGGAGTGAGTGCAAGCTTGTCTTTTGCTCAACAGCAGATCAAACGGTCTATCTGGCTCAGGAGATAATGTCATTTGTACTGTCTCCTGCATGTCTTCTGATAACACTGTTGCACTGACAGGCCTGTGCATGGTTTGACAACAATCAAAACTCTATATTTACACAATTGGGTAAGAGCCATACCCTTATGACATGCTGCAAAGTGCTACTTCATTTATTCATGCTGTTGGGAATATGTGTAGAATAGTGCAGTATAAAGACAGGACAACAACTGGCATGTAATATAAATGAGCAAAAAATATAATAAAACCTGTTAATGTCATACATTGCCAGAAAATGTAATAACATCTTCAGACTGATATTGTAAAATAAAAATAAAGAAAGCACTTTCGAGGTGCTCGGGTGGAGGGGTGGGGGTATGCATGATTGGAGTGAGTGAAGCTACATTGACTTGAATGGGACCAGCAGTAGTGTCGGTTTTATTCTGTTGTATTGCTTTATTTGCCCTCCTGAGTTCACAACATTCATTAGCTGTGTTCAATAGGTAATATGTTTTTGCCAACTTGTGTCTTTTATTGTGGTTGTTAAAATGGTTTTATATTAATTTCCAGGTAGTATTAAAAAGGTCTTGAAGTTCTCTCTTCTCTACCCTCCATCTCCATTCTCTGTCCCCAGTGTGATCAAGAAGTCTGGAGTGAACCGGGTGGTGTGGAAGAGGCCCAGGCTGAGCCACAATGGCCCGGTCCGCCGGAGCACCGTCATTGACCAGATCCCATTCCTGGCAGTGGCTAGGGCTCTAGGTATGAAAATCAGCTATCAGAGTCAACACATTGACTGACCTGACAGGGGAGCTGTCGGCTGTGTTTACCTGTTGCTCACTCTGGAACTCAGTTGCAAATGAAATTAATGAATACAATGGAATATTGATTTTGAGGGAATTTCTCCACCAAGCCAGCTGACAATTCTTGCTAAGGCTTTCCTATAAAGCCCCCTGGGAAACCCTGAGTTAACATAGCTAGATAGCAATTAGCACTCATTAGGTAGCATGAATCGAAAAAGCTCAATAAATGATGTCAGAGCTTACCATCGACCCCAATGATGAATGCAACCTGTCTCTAAGCATCGTTTTGCGACATTTATTCCTGTAGTCCTTCAAATAATAGTTGTAGAGAACTGGGAAGCTTTAAATGGCTGAAATGAAAATGAAATTCGTCCAGTTTGCACTATTGTTCATGAAACAAAATCACATCGATAGAGAATCAAGGAAGCACAGAAGTCTGATTGGCTGTTCAGGGACGATGATTGAGAAAAGTATAGCAGTTGCCAATTTTTCTAGGTTGACAAGTTTGTTGACCGTCCAAGCATCGGCCAAGTTTCCCTGGTCACTCAGCTCTACAGCATATGAATGGACTGTTACATTTGCCCGGTAGTTGTCTTAGTCTGTCATTTCTGACATCCTCTATATTCTTTTACTCCCTAAGTGCAGATGATGCTGCTTTTCAGATATTTTAAGTGTCAAGAAAATGTTTTCAAGTCCCTAAAGTACTGGCATTACGAAAGTAATGGTGGACACGTCTGCACACTCAGATAAATGCAGGTTTTTTTCAAAGCCTGAACCTACTGTTTTCACATTTAGAATGCCTTAAGTGGCAATAGGTGTCCAGAAGGCAATCATTGATCATGTTTGTCGATCTGTTTCAGTCAGAACAAAACCAACCTCCGTCATTATCAACTCTCGACCTGTCAACTCCCCATACTCTATTAAAAGGTTCAAGTAGAACCTTTCTGTTTGTTAGAGCATGAATATCTGTAGTGATCTATACAAATTCAGAGGACTGTGGCTATTGTAAAACATTTTTTTCGGCAGGGGTGTCAAGTTAGGCGAAAATAATTGGACATCCTCTAGCGAGTCAGAATAACATATATTCACCCAGACCTCTGGTGACGCCACTTAAGCAACGCTTTTCTGCAACAGGTGACCTCTGGAGCTATGACTTCTACAGCGGGGAGTTTGTGGTTTCCCCGGAGCCAGACACCAGTGTGATGACCCTTGACCCCAGAAAACACCGCTACATCATCCTGGGCAGCGATGGCCTGTGGAATATGGTGCCACCTCAGGATGCCATCTCCATGTGCCAGGACAACGACGAGGCGATGGTGAGTGGGAGCGCAACACTAGCTAAGACATTCAACAATTACAGTCTAGGTGCCCTTGAGCAAGATACTGGGTACTGTGATTATAGTGGGCAGCTCCAGTATGAATGTGCGGAGCCGAATGAATGTGAAAGAGGGTGGAGCTGGAAAAGAGCTCCTGTCAAATTTCCCTCGCTAAATAAAGGTCACAAAAACCTGTGGGAATGTGGAGATGAATCATTTAGGTTTTTACCAACCTAGTCATTCTCTGTCCTTGTTGCAGGCGCCATGCGGGGTGTCGAGTGCCCGGCAGCTGGTCAGCCATGCTCTGCTGCGGTGGCGCCAGCGGATGCTGCGTGCTGACAACACCAGCGCCATCGTCATCGCCCTGCAGGAGCCTGGGACGCCCCAGGACACCCTGCACCACGAGGAGGTGCTGCTCGACCTGGCCAAGGTGTCCCAGTGTCCTCCCACCCCCATATCCCGTGCTGACACGCCTCTCCTTCAGGTGAGAGGAGGAACATGGGGGACACATAACACACAACACAGCACACACTTTCTTATTGTTGAGTAGGCCTGGGTGAAAAAAATCAATATATTAATAGAAAGAAATCTTGATACTTGTAACCAAGTACGTCAGCCTCATGGCAGACCAAACTATGTCTGTCAAAGTAATAATGGCCAGCACCTGCAAATCTAAAGGCAGATGTTTGGGCGCATTTTGAGTCAAAAACAAAAAGGAGCGACAAGAACTCAATAAAAGTAACTCAACAGTAACAACATGACTTTACACACACACTAGATGCTGTTTACTCGTGTATAGATTGCAAAGAGTTGTGCTTGTCCAATGAATGTGTTTCCATGTTATTACAAGTTATTTCAGTTCACTACAGCAAACCGAAGACATCACTGTTTACATTTGATTTGCCCAAAAAAATATTAGAAGCAGTTATCAATTTGTCCCTTAAACCATATCAAGCATGCACATAATCATGAATCGCAAAACCAAAAAGATTGTATCAATGTCAGTATATGCTGTATAATATACAGTGTCATATCGTGAACCATAGTATTGATATCTGATCGTATTATGAGGTTCTTGGCAATACCCATCTCAACTGTTGAATCCTAGACATTTAGCCGGTGTTTCAGTAGGCGTGAGTTGAATTACGTTGTTGTGTGCTGTAGTGTAAAGCAGTGAAGTGAATTATTATCATTATTATTATTATTATTATTATTATTAAGTTTCGAGTGTTTGAAGTTTCTCCTCACAGTTTAATCCCATCCATACTCCCACAGCACCCTCCAGAATACGACTCTCCCTCGGCCGTCTGCGAGCTCCTCCCCACCCTGGAGCGAAGGGATGGCCTATCAGGAAGCCGCAGTCTGTACCACATGACCCTTTCTGATCCCTTTGCCCCGCCCCCACCACACTCAGACCGCAGCAGTGAGCCGCCCTGTCAGTCATCCCTGACTCATGGCTCCGTCCTGAGACTTGGCAGCAGGGCAGCCAACAGCAAAAGGACCGTTAATGGATCATCGTCACCATCGGGCCAGCCGGCTAAGAAAGCCCGGCGCAGGACTGCCGACGGGCCACCGCTGGTCCAACGCAATGCAGAGGAAAACCAGAAGGAGTCGTCCAGCGTCCCCCCACTCCTCCAGCAGCACAGCAAGACCACCGTGTGCGTGTGCTGAAACGTGCACACACACACACACACACACACACACACACACACACAGATAAATGGCCACATCAACATGCTGCCTCCCTCACTCCACAACCTTTTAAAGACCAGTTTGAGTGCTGTCTCTGTGGATTTCTGTTCATTATGTTGACAAATCTCTCCAGCTGAAACCAGGCTGCGTCGTGTCGGACGTTGTGGAACAAGAGTTTTGTCCCCCCATCCAACACCATCAGTAATACTAAAGTCATGTGCTCTTGTGTCTTTGTTTTGAAATCCCTTCCTAAAATGATGGCGATTTAGTATGTTTTATTTCACCTTCTTGCTGCAAACAAGTATAAGAAATAAGTGAATAATGATCTTTATGTAAATATTTAGCATTTTTTTAGGTGAATGTTGAAAAGTAAGGAAAGGTGTTCATTTAAAACAAACTGATATATTTTTATACATGGTTTTATTATACTATGATAAAACATGGGAATCCCTTTTGGATGAGCTCCACCACCACAGATATAATTTTACCTGGATATCTTGAAATCCACCTCACTTAGTCCCTAAATCCTTGTGTGCAAACCCTGTGTTTGGAAATATTGATGTGTTTTTATTCCTCTTATTTAATCACTGGATGAGATTTGTCTTGAATACAAACTGAAGGTGCTGCTACCGTCAAAAAAACAGTAAGCTAAATTGTTTGTTGATATATAAATGTATACAATAAGTGATACTATTTTTGTGTTGAGGGGACATATTTCACTTTCTGCATCTGCCCCTACATGGTTGCAAATGATGGATGTGTTCTCTAATGTTTGAATGGTGCACTGATTCCCCAGAGATGCACCCCCAGAGTCAGTCAAAGCTGGGCGTGTGGATACGTCAACTAGCTAGTGAACATTGGGGCATGTTGAAGATCACTACCTTGCCCCTTACTCAAAACACAACATGTCTCGTGGCTGCATTGCATTCTGGTCTATTAAGGCTATAGTCAGTGGAGAAATTGGTGTCTCTTCCTCTTCTCTGATGGATTTCTCCCTGTATGGTTGTTGAACATCAGTCTAGAAAGAAGTCCTTGCTCTTTGAATCTGAGTGGCTGACCCTAAAACCTGACGTTACCGTTGGTGTTGTCTACGTTCTCTACATTTGGCCAGTTAAAATACATGCCCAAAAACCAAAATGGACCCAGGAACGCAATAAACATTGCCACTAGTTGTTTTATAACAGTATTATAGGGTGGAGTTTTCCTTTTAAATGTTGTAAAAATTTGAGTGGGAGAGGTTTCTGTAGCGTTCCCCTTCACCAGCTTGTTGATCTCAGTTGGACAAGCCGTTGTCCCTCCCCTCTGCTGCAGTCCAAAATACCATGCTGCCCCCTGTTTGAATTGTTACTGATGGATGCATAAGGCTCACTGACGAAACACACTCTGCATTGACTTTGCACTATTATGGTGACCTTAATTATCCTCTCGAGGGCAGTTCTGTGGAAAGGAATGGATAAGATGTCTCAAATGAAAATGCAAAGCAATTTTACGAGTCTGGAATGATAACATGTCATTTTCACTTTGACCAGCAGAAGGGATCCTCAATCGGCTCTGTGTACAGTTACAGAATATGGTCTTGCCCTCATTTGCCTCTTGGTTGATGTTTTATCCACATGTGATCAGCTAGAAAGTATAACATGCTTTTGTTGATCTATTTTCAGTGCGATTTAATGACAGTGGCCCAGCGATAATAGACTTCTAATTCTTTGTAAGATCTTGTGAAATTATAACGTATGTTGTTTTTTTTCATTGCGCAAAGTGCAATTTTAACGAGACAATTTGTAGCATTTGGTTTGGCTCAGAAGAATATATTGTTGATTTGAGATGTTGAAGGAATGATGCTGATGAGGATGATGCTCATGTTTGACCCGTTCTCTCTGCAAATACATTCTGTTACTCGATTTATAAATACTATTTTTATGGTAAAGTGTTCTTAGCTAACCGGTTCACCCTTTATGAATTATGGCATCCCGTATGCAAATGGCTGTACTAACAGCAAATAGTGCATGTGTACAGTGTAAATGTGAAAAAACACTTGAACCTATTTAAATAAAAATGTATCTGAATAAATACTGTGTTCGTATAAACTTATTTATATTTATTAACACACATGCACAATACGTGTGCAGATCACGTTTTACTTTGAAATGTGTCTTATAGCGACGTACAGGACAGAAACCCAGACACTGGCTTAGCAATTACAGAGGATGTAGTGAATGGTAAATGGTGTGTGTGTTGTGGAAACTAGGTAAGCATACAGAGGCACTGTCTCATAGAGAGACAGTGGAAGAAAGTAATAAAGGTTAAAACTTTATTACTTTCTTCCACTGTCAGCCACTAGTCTATCTCCATCCATAAAGCGTTGTATGAAATTACCTTCCAATCAGGTCAAGATCAAACACCTTTGCACTTCCTGTATATATGCTGCAATTTCACATATTGTCTGATGCGTTTGTTTATATTGTTTATATATATTCTCGTGTTCATGGCTATATCCTCTTACTATTTGCTGCTACCCAATTTCCCCATGGGCATATGGCTGGAAAGTGGCGATAAAAATAACAAAACATTCAACAAAACCAACATTGAAGAAAATAAATAGTATACAGTGATTTTTAATTTTATGAACTTATTTATTTTTTTCATTTTGTTTATGAATGTATTCAACCAACTAGCTATTTCTCTATGTATCTATCTCTATCTAAAATGAAATAAAGAAAGTAAAAGTGAGTTAAGTAAGTAAGGAAAGTAAGAAAATACATGTACATCACAACACACAACAAGCCATCTCTCGTTATAGCGGTTCAAGTGGGTTTGAAATGCGACACAAGAATACACAATACACACACAAGAATACAGGAAGGTTGTGACAGAAAACGTAGTGTAACATAGTGAATGACGGGTGGTATCGCCCCCCCCCCCTTTCGTGAAATCTGTTTCTCTCAAGGCGGATGTTTATAATCGTCACTTCCACTGCGATGCTAAACGTCAAGTTGCACCGAGTCAGTCAGATATAAGCAGAACAATACAGGAAGTTAGGCGATTGCATTCATAATAAAAGCATACAATTAATCTCTGGACGAATAAGCAGTGGGGCGTACACTAGACACAACAAAATAGTATGGCTTTGAATATATAATGTCAATAAGATATTTTGGAAAAGAAACAAGAAAAAAAGCAATGTGCGATCATTTACTACGGACTATGTGATGTTCTCCTAGTAAGGGTTTTACTTTGAAAACCATGACAGGACATTATTGTTTATTCTGGCTAGCTTGGCACTGGTTTGATTCTCGCATGGCGGGAAAAGGATACGCCTGAAAGACGTGTACTCATCGATTTACATTTTTCTTCGTATGACGTTAGAAGATATTAGACTCAAGGTTTGTGTAGTTACCAGTTCAAACATGGAACGTGGACCCTTTTAATGACTGAAAATATTAACGTCAGCGAACTTAGTTGTTGTTAGCTAGTAGCAGTTAGCTAACAACAATAAAGTTAGCTAGTAGCAGTTAGTTAGCTGGTGATAACCTACCTCTGGTAGTCTCTGGTGGGTCAATCAGTAACGTAGATGTTAACTGACATCTGGCTAAAGTAAAGCATGTAAATAAAACCATTGTAACTACGTTAGTTAGTGAGCTAATGGGTTACTCAGGCGAACAGTTGCTTTGCTCACCCTAGATTGAACGTTTCTTCTATTTGTGTTAACTAATGTTGAATTTACTCGATGTGTCAGTCTTCTAATCATGCATCTTTCTGTGGACCAGGAACAGGTAAACATGGCTGCGCCCACAGTGGAGTACACCATTGGAGGGGTGAAGATCCAGTTCCCCTGCAAAGCTTACCCATCCCAGCTGGCCATGATGAACTCAGTGAGCAAGCACCCTCACCATTCACTAGTACAGAGATACAGTGCCAGTTATCTGTGTGTATACAGGCCTATGAGAAAATCACAAGGAATTGCTTTGTCATGCAAGCAACCTAAGAATTACGGTGTAATGAAGGAAGAAAAGCAATGCTTAATGTGATTGAGTTGATTTTTCATTTGATTTTGAGTTGATTTAAAAAATCAATCAATCAATCAATCAATTTGAATGGAAAAAAAGCATCCAAAGTACGACAAAATCAAGATAATGTTACAAGGCTGTCGGATACAATTTTGATGGCTTTGATGAGATTTTAGCCTTTCTGTCTATTTGTCGGCAAGCCCATCATTTTTATCAGTATATCTGAAAACAAACCACTGATTAACAATGTCCAAGTAGGTCCCAAACCATGAATCTGTTTGTTTATGTAATCACATTAGGTTAAGGCGTATTATTCTTTTCCTAGTCTGTACAGCATCACTTTCAATGTCTTCCCACGTGTTGACAATTTGGTGTAGAGTACTGCCCACTAAAACAAGCCGTAGGAGCCAGGAAGACGCAACTGACAACAGCTGCAAATTGCTTCTCCAGAGTTAGCTGAGGTGGATGTGCCTGCCTCATTGTAAATTGACATATGCATTGCTACAACATTGTTGTTCCTCAGTACCTTTATTGGGATATTGACAAGCTAACCCCTTTGCTGCCTTGTCTGCAGATTGTGCGAGGGCTGAACTATGGGCAGCACTGTCTGCTAGAGAGTCCTACAGGAAGTGGGAAGAGCTTGGCCCTGCTCTGCTCAGCTGTGGCCTGGCAACAGGCCCAGTATGGTAGGTGTGCTCTGACTGCTCTCATTTGTTCTCATCATTCACATTTTCTTGGATTTTTCCATATAAAATGAAAAGTAACGTGATATGTATTTCCGTGTTTCATTGTGTGATTACAGCTAAACTTGAACAAGGTGAAAGCCCTGTGGAGTGCAAAAGCCCCTCGGAGGATAAAAACTCCTGTAAGAAACCGGATGCCAGCACCCCCTGTCAGTGTAGCTGCCACAGCAAAGTCAGCAGGGCCTCACCTACAGCCCAACCTGCTGTTGTGGACCTCACTGAGTCACCTGGCAAAGAGTTGATCCAGCCGCTGCCTCCAACATCTGAGCCTAGTAAATATCTTTCAGTGCATAATTTTACTCTATTTTAAATATGCTAATATAGCAGAGTTAGTGAGCCTGATGAAGTCCGCTCTAGCACAATATTACTTTGATAATAATTTAAAAGTAAGAGACCTGGTTTCAAATTAGATTTATTTTGTGAAAGATTTTTATGTAAAAATATTGAATCCCCTTCTCATCCATCCCTTGCCATAGTTGTGCCTACAAGGCTTTGTTCGCCAGCATGAGAGATGAGAGAGACTTCTGGTAGGCCAATGTTGTAACTTTAGGGTTAATTCATCTCCATGTCGGTGTCTCTCTCACCCTCCTGATTTTCATTGCCAACATCAAATCGATCTATTTGCAGAATTATTATCCAGTAGATTGACAGTACAGGCATAGCATGCTCTGGAAGATTTTTACATTTTGTTTGTGCCAAAAGCATGTTCCTGAATGAGCTTTAATGGATAAATTACTAAAGACTATACATACAGTGTTTGTGTCTTTTACTTGCTGTGTTTCAGCGTCCTTACCAGAGGAATTTGAGCCCAAGAAGCAGTCATTGGCCTCTCGTCTGTCTGAAAAGCTCCAGTCTTCCCTGAACTCAGACTGTGGGAAAGACGACGACTTTCAGCCAGATAGGAAACGTATTCGCACTGTAACTGAGAACAAGGTACTCATAGTACTCATACTCACAGATGCTGTTTCATTTACTGTTGTACACACATCTTATATAGGTACACGTGTATCAACAATTTGTTTAGAAATGTTCCTTTGACAAGGATTTTCTTTCATTAACCTGCCTACTTGTTGCGTTGTTGTCTGCTTGCTTGTTATTTTGTTTCATGTTGAGATGCTTTTTTTCATGTTCAATTTGATGTGTTTTTTTCTGCGTGTGTCATATTTGTGTATTGCATGACAGTTTGATTTTACCTTTGTCTCAGTTGGTATTTAGAAGGAAATGGTTAAATATCAATGTTTGTTTCAACTGTAATGTACATGGTGCCATATTCCAAGCAAAATAAGGGTTGAGGAGAGATTTTGTGTTAAAATGTGATTTTGATATACCTTTGGTATCTGTATCAGTGTCTGGCTTCTTCATGGCAATACTTTTTATTACATTATTGCTATTACATTTCCAGTGTAATTTTAATGAATGTGCACTGTTCCCTGTCAAAAAAAAACTCAGTGAAGTGTCTGTTCTTCAGGGCAGTAAGAGGAGGTGTCTGGAGAAGGGAGTGGTGTTCATAGATGATGAGCCAGAGGAGGAGACGCTGGCGTCGGGGCCTCGGCTGAACAGCCAGACAGCCAGCCTGCCCTCACCATGCTGCGTGAGTACAAGCCAGTCATGGATACTGGGTTACATCAGTATATGGGTTTGCAGACATATTGGGCCCATATTAGCCTTTTACTAAAAATACAATATCAACCAATCAGTGTCGTCCACCTCCGATATGATGCAGTTTGATTGATAACATATTTATTGTAGAATTGATCAGTACTACACTGGTTGACTATGGGAAGCCCTTAACCTGAGTTGATTTTACATACTGATTTTGATTTGACATTTTATACTTTTATATAGTGTCATTTTATTTTTTAAAATACCTATTTATGAAAATACTGAAAATTGTTCTTATGTTGAAGTCTTAATCTGAGGCTCCATATCAGTAATATTGTCACCAGTCACTATCACCACTGGGTGGCGGTACACTCCACTCAATTGACTGAGGCTTTGGTTAAAGAAAAAAACAACTCGAACGTATGTAGGCTTTAAATGTGGCAAAATTGAATGTCACAGACAAAAAGTCAAGCAAAGGCAAATAATTGAAGTTTATGAAGAGCTTTTAACAAACAGGTTTGTCAGAGTGTTTTGCAGACAACAAAGAACACAAAACAGAAAAACAAGGATAGTAAAAACAGGAGATGGATGTACATCACAAACTCCAAGAAACAGGGACAGAACCTATTCGTTTATTGAGTGGTGAATCAAGTGATCTGTTAGTTTCATTCATCAGGAAGTTCAAATCCCAAGTTTGACTTTTTTGTTCCCTTTGGAAAGATCCAAAATGAGCAACTGGTTATAAAGTAATTACCATTCACCCAGTTGGTCGATGAGTTTGCAGGAACTGAATGAAATGTCAGGATATCTTATTTTTTTTATCTTCTTTCAGACACATGAGCAAGGCAGTACAGCAAAACAAGCACAGGGCCAGGTCAGTCAGGGAAAGAGGTAGAGGAGTGGGTATGCTCAAATCTTTGTTGGTCAGTACATTTATGCCAGTCATGGGACAAAAGACCAAGATGCCAATGCCTGTGCTGTCAGTATTGATGATTGAGGACTGAGGGGAAATCCTAGGAAAACTAACTTGTTTGATAGATTAAATATACCTCTGTAACATCTCATAGAGACCATGGAACTGTGATAGCTTTGTTGGTGAATATATCCATTCAACTATCTACAAATTACTTTACTTTCAAATTACGAATGAGAGGTAAGATAGGTTCCAACAAAATTCCACGAAGATAAGCTGGTATTTAAACTCATGTGTCTCATTAACAGAATCAGCCAGCAGGATGCCCCATGGTGTAGGTACTGTATTATTAACTGTACAATTTTAGCAGAATGAAATTCATGGAATTAGTTGCAAAATTGCAAAGTTGCTCTCTCAGATGTTGCAGTGTTGACTATATGCCAGCCCAGAGCTTTTCTCTGTGTAGGAGTGTAGGAGTTTGGCAAATTCCTGGGTCTTTACAAGAAAACGTACAGCATGTTGCACGGACACATTGCTGCGGTCAAAAGCAATCAAACCAAGTGCATCAGATAACACCATGCTGTGAAAGGTATCAAGATGCTGTGGTGTTGAATAATCCATGTTACTGTGTACTCTCCAGGTCCCACAGACCAACAGGTTACCCATAATCATTATACAAGCTCGGAGTCAAAGAATGCTCTTACACTGCTCACCAGAACGGGTAAACTCCCACAACTACATCTAATACTGCCACAGGTGTGTGGCTTGGATTTGGGGCTGTGGATGGTGGGAGGTGGAAAAAGAGGAGGAGGGAAAGCGAAGTCGAAAAAGCGCGGCTGTCTCTGGTTTCCCTGCAGCTACATGACCCTGGCTCTTTTGTCCCATGAGCGCTGACTGACGGCCTGAATGGGGTCCTTTGAAGCAAGCTCCAGTTTTAATTAAGAGGGTTTGCCTCACTTGGGCCGCTGATCTGTGAAAGCCACGGGGATAAATATTGAATGGGGTTCACCCGCTGGTTACTGCGCCCCAGGGATAAACAGGTGCTTCGGAGGGCAGATATTCGCCAGGGCCCCTACCTACACAGTGTGTTCATGCAGGGAGGAGGGGGTGTTCGGTGTCATGTCTTCCGCGGTATTGGCTATTGGAGCCCACCCTTATTGGAATGCATTCCAAGCCTTTCGAAGGCTTCGCAATGAGGAGCAAATTGCCGTCCAGTGAGAGGCGCCAGTGATACAGAGCCGGCCCACAGCCCGCGGCCCCTCAACGCCCTTCGACTGGCCCCCCGGTGTGTGAGATTTCCATCTCTCAGGTGTTGGCAGCGGAGTATAGCAGTAGCAGCAGAGAAGCCTGGGTATCATTACCTGTGAATACTCTGAGGTATTCAGTAACACCACAGCCTCCATGCTGCCCATTCATCTATGTGAAAGTGCCAGTCAAATTGGTTATACATAGATTATTAACCCTGCACACATTTAAACCTGTCAGTACAGGTGTATAGCTGTAAAATGCCGTGTTAATAATACACGCCAACTCTCTCAAGTCACACGCTGTCTGACCGAGAAAGCAAGGGTTTCTCGTTGCCAGCGTCTCCCAAGAAGCAACACCAGTGGAATTGTCCTGCACTGAAAGAGGCGGTATGTTCCTGCTTCTAGCAGAGCTGGTGCCCTATTTGCCCCTTTCGCCAGTTATCTACATTCCTTTCCAGGGGGTGTCTGCTCTGGGCTGTGGGGCCAGGCTTGAAACCTTGTTGTCCTGGCATCTCGGGAGGCAGGCGCGTAAAAGGATACCCTTGTGTCAGCTGTTTCCTGCTGCTGCCTCTGACAAGAGCTTCTATTCATCAGCAAGCCCTTCTCCCCTGCCCCAACCTCCCCCTTCTCCCCCCACCTGCCGATGAATAAGTAATTATTGGCCATCTTGGGCCAGGATATTTGGATGGCTCTATTTAATGTGGCAGCAGCAGGTAAGGTGATCGGGCCCAGGGCCCAGGCTGTGGAGCGTAACTGTTCCAGAGGAGAAAGGTAACCTGAACTGGTGTTGGGGCCCCGCAGCACCTCTGTTTATTTTTCACATCGGCTCAGGGCTCCTTATCCCTCTTAACTCTGAGAGACAGCTCTCTAAGGGCTCTCTTTGGCCTCCACTCCATCACACATTGTAATATTTGATGGGCAAACATGCTTGGAGAGTCTGAGCCGCCGGGTAACTTGAGCCCCCCATCTCTCGTCAGAAGTGCTGGCTTTAGATCCCCAGCATAAGTTGTGATGCATGACATGACCTAGCATTAATTTTTAGGTGTAATCATACCGGTCAGTCGCAGAGGATTTGGGGAATATTGGGAGATTAATATTTACTCCAAACACTATGATATCAAAATATACTATGGGCCAAATGCTTTTTATAAAGGGCTAAAGGAGAATACCTCCCATTAGACAAGTTGCATAAAGCCTTTTATGCCACTATCTGTCCCACAATGCAATGTGCCAGAATGTCAACAGAAGGCCCATCCCCAAGGCTCAACTGTAAAGGAGTCCAGGAGGTCGCCATCTCTTTGCACCTGCTCTATTTAAGACAGTCCATTCAATATTTCTTGTTTTTAAAAGGAGGTGGGCAGTTCACCTACCTTTTTAGTATTTGTGTTTATTCAGTGGGATAGTAGAGAGGACACAGGAGAGAAAGTTCTGCTGGGATTTGATCCATACATGTGGGGACTTAACCTCAACTATATCTGGACACAGCCGAGTCCATATTTCCGAAGTGGAGCTATCTTTTTCATGCAGAGCTAGACAGCATATGACCATTAGTGCAATCTGTGATGCCATGAGTATGTACTACCTGGATCCTCTCAATCCAAAATGAATGGAATACTCTGGAGCTCCTGGATTGTTTGAGATTTTTCCACCCAAATCAGCATTATTTTTTGACATTACTATTACAATACATTGGTGTGCTGTTACAGATTAAGTAGCAAGATAAACAACTAGCTAAGGGTGACATTGGCAATACAAATTAAAGTGAAAGAAAGGCCCTTCTTCAAGACCGTGTATCTTGAAGAGATACCCCTGTCCAGTGGTACTAATACATTCTTGTGTGCAGACTTCACGTCTCAGCTAATTCCTCTGGAATGTTGAAACATGTTGCCTGAGTTATCTTTTTCCCTGTCAAATGAAAATCCTTTGAAAATTAGTGTTGCATTTAGACCATAGAGTCATATTATAGTTGGACAACACTTCCAAAATACTGGAATTGAGAAGCCAGTGATTGTATGATGCATGAGAGCCATTGAATGGTCGGAAAGTAGGCCACTTAAAAGAGCTCATCACATGAGCAGGATCGGTTTCATAAGCGTTACCGGCTACACTTCACCTGTGAGCGGGAGAGAAAGAATCCACCACATGTCATTGGACAGCCAATTATGAAGCAGCTAGATTTTCTCAGCCCCAACAATGGTGGCCTATCATCTTTCAGGCCCAGAAAAGGTCATCTGACACAGACTGACAGGACTCCCTATGTACGGATACAAATTCTTTATGCCTCTCCGTATGTTTTTCAATGGCGTATACAAGACAGTCTGTCAGACGACCTATTCAGGCAGTGGATAATAATGATGACTTGATCTTTTTTTGGTACCACAATACACTGAAAGGATAAATGTCGTTCAGAATTTAGAACATTATGAAAATAACTGGAACAACGTGGTTTTCTCTGTGTTGCTGCAGATTTGTTAGTCATCAGGCACTGATGTTGCAGTGTTGCACGCCCCAATTCATCAGTCATATCGCTTGTGTACTGAGATGTTTGGATGTATTTGTCATTTGTGAGCTGCCTCTCACTGTTTGTCTCTTGGCTCTATCCATGCAGTCGCCTGTGTTGTGCACTCTGTGCCCATGTGCTCTGGCCAAAGGGAGCGTGAAGGGCAAGGACAAAGACAAAGATGGTAAAAAGAAGATCCCCAAGATTTTCTTTGGCACGCGTACACATAAGCAGATTACGCAGATCACCCACGAGCTGAAGCGCACACTTTACTCCAGCGTACCGATGACCATCTTGTCCAGCAGAGAGCATACCTGTGTCAACCGAGATGTGGCACCTCACTCCAACCGCAATGAACGCTGCAAGGACCTGCTGGAGGCTAAGGATGTGAGTAGGGAGTAGCACACACACACACACACACACACACACACACACAAAGGGTTCAACCAATATTTTCCTATTGAAACTGCCGCTAGATAATATTTTATGCTGAAATTCGGCATCACATATTTTTTGGGAATACCAAAAAGTTAAAAAGCCCCTGAAACGGCACTAAAATTCTCTTAAAATACACCTGTCTTATCAGCCTAAATCACAAAGTGGGGCTGCAACAGAAGAGTGTCCCATGCCCTTCAGTTAGATGCCCTAGATTCGTCCTAATTGCCCAGATTCAATTCTGGTGTCAGGTATGGACACTTCTCGGTCCACAGGAAGTGACAAATCAAACCTTTAGAGTGAAACTCTAGTGTCTCCTAACCGAGCAAGCAAGCGAACGCTCCGTCCAGACAAGACTTGACACCAGACACTGAGAAGGAGACATTTAGGTCAGAGATTGCACAGTTAACCAACATGATTTCTGGGTTTTGAAATCTTCAATTCAAAGTTACCTTTTGCTATTATTTGCCAATGTGCAATGTTGCCTAGTGCAGCTTTAATGCAGGGTGAGGCAGGTTTCATTGAAGGTTTTCCTGAAGAAAAAGTAGGAACCTCTGTCATATCAGAGGTGACATTGGCTGATATTTGATTTTTAATAAAAGGCCAATATCGTCCTGTTATATCCGCATACTGATATATCGGTCTAACCCTGATGCATTCAATAACGTCAAAATCCAATTCAATCTCAGACATGCGTCATATTGTCAAAAGTTTTTATTTCTATTATCATGGCAACATAATTAATTTCTTTACCACTGCAGACGTCTGTCTTACTTGTGACTACCAGTTGGGCCCTTTTGTACCATGGAAGGGTCATCACCTGTACAACTTAGGCCAGTTCAGCCTCTCTATTTGTTGTACCCTCTTACCTTACAATGGACTTATTCTAGACCTGAATTGGACTCTTTTGAACTGTGGTTGACCCCAATCCAGCTGTGAAAACCAACACCTCATGACACACACTTTCTCCATGGAAGGAACATTTTCTCCACTGGTCACAGTAGCTGGTGGGTTACGAAATTTACCCTCCACTTTGACAATTTTACCAGCCAAATTGATTTCTCTCTGTCACACACAAGCACATAGATGTCTGGGACCCCAGGGTGTGTCATGATACTAATCCCATGAACCTCACCCCTATCACATACTGTAAAGAGACCCTTGATGCACAGTTTTCCAAAGACCCCGTAACACAAACCCACAGTTAACAACTAAAGCCAGACAAAACTCCTCCCAACACTGTAGCCTCAGAGCACCAATTATGTTGCCACAATATCCACAATTGGTCCAACAGGCTCTTTTGACACACCGAAATGTCAAGAGCCATCGAATGACCTTTATGTAGGGACATAAGACACTTTAGAGGCTGCGAAACCCCCCATACTGTCCAAAAGGTGAGACGCCGAATGTAAAAAGGACAATTACGCTGTCATTGGAGGTGTCTGCCTCCCGTCGCAACCGTGTCACCTTAAGTCTTCTCATATGAAAGAGCTGGCCCAGTCATAACCCCAGACTGGAGAGTGGGGTGTCACTGATGTTCTGCATCTTCTTCACTTCAGGGCCTGTCTACAGTCAGCATCAGGTTACCACGCTGAACCGACACACAAAGATTCACACAAACACAGAGGCTTAACACGTGACTAACGGTGTTTTCACTGATTTTGATGCTGCCCTCCGTTTAACCAGGGGGCCAAGCTGACCCTACCGCCTTAACGCATCAACTGTAAAAGAGGAGGTGCTGTAAAGACATACCCTTTCATATAGAGATGATTGTATTTGAAGGTTACTGACTTTGTCACCTCAAGCCATATATTCATATGGGATATAGGGTGGGACAGAGTGGTGACTAAAGCAGTCACCTCTCCTGACAGGGTAATTGGGGCTTAGTACATGAGATGCCTCTCCTTCACACATCGAATACATTCACTGCATGAGTGTGTCATGATATGGAAACCGCTACAGTAGTGTGAAAACCTGATATAACACACTAACTGAAATATATCACCTCAGGTCAAACTGGAAACACGAAATTAAACAAACCAATTATCTTTGGAATGGATACATTAAAATACAGTTTTCCTAGATGCAGTAATAATAATAATATTGTCCCGATATATCCGCACTCATACGTGTCTACAGTCTAAGCCTATTTACCACTCCCATATCTTTTTTTTCCCCCCCAGGGCAGGTCATGCTCCTACTACCACGGCACCCACAGGATGCGAGACCAGAACACACTGCAGCGGGTCCACGGACTACACCAGGCCTGGGACATCGAGGACCTTGTCGGCTTGGGCCGACGTCTGCGTTCCTGCTCCTACTACGCCGCCCGGGAACTCATGCAGGATGCCTGCATCATCTTCTGCCCATATAATTACCTCTTAGACCCACTCATCAGAGAGAGTGTAAGTGGGTTTAGAGAGGAAGAACGGGAGGGAAAGGACAATTAGGGGGACTAAAACCGGGGGTGAGAACATCAGCAGACAGAAGTAGAAGGTGCAGTCAAATTGAAACATGTCAGGACATTTCTAATCGAGGCTTTGCATTAGCATCCCCAATCTCCTAGCAACCACGGCTGATGCCGTCATGGAGGTCCACTGAAGAATTGACTGTGCACAAATAATAAATATACTGTGTAACACCGGGGCTATAAAAGCAAGATATTTGAGAGTAAGACTTGTGGGTGTGGATCCATACAGTAACATTATAGTGAAAAGACTGCGTAGATTTGTTAGTGTTACAGGTTAGTGACTACAGTATACAGTATTGTCCTCTCCTGTCTTGCCCCTACTCCTTACCCTCACTGATACCCCCACTGATATTTATTTTAAATATTAACAAAAGACTCATGTAAGATTATTGCTCATGTAGTCAGACATACTGATGTTAAAGTTAAAATGATTGTTGTTGAGATGGCTGTTGAAGTTTAGAAATCCAATCAGCCTTTGTTACTCAAGAGTTGAGAGTTGTTTGTGGAGAGTTATATCAGGGTGTAGGGATAAACAGAACAGGATATTGTTGAGTTGGACAAAGTTGCGACAAGTTTGTTATCTATGGAATACTATGGCAATTATGGTATTATCACAGTGACATTTCCCGTTCATCTGATGGAGATAGAAAAGCATGGACGCTCGCGATTCGTTCACAACTTATACTTTTCACGCTACCAATCGATCAAACAAGTCATCAAATAAAAAAGACCACTGCTTCATTACCAGTCCACTTCATGACAGAATAGCATTAGCGGTGCTCTGTAGTCTAGCAAGCCACTCCTAACGTTACCCTGCCAGTCTGCACTGATATTAGAGGAGCCGTAACAAGTGCAGCAACTTTGCTGCTGGACTTCAGTTATATTTCGTCATATGCCATCAAAGGGGGGAAATGCGACATGGAAATATGTCAGAATGCGGGACTGTCATGCACAAATCAGTAAAAACAATGTTGCAACGTTAACTAGCGAGGTAGAGACATCGGCATACTAGCGATTTTTTTGTTATGCTTGTTATAAAGAAAAGGTCTATAATACATTGAAACGACATTAAACTAAGATAATACCACGGTTAGAATATTTTTTAAATCTTTATTAACGAAGAAAATACTACATTTGTGGTTTCCTTTGGATGGTAGTGTAGCGGTTGTTATGATCTTCCAGTTGATTGCAGGTCATTCTGGGAGATTTCTAACCCTCGGTTTGTAGTGTGCTCATGAAAAATCTCCGTTTGGAGGGCCATGTAGCCCTAGCACTTCGCCCTACCCCTCGATCCCAACAAGAATTGGGACACCCCTACCCCTACACGTGAACGCGCAAAACGGAGGGGAAGGGCTATGGGGTGAAATGGGATTTGGCCTAGATCTTGACAAAGAAGCAGATCAAGTGGTATTTTTGTGAATTTACCCAGTCCATCCCCTCTCTTCCTCCTCTCTCTCATCTTCCCCAGATGGAAATCAACTTGGCAGGCCAGATCGTGGTGCTGGACGAGGCCCACAATATAGAGGACTGTGCCAGGGAGAGCTCTAGCTTCACCTTGGACCACAACAGCCTGCTGATGGCCAGGGAGGAGCTGGACGGCATGGTCAACAGCAACATCAGACGCTCCAACCATGAGCCACTCAGGGCCTTCTGCCATAGCCTGTTCAAGTCAGTGACTTAGGTTTACATGTAGATGTATGAATAAGGGTTAGACTATTATTGGTCTTTTCTATCACCAAATTAAATTTTTGAATTCAATTTTTGTTTCAAATAAATGCAATTCAGTTTCTGGTGGCGTTAATCTCAGCCCATAGTCTGCTCTCCAAATAAAGAGATCCTTTGAAGTGGAATGTGCCCCGGTCAAAGAAATTTCAGACGACCTCCAGAGAAGAGTTGTTGAGACCATGTTTTAGGAGCCATTTATACAGGAATGCAGTTCATTCAAAAGGGTTCACAAACTTTTTCTTGGAACTGTATATGGTGCAGCATGTTGCTAGTGTTACCTGTAAGGCAAGGCTCTTACAATACAGACAAAACTGTTTTTGTCTTGTCAGTTGTCTTACTCCAGTTTTCTTCCTCAATTGTAAACCTAAATATGCTGCCACACAGCAGATTTGAAACTTCATGGAGCGTCCCCAATTCCAGTTTCACCTCGGTCCATCTTGTCTCCCACAATGTCTAAACAGTGGTGAGTTTAGCTGGGCTCAACAGAAGCATGATAACCCAAGCTAAAACCTTGCTAACCTTGCGCTGTCTATTGTTCAAACAAGCTTCTAATAGCTATTACTCTAATAGCTAATATTTTGTGCTAATTGAATAGCTTTAAATGTGACCATTTTCAGGATGAAATTCTGTTCTATATTCAAATATATCAGCATTTGCCTAGAGAAACTAGTATCAGTAAATCTGTAATACACACACACACACACACACACACACACACACACACACACACACACACATACATTGCAAGCACACACTTGTGTCTGTTTTGTTGTGTCTGGAATTTGCTTTTAGAATTGATTTAAAGTAGCTTTAGTTTTGCTTGTGTCTGATGTTTATCAGTATGACAGGAGATCTAGTAGTGTTGTGCTTTTGTCCATTGGTGTAGCTGGATCCAGGAGAGCCAGGGCCTGCTGTCTGAGCGGGGCTTTGAGAGCTCCTGTAAAGTTTGGAATGGCAAGGACATCCTGGGCATCTTCCACGACCTGGGCATCACCGCTGACACCTTTCACATGCTGCAGGTAGACCAACTAGCCTGGCTTTACTTGTAGACTGTCCTGCTTTGTCACCCTCTTAACCAATTTTTCATACTGGGAAGTATGATGGCTTTAAAAATTTACAGGCACCTGGATAGAAGCAAGTTTGTTTTTTCGCTTTCCTGCATCAGACAAATCTCTTGCTCAACACCTCTTCGCTTCAGTTTGAGCCGCCTTTGCTGTGGTAACTGGTTTTATTTGGTTTCACATGGTAGGTGATCATCAATAGCATTGCACACTCTCTCCCTCTCTGGCAGAAACACTTAATAGCGGTATTGGAGAAGGAGGAGCGTGTTGGTGTGGTTAACGGTAAAGAGGACACAGTGCAGGTCCCAACCATCAGCTCCACCACTGCTGCTGTCCTCAAAAGCCTCTTTATGGTGCTGGACTTCCTCTACAGGGACAACTGCAGGTCAGAGACAACCCAACAAGTTACCCATTTGACCAGAATTGGTGTAAAAATGATAAATCACCCAAGTGTATCAGACGAGCTATGACAAAATCTGAATTGAGAAGTACCTCGGTTCTGTTCTGTGTGTCTGTAGGTTCGCTGAAGACTACCGAGTGGCTCTGCAGGAAAGCTACACTTGGACCAACCAGGTCCAGCCCGATATTGCCGATGCCAACGGCTTCTTCTCTCGGCCACGCCAACGCCGCCGCCAGAGCACCAGAGTCAAGGCCAAGGTCCTGACGCTCAGCTTCTGGTGCCTCAACCCTGCCGTGGTGAGACGTTAGGCCTGGCAGACACTCCGATGTGGGCCAAATTAATCTATGGTCAGAAACAAAGATGAATCTGACTAGGCAGAGTCCGAAATCAACATCTACCAAGTGCCAAATGCGGGTAACATTTGACTGGCAGACAAATCAATAAGGGTCATCCACCGCACTGGCCAGCAACTTAATGCTCTGTTGCAGTTTGATTCATAATGAATTACAGGCTTGGACGATTGTATCAGTGAGTGAGCAAGTTCAATTAACACACAGTACCTGATTCTATAAATGAAGTCCGATGAATGTAAAAATGTAGATAAATCATTTTAGCCCATCAAGGCCAAGGGTCAACACCCATGGCAGTTGACCCTTTCTGACACTGACTATGTATTTGGTATAGGGATTTGTGTCCTAAATCAAAAATGACATGGCAGGCTGTAAATTTACCTGGGCGGGCCATTCAAATATTATGATTGTATGGGGAAACACCAGTAGTATAATCTAGCGCTCAAACACCACTGATGTGAGGCTTGTTGTGTCTGTACATGTATCTCCAGGCCTTCTCTGACCTCAGCGGGTCGGTACACACCATCGTGCTGACCTCAGGCACCCTGTCACCCATGGGCTCCTTCTCCTCAGAACTCGGGGTGAAGTTCTCCATCCAGCTGGAGGCCAACCATGTTATCAACCGGTCACAGGTCAGTAGGCGCATCTTCCACCCCCATGTCCATGTCACTGAGCTTCTGGAAAAACTGCTGCACTCTGGTATGACACAGTCTGATGGAAAGCATGACTGTACAAAGACTTAGAAAGAATAGCTAGGCATTCTCTATCGGTTTTTGAACCCCTCCAGTAGCAAAGTCTCCAGTACATTTCATCCCCTTGAGATGTCAATACATCTCAAATTTCAAATTCCCTTTCCACAGGTATGGGTGGGCACTGTGGGTTCAGGGCCACAGGGCAGAAAGCTGTGCGCCACCTTCCAGCATGCCGAGACCTATGCCTTCCAGGATGAGGTGGGAATGCTGCTGCTGCACATCTGCCAAGTCGTGGCCAAGGGGGTGCTCTGCTTCTTGCCTTCCTACAAGGTAAATAAATGACATCCAGTTGTGTGTCAAGTAATGTATGTCGTTATTGCTACTCATGATGAAAACAGAGAGGGATCGTTTTTAAAGATTTAATGTATGCCATATTGGACTCTCCACCATTTTGAGTGTCTTGAAAAAGTTTTCCCCTCAAGGCTTTTTCATTAATTTACTGATTGGGCCAAGGGGTGACCGCAATATTTGTACAATCATTTGTACAATTCCATACAATATGGGGCACCACATATGCCAACAAGAAAAGACCAGCAGGGAGTTGAAATTGCCCTACATTTGCATTAAGAGTCCTGAAACGTGTTCTTTATTGTTAGATGTGCATTTGGTAGCCATGAGCAGAAAATAAGTCAGTGTGACTTGAAAACCCTCTTAAAATAGCTTGTGCTCATATGACAAATATTACATATATAATATACATGCATCAAAATTCACAGACGGTGATGATTGTCATCTCAATTGGTGGTGGATGCGTTGTTGCTGGAATATTCATTTCCCACATTTTGCCACTGGGAGGAGTAAGAGACCACACAATTGAGGTCAAGGCCAACACTTGCATTGTGTGATTGCATTGTCTTATGCCTACAGTTTATTTCATACAAACAAGTTGTTTTGAAGGTTTTGAAACCGTAGGATGACTTCTAACAGTCCCCACTGCTAGCAATCAGCTGCGGCTGAAGTCATATTGTTACAAGAGATCATTACTAATCAATAGGGCTACTTGTCAACCCTAAGATGCCACCATCCTCCCAGAACTGTATCCTCTTTCACTTAATGAGGGCGCCGCTAACGGCCCACTGGTAGACACTTTGTTCCCCTTTGTTTGTTATGCATTTTTGCCAATGAATAATTGATTTCCACTCTAGCTCGGTTGTCACATCAGCTTTACTACGGGCCGACTGGATTTCGCACATCATTGTATGTGTCTCCATGTAATATGTTAGATTCTCTTTTGGAGCTGTATTGACATCAAAATGGTCAGATAGACTGACTCCTAGCAAGCAAGCTTTTGAAATGGCGTGAACAGTTGTTTATGTTAAGTCATTAGTTTAATGTCACATTAAAATGAAATATGACTTTTTCACCTTGTTAGCTAATTATCAATATTCTACACAATTTTCTTTTCTTATTATACATCAAAATCTCATTATTTTTACTTTCCTATTTTTTTTGTGGTGGTGTACCAGTAGGCGTACCCCCCCCCCCCCCCCCAATCATGTAAAATCTGCAAATTCATAACTTTTAAAGTGACAGAGTGGCAACATTGCATGGCAGTGCATTGTTGTGTGTTCACCCATGAAAACTGTCCTGCCTTTCCTAAGACACCATGGTTGGGTCCTGGTGGGCTTGAACTTGTTCATTCTGAAGAATCCAGAAATTGTGATAGTTTAGGATTATGGGCAAAGCATTTTGAACCTTTTGAACACTTTTGAACCCCTCCCCATATAACGTCCCTCCCCAACATCCTGTTTATACCGTAAATACGGCAAATGAACAGCCACCACATGCCAAATGCAGGTGATTTTGAGCAGTGGGTGGTAAACTTGTCAGGTCCACCAGCCCAAACTGAGGACCAGTTAGCAGACCTTTACGAATCGTGCTCCCGCAGCGCCACTCATGCACTGCCCTCTGTTTACGTCCGTTATGCCTTTTTATTTTTCCAATGACCACTCCCGGGCACCGTACTTAGCAATGTTGTTATGCAATCTTGTTATCAAGGAAACATTAAGTACGGCAGCCTCACCGCCCACTACATCAGCTTAGCTTGTCTACCCTGAAGCTAGTAAGACTATCTAACAGAAAGCAGAATGTAGTATTGCAGCAAGCGAAGGAGGAGACATTGGGACCAAAGGAAAAAAAGAGCGATATTTCATTGAGAAGTGGTGACACGACAAGCAAGGCAACGTTTGAATAACATTTAAAGCATCTCATTCTGCTCTCCGTGATCTCTTGAATGTGTTAATGTTAGATTGAAGCAGCTTCTTTTGGTCACATTGTCAGTATCAAAATGCCTTTTCCTTGTGACTTAAAACCAGTCAAGGTCATTGTGAGACATCTAGAGTGTTAGAAGTATTTTTTGCTTTTGGCAAATTTGTATGTTTCAGCATGTCAACATGCAGTGTGCGTTTTAGATTTTTCTGCAAGCCTTGTTTGCTCGATATCCCATTACACTATGAAACAGCTAATGCCGCTGCCATCCAAACTGCCAAGGAAAGCTAAGACTCTTCTGTTTACCGTGCAGTTTTCTCATTTCCCCTTTCTTTTTGTCAGCCTGCGATGCCAGCCAAGGAACAACTGTGAGCTGTGGGATGTTTTTTTTTTATTATTGATGGCCATGTAGGAGTCTTCTATCTCTCTCTCTGCTGATGCATTAATATTTAATCTACAGTCAGCTCTTAAAGATGAGGAGATGAGGGGATTTGAAGGGCTGGGGTATTAATTGGAGCCCGTGGAGGCCTTGTTGGTGCCGCTGAGTCCCGTCTGCCCTGTGACGTGTGTGTGTGTGTGTGTGTGTGTGTGAGTGAGTGTGTGAATCAGAGTGAGAGTGTGTGTGTGTGACGAGAGGGAGGATGGGTCATTTCCAGACGTTCCTCAGTGTCTCTGGGTGATGGCTATCAGCCCCCTATACACCGCCGTCCCTGCTATAGACAGAGAGCAGTGAGGTGAACAGGCCAGCAGGGTCAAGGAGGTGTCCGTCAAGCCTCTGTCTCTGGTTGTGTTTGAACTGCGTACAGTATTGCTTCAAGGAATTAAAAACAAATTCTAGTGTTTCCTGTAGTATTTTAGTTTAGAGACCCAGGGTCATTTCCAGTAGGTTTTGTAGCAGAATAACTTATTTGGATCATGATGTATGGACAGTTGTGCTGCAATCCGTAATTGTTTTTTTGGGTGGGCAGTGGGCCAATAAGCCTAGATGATAAATGTTTTTGGCTATAGGTGCAATTTGCCAGCTATGGTGGGGGTGCACTGCAGTTAAACGGATGTGATGCAGCTCAGTGGGTTTCCACTGTAAGACACACAGGCACACAAAGTATTCCCATAATTTCTAGACACACAACACACACATTCTCAGAGAGCCCGCACCGGCGCTGTGGTTTTGTAGCACTTCAGCCTCAACAGCCCCCCAGTTAATGCCCATTAAAACCACAGCAGGCCTCGCCGTCTGGTCCCAGCCGCCAGAGGAAGGGACCGACACGCCACAGGAGGGGGACTGATGGTTTATTAAAAAAAGTGGGGTTTTGCAGAGGTGAAAAGATGTGTGTGTGTGTGTGTGAGTGTGTGTGGGGGGGGGTGGAATACAAGATGCTTTTAAAGGAGATTAAGATAAGGGCCATTAGGGGTGATGTCGCCTCGCTGTCTGTGTGAAGACGCACCCTGCGCTGGCGCCTGGGCTCTGCTGAGTGTGTCAAATCAAAGTCAAACTGGACTGCAGGGTGAACACACACACCAACACATACTGTCCTGGGTACCTCAGGCGTATCTGAAGTACCAATCACCCAGCTCCAGATGTACTGTTATCTCCAAGTGAGGCTGTGTGTCTGTCTGCACGCACACACACACACACACACACACACGTGGTTCATGGGTCATTTTGCTCAGTGTAGCATATCCTTACTGATTGTTAGAGCCGAGATGATGTTTTATATGGGCTTTTACAGTGGAAACTTTAGGGTTACTGCCGTTTCCAGCTCCAGTTTAGCGAGTCCAGCTTTAAGAAAAGGTCTTTAAGAAACAAAGGCATTCTTGTTACCGCTGTCATTCTCTTATTTGGATATAACCTCTCACTACAGTGGCTATAGACTCATTTCAGAGCACCCCAGATAAAAAGTTGGCACGAATGAGGTTTTAAAAACCCAGCGCCCGTGGCCCTTCACCTGACTTTATGGATTATAAGTATGAGAAGTCCTCTACATCAGTGGTTCTCAAAATGATCAGGGAATTTCTTACATTAAGTTTGATTACATGTTCAACCCATTTAGAGTGAGATTTTATGAAATAAGTTATCTGACAATTATTACATTATCAGTTGCTGCATACCCCAATTTGAGAATGTAGAAGAATAATCATAGGTTTATATCTCATCACGTACAGTTTAGAGACGGCCTGGGACAAAATCTTATCAAATGGGGGTCCGTTGGTCTATCTGGCTCTAAATGTTTGAGAGCCCCTTCTGTAAATTCCGACTCAGTTCTTCCCTTTTTGACAGCATGAAGAAAGAAGAAAAAGAAGTCATTTCGGCGACTATCCCCTTCTGTGTGCAGTAGGCAGTGCTTTTGCAGCGTTGCATTGTCACCACTAGTGTGGCTGGGAGGTGCAGAGCAGACGACAGGGGAGGAGTGGCGGACCAGAGGTGGCAGGTGGCTCCTCGCCACCGGCCTTGGCGTGATGGTCGCTGTGATATTTTGAGGCTGAATAATTTACGCCGCAACAACACGTCTCCCCTCGCCACTGTGAACTGTGGCTCCTGGCCACATGTTTCATTAATGCCATCGCCTCAAAACCCCCTCCATAATTCAGCAGGCGCTAGAGGAGCCGCGATGTGTCGCCACACAGCTCACTGACACCAGGGACAGAGGGAAGGAGATAAAAAGAGGCTGGATGCAGAGGAGGTGAAAGATGGAGAAATGGTAGGGGGTAAGAAGGGAGTGTAAAAGTGCGAGAAAGATAAGTGTACAGTTCAGTGCTTCTCTGTGGCAGTCTCACCCGCCTGTCCCGGTGGGTAAAAAGATCTGGCCCACTTTACTCTGTCACTGGCAGAAGCTGAGCATTGCACCCACCATGCCTAGAAATGACATTCAATTATTTACATTTTGTTGTGCCTTTTACGCCAGCATGCTAAATACTGCTTCCCTTTGTGTTGCCTGTGCAGCTTAACACTGCAGCTATAAGATCGCTCGTTCCATTCTTGGAGTGTTGGCTCACAAATTGATGCCTCCCTAGCCTACTTTGGTGCTGTGGAAGCATCAAGACATTGTTGGAAAGAGTGGAAGCGTTTAAATGCATTGTGGATTCTTCATCAGTCGGGCAGTAACTCATCCAGTTACTGCATACCACCTCCGTAATTTAGAGCCAAGTACAGCTTGTAGCCGCAGAGATGGATTGAAAACCTAAAAATAAGCTATAGAGTCTTTTGAT
Source organism: Hoplostethus mediterraneus (assembly GCA_034670385.1). Lineage (NCBI taxonomy): Eukaryota > Metazoa > Chordata > Actinopteri > Trachichthyiformes > Trachichthyidae > Hoplostethus > Hoplostethus mediterraneus. The sequence continues at coordinate 449,103 of JAXDDW010000162.1, read as the reverse complement.
GTTCATGGGTTTCAGACATCTAGAGGTCAATGCATGGAAAAAATATTGAACTACAATTTAAATGACTTATTTTTTAAATGTAATATAATCTTAATCCAAAGCAAAAAGCAGATACTCTGCACTTTAACCAACTGAAGTAGTAAGAATAAGAAGTCAACACATCAATCCGTTGCTATCCCAACATGAAACCTGCTGTTCTGTATATTTACAAATCTAAGGATTGATTGATTAGATGATTAAATACAACAAACAGCTTTAAACTGGAGTACAAAAAGGTTGCTTGCCTTATTCAGTCATCTTATATTATTCATCTCTGAAGCACGAGGACTGTTGGTGTGAATGATTTGTCTTCGTATAAACATTTAAGCGTGTGTGTGAGTGTCTGCATTGTGTGTGCATTGTATGTGTGCAGGCATGGTGTTGTGACCCGTGCTCTGGGTGCTGCTGGGTTGATCCTGTGTTTGTGCACCTGAGCGGAAGCCGAGCCTGCAGATTGACATTTTACATGGCGCTGCAGCCCACCCCCAGTCAGAGAGCCCAACACCAGCTCTCTGTCAGAGAATGGCCCTAAATTAGTTATGAAGGCTCTGCACTCATCACCACCAACCCCCAAACACACACTCACATACAGCACAAACATATCATCACCACCATCAAATACACACACACACACAGAGGAATGTAATAAACACAAGAGTAATTACATTTCTTTTTTTAATTGGTACATAGATGCCCTTTAAACAGCTTGAAATGTAAAAGGAAATGGCTTTAGCCCTATAGGCACGAGACTATTGTTACTCAGGGATGTAAAGGGATGTAATAATTGCAGAGATTGTCAGTGATTTGAATCCCATGCGAGTCTGACGTGTCTGTAATTTGTCTGTAATGTGTGCGAAGGTGCTGAACTAATTGAATCCACAGTGAAAAAGATCTCCTGCAGACTTAGATCCATGTAATTTACCTTTATTAGGCCAGGCTTTCGGTTTACAAGTTACATCACACACAATGGAGAGGCAAGTATAACATAGTCATACATCCCAATAATGTAAGTAACCATTTGCATAACACACTGAACAATAAAAATTCCAGTGCAAATTACCTATGGTAGTTTGGTGAAGACAGCGGTCCCCAGATAATAATCTTGTGCAAAGTGCACCATTTGCACTTCTTTTTAGTCTAGATTTTGAATGCAGTTTGAGCGCAAAAGTTTTGGTTTGCTGAATCAGAAAATGAGAAATTGTACAATTTATACAGTTGTATTTAAATTATGGAGGTGGTTTCAGTAAATGTCATTGTTGGGGGGGTGATTCAGTAATTAGATGAGGTCCCCACATAATGGTAGTCCGATGCGAATAGGGCTTAAAGCATAAATAACCATTTTCGACCTGGACCCTATTGTCCCATCTTTTTCCGTCATACCGATTGATTCTTACCAAAATCGATGTCTTGCTTGACTGCTTGCAGTACTAACGGGCCAATAGAAACTCCAGAAATCAACCCCAAAAGCCCCAAACCCCTGTCAATATGTGCTGCTGTGGTGCAAAAATAGTGAAAGTTACTGAAAGTAAACTGAAAATTATATATACAATATACACACGTTTCATTACAGTGTGTCAATATGTTGAAAAATACATTATTTGAGCAGTTTGGGGTGTTTATTCTATTTATTGTTTTTAATTTTTATTTTTTTAATTGTTTTTTTGGAGTGTCCATTGGCCTGTTATGACTGTATTGGAAAGCTGCACACCAAGGTGGTAGCTCCGTAGTGAAGCAATTGACTAGATTTTGGTCAGAAACGATCGGTGTGATGGGAAAATAGGGTTATGCTTTAAGATGACAAATACTGTAATAGTTAATCTTTCTAATAGTTGAGGTGGCTGCCTTACCGCTAGCTAGTCTCAGAGGCAGCCAGCTTGTCGCCCTCCCGCCGCTGGCTCCACTGCCTCTTAACCAGACTCCACTCTGTCAAGATGAAGGATACAGAAACGGTGGGCGTAATTAAATGGCCGCGTCTCAGGCAGACACACAGTGATGTTTACTCACAGAGTCTGCGAGATAAAAGCATTAGCCACCATTACCCCCTCCCACCCCCACCCCCAGCTACCCAATGGGTAACAGAGAAGCACTGGGTTGTGTTTCGCCCACCCACTTTCATAAGACTTTACAAATTACAGCTCAGGGAATATAAACAACTTTGCACAAGGGCTCTGTGCTTGCATGTGTCCCTGTCTTTTAAGGGCCCTGACATTTTGTTATCGGGTTACGATCCGGTTATTATCGGGTTGCCCATCATTCCAAGGCAGAAATTAATAATGCCGGCTGCAAGACAACGATCCCAGATGCTGACTCCGCCGACCCCATTCTCATCAATTTTATCAGTGAGAGGAACTCGCCCCCCCAGCCTCTTCTCCTGGTGGAATCAGCCTCTTTCCATGTGCAGCCTGGCAGATAATGGCTGTTTTGTTTAGTGGCAGATCTGCCTAAAGTACATAACATGAATAATTCATCTCTCAGTCAAGACTGGACTGGAAAGCAATTGCGGGACAAACAGTTTGCCGAGTTGGAGGCGCATGTAAGGGGGGTCCTTGTCGATGTAATGCTGCGTCTTTAGCGAATGTGTCATGTTTTATTGATGGGAACTTCCTGGCCTCGCTTGCTTTAGGAGGCACCGACCTGATGAAATCTGCCTCATGCTTCATTTCACAATTGCGCGGCAGTCACACTGGCATGCGAGAAACTATCAACGCTCTCGCACAGTCTCATTTCCCTATCTGCCGCTGCTGTTTTCCTCGGCGCCGCACAGATGGAATTTATTTTCAGCGCGCTGGTGTTGTCGTCGAGTTCTTGGCTCGGCTGTTGTTTCTGCAGGTAAACAGGATCGGTTCGCACTTGGGGACAAGGCCTTAGTGAATACTCCCTCCCTCCTCCCTTTCCGATAGGGCCAGCCACTTCTGGCTCGGGCCTTACAGCATGACACTAGTAGCCTGTCGTGAGAAGTTTTCTGCTGACTCCAAGAAGAACTTCTACTTGACCCTTCTAACACATTTCCAAGCCAGTGAAGATGCTCTTTGATTGTGAAGCCATGCTTATTCAAGGATAAAATCCGCACAGCACAGACATGAGTAGGGCTGTGCGAGGGAGAGGGCTTTTAGATCAATGTTCCTCCCCTGAGAGTCGCTGACTTTTTGCACTAACAATAGTGCAGGAACAGTGATTTTATTGCAGAGGGGTTTAAATGCATCAGCCAAGGAAATGAAATAAATCCAAGCTATATGCAGAGGAGCAAATGATGGGTGGCTGAATGCTTCCTGTCGTGTGTTGCGAAGTTTAAGTTTCAGACCTTGAGAGTGTCATGCCGTGTAAGGATGCCAAGCCTGTCTGGACAGCAGTCCTTGGGGGGGCGGGGGGGGGCTGTGCAGCTTTGAGAATGGTTTACAGTTCCACAATTTCTAAAGAAGGAAACCCGTTTATTTGTCCTTTGAGGTGCAGTTGTATGGCCCACTGTCAAACATCAGTATTTACCTGGCTATGCTATTTGTTTCTTCGGCTCCAATGTGAACTTCATTCAGTGTAATTTGACTTCATACTGCTTGCAGTCTCATCTTCCTGTTTTAAGCTTTAATGATTAAAACAGACTCGTCCATGGGCCGGCTGTCAAAGTGACTTAAGTTGCCGACTAAACTGCTTCTTCTGCTCAACTTCTAATGCTGAGATATAATTTCATTTAATATCTCTGTTGCAAGATTTATATAATTGCTTTGCGGAGTGGTGATAAACTGTACATGCTCTCTGAAAGACAATGTTCAAAGAAACGCCTCTTGTTTGTTGCTTTATTTCCTGTCACTGGCTAGGACCTGTTTGCTCCGGTGCCTCCAGTCTTCTAACTCGGACCACAAGACATTTGGAATGTAGTGGTTTTATTTGTAGTCTTGTTATCATAAATATCTCATTGCTAACCAGATTAAATTTTCATCAGTGGTTGCAACCAAATCTATTGCTGCATGAGAAAGGCTAGGCCTAGGGGTTGGCTGATACCGATGTTTTTGAATTATAGCCTCTGATATCTTTCCAATTTTCATGCCAAGGAAAAGGTATTGAGCATGAACCAGTAGTTAGACCATGGAACACTAAAACTCCAAGGATGATGATAATGATAATAGTTATAATTATAACACTAAAAACATTCATGCTTGTTAAATCCAAGGGTTTAAGATTACTGTTCCTCCCATCAATTTCTACTTTTTGCACCAAAAGACATTTACAACATGATATAAATCCCCGGTCTACCCTCCATGTTTTGGTTAGATGTTGGACAAGCTACGGGATCGCTGGACCAACACTGGCCTCTGGGAGAAGCTAGAGGAAAGGAAGACTCTGATCACAGAGCCCCGTGGCGGAGCGAAGGGGGATTTTGACGAGCTGCTTCAGATTTACTACGATGCCATCAGACACAGTGGGGAAAGAGGTGAGACTTACAGTAGACTAGTATACATCCTCACACTGGCCTAGCTGGTGTCTGCCGTAGTTACGCTGAACGGTGACTTGATGGCTATAAATTAGGTCTGAGGTTATGTTTTTACCTGCTAGGTTTTTTGTCGTTCTGTCAGCATGATATCTGAAAAACCTTTGAACAGATTTCCATGAAATTTGGTGGACCGGTAGGCCTTTGGCCAAGTCAGATTCTTTGATTGAAAATGATTCATGGAAAAACAAAGAAAAACCTTAGACCCTCACTGAAAAACTCCCACTAAAACATCATTAAGAAAAGAAATGGGAGGGGCTACTCACAGAGGGATCCCCCTACCAGGACGGTCAGGCGTGTGTGGGTGCCGAGAGAGGAAGTAGGCTTGATGCGCTTGATCGTTGCAGTAAATCATGCGGTTGACATATAACTGTACATGTTAATGGTACTCTCATGACTCCCATGGCTCTTTCTTTGCTTTCACTGTTATAGATGGAGCACTACTCATTGCTGTTTGCAGGGGTAAAGTGAGTGAAGGACTAGACTTCACAGATGACAACGCCAGGGCAGTGGTCACCATCGGCATTCCCTTCCCAAACATCAAGGACCTCCAGGTAAGAAGAACCAATGTGGCCTGGGGATTAAAACAGTCATCTACAATCATCTGGAACATTTTCTGTCCACTTCTTCATTTTTGGGTCAGGTTCCATGTGCTTTGGACAGCATCAACACAAAATGTTCATCTCTCTCTCACACACACACACACACACACACACACACACACCAAAAAGAACATCCCTTTTTGGTGATCCGTGAAAAAAAAATCCCAAAGCGATTGTGCTGTGTCTGCCCTGTCCTTAGAAGATAAAGATGACCTTTAAATTTCTGCCTCCCCTTCCCTTCCCTTCTCCTCCCCTTCACTCCTTACCTTCCTGTCAAGCTTTCACTAACCCGTTCTGTCAGTGTGGGAAGACGTGCGGGTGATTGACGCTTCCCAGACCCTTTCACCTTAGCCAAAGTCAGTTTCAGCTCTGTCGGCTTTGGGGGTGGGGAGGGAGGTGGGCATGGGCTTATGGATTGTTTTTATGTAGCTGTGGTCAGGGAGGAACTTTGACCATATCTGGCCGATATCAGATTTTTGACACTGATGACACTGATTTTTAATAAAAGGCCAATATCGGCCCCATATATCATCAAACGGATATATTGGTGTAAGCCTGCTGGCATCAGCTCTGCAGCATCATGTGGCTACAGTCTGTTTTTTAGCCAAAAGAATGGAGCAGGAGATGAGCGGATAGGGGCAGAGGACCAGAGTGAGGGCTGAGGAGGCCAAAGCCAGGTGGAGCTGGCCAAGCGTGAAGAGACGTGAGATGTTCTGCGCTCGGCAACAACAGTATTTGTTTGTTCGCTACCTGCTCTCACCTCCTCAGAGAGCCTCCTGTCTCCTGCCACGTCTTGTCGTAATTGTGGCTGCTGTGGGATCTGATGGGTGTGGTTGACTGTGACTTTGCAGTTTGGCTTCTTTTGAAGGTCACACCAAAATATGGTTACCTCAGTTCCTTTTTTAGTCATTGGTACCAGATTTCCCAACAGTGGACAATGTGTGTATTAGGGTTAGACCGATATATCAGGTTGCCGATATTTGCCTCATTGTCGTCCACCGATATGATTGGAGGTTCCTCCCTGACTACAGCTAGGAAATATGTTTTTATTATTATTAATAGTTTTATATCAGATTTCTGACCAGAAAAACATCATTCCAGTGTGTTGTGGGAGGACTTTCCTCAACGGTGTCTGTCTGTAAAACCTTCAATGAAACCTGCCTCACCCTGCCTTAAGGAGCTGCTAACGCACCTAAAACTGTTTCATTACTCTGGCTTTCAATGGAGAGTTGTATTGCCTTCATGGTTTAAATGCTGTTTCAGAGGCTTTTCCACCCAAGAATAAAATTCTGGGTGAAACACGGAATACTACATTTTTGGCACGTACAAAGATGATTATTGGCACAAAATATCAGTTATCGGCAGCTTCAATATTGGTATTATATCAGCCTTCAAAAACCCTTATCTGTCTCACCCTAGTGTGTATGCTCGACTTGGGCTGCAAGCCATGCTCTCAAAGATAACTGCTGAACATCTGTTGCTGATTTGCCTATTATGGAGGTCACAATTCATATTGTGAATGAAAAAAGTTTCTCAGATAAGACCTCATGGGCCATTCGCACATCTCCCTAAATTCTAGTGTCCGTTTCCTTATTCTCTTTTCTTTTCAGTATACCTTCTTTGCATCTGTTTTCCTCCAATCTCCATCCCTGTAGTTTTGCCTGTGTAGCCTGTCCCCCCCCCCCCCCCCCCCCTCTCTCCATTTATCTTCTCCTCCTCCTATCTTCTCCTCTGTCAAGGACGGAGGCTGTGTGGCCCCCAGAGGAGCCCTGGGGGGTGTAAAAGTCTGTGAGCTGACCCCATTAGGCCGCTGAGGGGACGGGGACACTGACACTAATAACTGTCAGAGCCACACAGCCAGCCCTGACAGCATGCTTAAACAGCGCAGGTACTGCTGCAGTACACTGTCAGAGAGATGGCAGGCTCTTTAAGGGGTCAGACACACACACACACGCACACACACACGTAAGGAAATTCACCCTTGGATACGCCTACACTGTTAAATATCATCGGTTTGTGATATTCAGTGTATTCCAGCAGTGTGATGTAATTGTCCTTTTTGGTGTAACCACTTTCACTCAACCTTTCTTTTCTTCTTTTCGTCAGTTAGTGATTTCATACATTTCCCAGAATGCCTCTCGACAACCGCCGGAGAAAGCTTTTTTCCTCCCTTTTCTGCTCAAAGAGGTTACATTTTTCTTCATCACACCTGGTAACTAGCTATCCTACTAGTTCGTGACCATTCGGGGCGTATCTGTGATCACAGCCGCGCCCCTTACTCAAAATGTAACATGTCTTGAGGCTACATTGCATTCTGGTCTATTGAGGCTATTGCTGGTGGAGAATTTGGATGGATTTCTCCCTATATGATTGTTGAACATCGGTGCAAAATGGTGGGTCTAGAAAGAAGCTCCTTACCTTTGCTTTAGAAATTTTTTTAATAAATGCAGTTTTCAGCTATCAAACTCCTTCGTAGAATTATCTACAGAAATAAGAAAAATATGCCACTAAACTACTAAATGGGCCCAGAAATGTTTTAAGGGTAAATATTTCCTTTTACACACATGTACATGCATGCATGTATTAAACATATGCAGACATTGCCATATTCACACCACATGTCTCTCACACTCCATTGAAATAGCTGCACCTCAGTGCACAGAGGCACACATACATGGGTGACATACATTCCTAGTCTCAGTCACTTATATGCACTAGCTAACACGTGCACATTCTCTCAAGAGCACACATGGACCCGGACACATTAACTCACCCACTCTGTGCCACACTCACGACAGCACCCCATTGCTAGGATAAGAAGTGTAAGCTCAGCCTTTCTGCGTTAAGACGACTCCAGCACTCTCGATACCGGCTTGGCCTGCATTCCCAGACAGGCATAACTCTTTGACTGTACAGCCTAAGCACATAGCATGGCATTTTACTGGCCTGTTTTGTTATTGTGACAAAGATCAAAGGTTGAACTTGAAAAGTCCTCCGCAGAGAAAGCTCCGCTAAAGCTAGTATTATATATATGTCAACTTTTTCCAATGGCACGTTTTACAGTGAACAGGCAGATCCTGCGTGAGTGAGTGAAACAATCACTGGCTTTAACAAGCAATAAAAAGACACTTACAGCTGATAAGGCATCTCTTTTAGCCTAATGAAGGACTCAACCAGCCTTTTAAGACACCCAAACAACTTTTGTCTCTCCGCAGTTACATTTTATTAAAGACAAGCATGAGAGAGTTTTAGTTCTGAGGGTTGGGGAGTGTGGTGGAATGTCGAGGAGTTCATGGAAATCAGAGTTGGGATGATAGATGCTCCAGGCGCACCCAATACATCACACATATGGCATTATCACCAGCCACTGAAGGAATGCTTTATAATATATGAACACTCCTTGTACTGTCCTTTTCAGTACCAGATACCGGCTTCAGAAATCACCTTAATTCAAATTCTTGTTAGATATACTTAGATATATATAAAATGTGAACAGCTTGATTTTAGCATTCAGCAACGTAGCACATTAGCAGCTTACCTTTTTAAGTAGATAGGACAACGCTATCAACCTACAGAAGGAGTATGATTCTGTGTCACCTATGTGTGCAGTCTTGGTGTTAGCTGATCCATGAGCATGGAAGGAGCGCGCTGGTTCGATGCCCTTGTGAGTGTGTGTGTGTGTGTGTGTGTGTGTGTGTGTGTGTGTGTGTGCACATGGATGCTGTCTGAGGACGAGGCACTCAGCTGTCGGCTGAGCCACACGAGGCAGATGAGGCGCTGAGCAATCTCAGTGACAGGCACAAGATGTCCTAGACTGCCAGGGGCGTGCACACTGACACATACACACACACACACACACACACCCTGTCTCAACTGTAGCTCAAACAGATCCGCTCAGCTGCAAATCATGCCTAGTGGTCAAATATATGTTTTTAGGGATGAACAGGTAGCTGTAGAGGACAAGGCCAAAGCAAGCGAGTGATCTCTTGACATTTTAACTAATCCCTTCCAGCTTGTGGTTTCTTGCACATTTAGGAGATTTGCTAGCAGCCAGAATTGGCTTTTTCACATATGCAACCTGTCATGTCAGATTGAATGTTGACATTGTACAGACCAGGGACGCGATGGGTCGGATGCTGAAATGGACTGTGATTGGATTTAGATGACACCATTGGCTCAAGGCTACTGGCCTTCCCATTCAAACTGCGGTTTCGGAAGTGGATTCTTTAATTGCCCTGGTGTCTCATAGACTGGCAAACATCTCACCATGCAGCCGCCAGCCTTTGTGAGAGTTCCCATGACACCATTATACAATATATCTCCAAAAGACAGCCTGCACTACTGTTGTATACTTACACAGGCACAGCCCAGACCTACATTATACAAACTGTAAAAAACTCTTTATATCAGTGGGAATGTTTTCAGTGATGCGGCATTGCTTGTAGGCTTCTTCGGTGAGGTGTGATTAGTCATAGTCCAACTTGGGGGGGCGACATTTAGGATTTTTCTCTGACTAGGCTTGTTTGTGTTTATGTGCACGACCCCAGACAGGCCACGGCGGCATTGCGTGATGCACCTCGTCTCCCCCTGCGACAGAAAGTGTAGGGCGACAGGCTGTACCTGCTGCGGCCCCGTGTGTTTGGTGGCTCTGGGCGAACACACGGTACCTGTCAGAAGCAGTTAGAGCCCCGTTCAGCGGCCCGCCCCGCATGGCAGCCCATCAGACGCCAGCTGAACTTTTCACTTGTCAATTCCGAAAGGTTAGCGCTAAAATCAACAGCGACAGATGCAAATGGATGGAAGCTTTTCTGGCATTTTTGTGCAGGGGCGGCTCGCGTTGACTGGACCACCTTGTCTACCCGCTCCTACATCTACTCTCCTCTGTCATGGCCTCTCTTTAGCCCCTCTGCTCCCCTTTCACAACACATCTGTCTGTGAGGGCAGGCAATACCCAACCTCTTTAGGCCCTCAATGGCATTGCCTGGGGGTTGGCTTTGCCCCATATCACTCGCCCACTCACCTTCCCAAGTCAGAGCCCCGATTAATCCAATTAGTTTTCCATCAATAGCCACGCCGGAAACCCCCTCACTCAGGTGCTAGTTGTCATTTGCTATAGCAGGTTTTTTGTTTAGTATGTTATGTAGCCATTGTCCTCATGGCTTATGTCATACCCGCCTCTAAATGTGATTCACTTTAATATCTTAAGTTTCAGTTTAATTGTCATATGTTACTTTGTAGTTATGTTGCATTTTTGCTGCTCAGTAGATCATAGAAATTTGTTCATAGTACAAAAAAACGAATGAGGTCACAGATAACATTACTATTGAGCAAAACAACATAGTGGCTTGCATGATGTTTGAAATTAAATCTTGTGGTGGATTTCACATCTTGTCCTTTTTCAACCCTTCCAACATATTTGAAAGCAGCCATTCCCGTTTCTCCTTGGTTGTGTTTGCTCTGCATTGTTAACGTCCAATTATTGCGGCATGGTTTACTCGACCATCCTTTGATATCTTGGCCTGATGATTTCAGGTGGAACTGAAGATGAAGTACAATGACCAGCACTGCAAAACCAGAGGTCTTCTCCCAGGCCACCGCTGGTACGAGATCCAGGCGTACCGAGCTCTAAACCAGGCCCTGGGGAGGTGAATCTGCCCTCTGCATCTAATTGAAACATTTCTCTTCTGGTCTGTATCTTCCATGCCTTAATCTTAAAATTACATTTTGCAGGTGTATCCGCCACAGGAATGACTGGGGGGCTCTTATTCTTGTGGATGACCGGTTTAGGAATAATCCCAACAAGTACATCACAGGTACTCAAAATCCTTACAGTGTGTGGAAACAGGCTGACTTTATTTGTCCAATTGCAAAGTCTCTCAGCTTGGACACTAGATGGCAATGGTTGTCCATTATATAAGGAAAAGCTGTTAGGGTTTGTTTTGCTGTACTCTAGGCAGTATTCTGTTTTTCTGTAGTAATTGGCCAATTTTAGAATTTATTGATTTATTGCTATTTTATCAATTCATTATATTAGAATAATTGAATGCAGTGATGAAATCATGTGCATGTGCTGTTGTTTGTCTGTTGTTTGATGTGCGGCTCTGTGTATCTCAGGTCTGTCCAAGTGGGTTCGCCAGCTCGTTCAGCATCACGATACCTTCAGCGATGCCATGCAGTCTCTGGGGGCATTCTCTCAGTTCCAGCAGAAGGCGGAGGCGGCCCATTCAAGCCAGATCCTCACCAGTACTCTGTCACCCCCAGGCCGTCACTTACAAATAACCATGGAGGAGCCGGGTCTGCCCCAGGCCACAAAGCCACACTCACCTCTCAAACAGCCTCAAGTTTGTCATCAGGGCACAGGCCACTCGACCCCCTCCGTTGTTTCTATCAAACCTGAGAGAGTTGAGCAAAATGGAAAATCAGGTGAGCTAAATTCGTGGATGATGTAAATGGAAGAGCATTAGCTCTGCTGCAAGGTTAAAAAACTGATCAGGGTCTTCGGCGTTTCTGTCAGTTTGACCATACAGTGGCTCTCTCCACTCTTTTGCCTGGTCCAACATATAATTCTGGACTTTATTTGTTCTAGTGAATCCTGTCTCCATTCTCTCTATAATGCCTATCTAATTTGACACTTTAATTATTGGTTATGGCAGATTTACATCTGCAGTATGAGAAAAAAGAGACAAATCTGACATTTAGTTTGCTCTTCTTTGTATCTGGCTCTTATGTTTCTGTTCAAAATCTAATAAGCTTTACATCACCAAAACATAAACAATGGAAGGATTGCTTTTTTCTAGAGTAAAAGAGCTGAGAGCCCTTCCAACTACCTAAAGTTTTATGGGGAGAAATGTTTTACATTGGCACCGTTTCAGGACTGAAGACAAAGTACTACTGCTTCATAATTTCAATCTCAGTCGGTGCCTCCATTCTGTTTTATTCATGATGGAGTGATGTGATGAAGAAGTCCCTTTTACCACTAAAAAGGAAAACGCCTGAGGGAACAGCAAAAGGGCAAATTGTGATGCTTTTTGGATAAGCCTTTGAGAAATAAATAAAATGCCACAAAGCTTCCACCTTCTGGGGTCTAGTCTAAACCGGTTCCTGGATTTCTCTGCTCCTAAAGTATGTCACAGTGAATTATCAACAGTCAGTAACGTTTCAATCTATGCTTGGAGTGTGTAAACACAATTTTCCATCCAAAATGTTTATATTGCACTGTGAGATTGCTTCATGCATGCATGCAGATAAACATAAAAAAAGATAAAGATACATCTTAGGTGTTTAATTTCTTCATTTTTTTAGAGCAGCACAGGAATTAAAAGGTGCATGTCATTTTTGCGCTCATGGATGTATGAGAATGATATCGCCATGGGATAATATGGGGAGGTAACGTGTTTGCACATCGCCTTGGCTGACACCCATTGTCTTTAGGGTCATGACGAGGTTGAGTTGTTTGCTCAATTGAATTTGGTGTGGTGGATAGGGGTGGCAGGACCGTGGTTTGGTTTGGATGTTGGGGGCGGGGGGCGGGAGGGCGTGGGGTCGCGGGGTGAGCTGAGTGGCTTGCCTCATTACTGTAAGGTCTTTTGCGTGCCTGAATGGCACTGGAGCGAGCTGATGAACAGATGTTGGACTGTTGCTTTTAATTAAATCCCCTTGACCTTTGTTTGGGCTTTATTGAGCGTGAGCTTGCATTCATGTCTTTCTGTAATACACAGCTTTATACGATAATATTGCAGCCTCAGTGTTTTGCGTGCCAGTCTCATTTCATTAGAAGATTCAGAAGCTTTTTATGTAAGTGCATCTTCGCTCTGTTGTCTTTTTGTCATAGATCTGTCATATCTGCTTTGGCATTTTGTACACAGATTCAGCATGCTAAGAACACAATTATGTTTCCTCAATGCAGATGCTCAGAAGATGATGCCGAGTTGCCCAGCAGAGCCCCTCTCCCGTCGAAAGAGTGCGGCCAAAGACCCACAGGGCACTGTTACTCCTCAGCCTCTGTACCACATTTTCACCTCCACCCCCATCCGCACCTGCTTAAAGAAGCCGATCTTTAAGGCAAGGGGGCCCGATGACGCCAGCCAGCGCTTTGAACAACCTAACCTTACTGAGGGCAAGGAGAATCACCAGAACGACCTTACACGAGAGAAGAGGCAGGCATCTTGTCCAGGCCAATGTACTGGAGATGGATCCAATAATATGAAAGTGGCACCTGACATTCTGGCTCTTGAGCTCTCTACAGTCACAAGCCCTCCCAGCTGTGACAGTAATTCACCCTCAGTAGACAATCCAGATGAAAATGAGGAAGACGAGACGGTCTTCTTTACTCCAGAACTTTTTGATGAAGAGGAGGAAGGCAGCCCACAGAAAGAGAAGACCAGATCACCTCCCAGGACAGTCTTTGGGGCAGACAGCCCTGCTCTGCTGTCAGAGGATCTATTTGGCTCAGAGCAGGCCCTAAGGCAAGGGCAAGCCTCTGCCTTTGATGGCCAAAGGGATACTGCTCTTTCAGTCAGTGAGGACAATACAAGGCTAGAACAGACAACCAGGCAGGATAGGCAGCAGAGTGTGGGAAAGAGTAATGACAAGGCCAACGCACTGGCACATAGGCAGAAAGAAGAAGCCAAAGTACAGAAGCAAGGTGAAGAGGGAGAGCAGGTGGAAGGCCAGAGCAGACAGAAAGGCAGCAAGCGTCACAGACTATCCAGGTCCAGACAGAAAGCTCCCTCCACACCATCAGGTAAACTAATACCCTGATCTCACCGAACTGTGCGAAACGAGCGCGATGACTTGCAATGCAAATAACGTGCTTCGTGCACGAAAGGAGTGAGAGAAATACATTTCCCCACCACAAAAGGATTATGTGCAGGAGACATTACTAGAAACAGGGAGCAGTTTGACATTGAAATAGCATGGTGGAAAGCAAGGGTGTGGAGGTCGGGGTGGCTAAACCGAACCCGACGAACAGGTGAGCACGGTGTGTCCAATTCGCGCTACCGACATATAATCCCTTTGTGGCCGAGGAACCTTATCTGCACATTATTCGCGTCCGTAACATGTAATTGGCGTTTTAGAGTTCGTGCTCGCCTCGCGAAATTTTGTGAGACCGTGTTGTAAAGTAACCAACTACGTCACAGCTACGCCTCAGGCAACTAGCCCACACATTATTACCATAGACGACTAGGCTTCATGGTAAGCTCAGCCAAGCCAGCACCCATCTCATATCAGCTCCCACTCATTTGGTGTGACAGCATGGCCTTATTAAGACCATTAAGGCTGTCTAACTGCTGCTATCAGTTAAAAACTGCATAACTAACCAACATTATTGACATTATGGTTTTCATTTTAATGTGCTGCCTTTTTTCTAACAAGTCATTAAAATGCAAGAACAAATCTGCTTTTCTTTTTCCTGGGAAAAATCACTTCATCATCCAATGCTGTGTTTTAATGAGATGTAGGAACGTGGGTACTGTAGACACGCCTGACATAACCTAAATAGGAGACCTTAATTTTTGCCATTGAAATCACAACCTTCCAAACATAATTATGTGCTGTACACTAGAGGGGCGGTTGGGGTGTGTGCGATGTGTTCAGCAGCAGATATTTGTGTGACCTCAAATAATTTCTTCAGATTTGTTTATCCAAGCTTTCACATGAATGATCTTCAGAAAAAATAAAATATTATCCTATCTCTCCTAATGTTTTTTTTCTCATCCCTTTTCCTGTAATGCTTTCTTCTGAGCCTCCAACGACATTGACATCTTTGTCAGTGGCCCAATTTCCAACTTCCAACAGGAAGCAGTGATTCTGATTGGCCAAATATCATACTGACAGATATTGCTGACAAGAAAGCAAGATATAGTTATTTAAAATCAAGTGTTGTGATTTGATGTGGTATAAAATGCACTCACAACCCCTATAACAGTAGGGCTGTATTTACCAGCTATAGTGGTTGGTATGGTATATGCCTTAAAAGGTAACTTGTTTGTGAACAGCAATGACAAGTAACTTTGTCTAAATGTCTCAAACAGCCTGTGATGTCACTAATATGTTATTCAGTGTTGTGCACTGCATCGGTTATCTGCTAATTATTTTAACCACCACATATAAACCCATATGTAAAGGTTACATTTTCCCACAACCGACTACATGGATCGAACTAAACCACAAAAATTCTCAGTTTCCTTTTAGTTCTTTGATGTTTTTCAACTCTTTGTCAAAATAAATGTAATTTAGAGCTAAGCCTAATGTTTTTATGGTAAGGAAAAGATGATTTGTTGCCTTAGATAATTTGTAATCAGGGTTTTAATGGCCATATTTGATCATTTGAGTCTGAGGAGCTGCAGTTTAGTCAAGCCAATACTAAATGCAGACTCACGAAGGTGGAGGGAGACAGGGAAATTAAACACAATCAGACTGACATGATTTGTCTCGTTACAGTACAAACTTCACTAATGTGTGATTTGTGCAGAGGAGCAGAGGGTAGACAACTATTCCATTAAAGCCTTCCAATGCTCATCAGCTGCCTGAGACCCTTGTATATGTAATCGTGCACGGCTACTCGTTAACATCATTATCAAAGCACAGAGCGAAGAGAGGGCAGCAAATGCGTGTTAAAAGCACCCTAATGGGGAGTAAACATTCCTGAAAGAATCGGTAATGCGCAGCCATTACTGATTCATTCTTTTTTTTGGCTCTGTTTTTTGTTTTTGTTTTTTGTATTATTACATTATCCTAATTCACCCTTTTTTTCCAGACCAGTTCATTAAAGCTACATTAGGCCTGTTTTGTATGAAAAATATACCTGTTCTATCAGCCTAAATCATAAAAGTGAAAAAAAACCAAACAGTGATCCCATCTACCCTAATTGAGATCCCATAGCTTTTCCCTTTTTGCCCAAATTAAATTTTGGTGTTGAGTATGGACACAGAATGAAAACTTAAGAACCAAATCCCAACAGCAGTAGGCTAGACTCAAACATGTTAGGTCTCTTGTCCCTTGGTATAAAGTGATGGCTGGGTGGGTAAACATGAGCATGCTGTATCCGAGTTCCTACAGTCATGGAAATCCTGGAAAAGTCATGGAATTCAATTATGGAAAATGGAACTTGTATATAGTTTTGGAAATGTCATGGAGATTTTGTTGATTATCTTTTTTTCCAACCAGTGAAATGTTTAATGTCAAGCTTGGCTGCTTGTTGATCCACTTCCCTTTGAGGAATAATAACCTATATTGGAACCTAATAATCTCTTTCCTAAGTGATAGTTGTAGCCAGAAATAAGACCTCGGACATTCAGATCAGCTGTTCAATGTAAAAAAAGAAAAAAAGTGACATTTGCAACACAACATATTGGTCATGGAAATGTTACTATATGTCATGGAATAGTCTTGGAAAAGTCATGGAATTTGATTACCAAAAAGGTATAGGCACCCTGGGTATACAGTTTATTGATGACATGATATCTGGGTATTGAAGCTCAAAATTTGAAAAGCTGCCATTTAGAGCTGGCAACACACAGATTTAAAGTAAGAGCTCCAGTCATTGTACATCTTTGAATGTCCTAGCTCACCAACGTTTTGTCTATTAGTTGAATTGAGCTATAGGGACCACTAGGAGGTCTTAAATCTATGACTTGATTTCCTTGACAGGTGGAGGCTGTGAAATTAACAGTGCAGGAAGAGCTGATCTTAGCCATAGGAGGAAAGACCAGGCCAGAGCAGATCCTGAGTTAAAGGCATTGGCCTCGGGGATAAAGAGCAGACTATCCAGAGCCAATGCTGCCAGGGTGCCCTGTCCAAAAACTAAAGAGAGAGTGGGACATCACATACCAGAGGTTCAGGATGAAGGCAGGACTACCTGCCAACAGGGCAAGCTGACCTTGAAACTACGTGTTAACTCCAGAGTGAAGGATGCCGTAAGGTTCTCTGTGGGTGGGAGTGCACAGAAAGCTCTAGAAAAAGTGGCTGTCAACCCTATTGGTCCCACCATAGCTAATTTTGAGATTGTCACTCCCAAGTACAAAGATAGAGTGGGGCTTCAATCTGCTCAACTAGCAGGGTGTAGTCCTAGTCTACCAGTGGATGGTCCCGGAAGTCAGGACACCATACCAATAGGTAAGATAATCTGTTTTTGTGCAGTTCTATGGATAAAAATGTGTCTGATACATACAGTGTTGATTAGCATGTAATTTGATTTTGCCTTGAGCTCCAGCATCCTATCACCTAGTCAGAGTATTTTATGTGAAGTTACAGTATTAGTTATAGTATCCATATCTGCCATGGATCTAAGACACTTGGGGACATATGTACTAAGAGGCATGCTACTGTGCGCTACTATTACTAATAGTAATAGGTGCCACTTTGTGCAATGTTTTGTTGTAGTCAATCGATGGGAGGGATCCATTTCAATAATACATTTTTTTACGGCTTACCATCACCACTTCTCAAAAAATATATTAATTGGATCAAATGTGCTGAAAGTCCTGTCAGGTGTCTACCCCAGTTCCATGCACAAAATGCTTGCGTGTACAGGTTAGATTAGAATTGGCACTTTTTACACACACATCTGCATTAGTGCCACAGCATATGCTTAGTAAATATGTAGAGCCTTACATGACTTACTAACACTATTTACATTTTGGAAATAATTGACTGTAAAAGGTTTTTTTGTTTGTTTGTTTGTTTTTAAATAGAATGTCTTTATAAGTTGGATGTCTTCCCGACTGGTGTTCTTTCTAGCTATAGCTCATGTAGGTATTTATGTTAAAGTAATAAAAATATATTAAAAACCTTTTTTTCCTATCAAGCTATAAAAATACAGAGGTCTTGCAAGCAGAAGCGCAGGAGGGTTAACAAGACCGCTCCAAAACAAAAGGTGAGTGTCTGGTGTTGGGAATAAACATTTGGTGCCATGGCAGAGTAGTTTGAGCAGATCACAGTGAACTCATTATATGGCTTTGGCATATCATTTACCATCAGTGATTTTTTTCTTTGTCCCGCAATAAGGAGTATTTAATAGTTTATTAAATAATGCAATGCAATCTAAACCTTTCTCACATTATAATTTGACATGTGACTTTGTGTGGACACTTTTGCCAAAGTGCCTTACAGTGTCATGTGTTGCCCCCATGGGAATCAACCATTTACCCAACCTACTATTATTGCCATGCTCAACCTGTCGAGCTATACAGAGCCAGATCCTTATTGCATCTGCACAAAAACTGTTTCCACAAAACTCTTTTGACCTTTTATTGCACTTATAGAGAGTGACCAAAGACCAAAAACCTTGCACTTTGGGACTCTACTGTGCTATGTGTGAACAGGAGCTACTTCCTGTGGCAGAAGGTAATTTCTGATCACTCCTTGTGATGTTGCAGTTCATGGATGAACACTATAAAGCATATTATTGCTGTTGATTTATTTTTGAGTAACTTCTGATTTAACTTTTCAGGTGTGTTGAGAAGTGCTGTGTGTGAATTAGAACATCTAGCCTGTCTGAGAAAAGGCAGATTTTGGCCTGTGGCAACTATGACACGCAAGTGCCAGTGCGTCCCACATCAGCCCTCATTTTTAGACAACTCTGCTGTGCTGCTAGCAGTCCAAAATATCACATCTCTTCAGGCCCTAAGGGATGCTCTTCAACCATACAGTGATAACAGTTCAACTGGTAGGTTGACAGCTGTTTTTTGAGACAAACATTGCAGGAGGAAAGTAATAAGGAATACAGTTTTTGTTATTATAAAATTAAATTCTGGGGAAAAGGCATTTTATCACTATGTTTATTCAAATGTTTTTCCTTAAGTCAGGCTATTAACCATCTAAATCTTTTTTTGAAGCTCCTGCATCATAGTTGTCCATCTTCTAAAACCATCCTCCATTGGAGTTCCTACAATTCACTTAAGAAATACCTTGACATTTTGCATTTTCTTTGCACTTTCAAAGTGTCTCTTTAATGTTTTGTGAAGGAAAAACAAACAAAAAAAACCTAAATTGCCAGAAACTATGTCATGGCTGATTTTCTAACAGTTTAGACATGCTCAAGTGTGAAACACAAATCCTTATTGAATTAATAGCAAAGAGAACATATGAACATGATCACCTGACACTTTTCACCTGCACATTGCTGTTTTTGCACAAGTTGCTATTCAATATTTTCAACACTTTTCATTCATGCAGCATATAATGCCATCTGGGACCCTGAAGAATGCTCTGTTACCAGGCTGCTGCAGTGCAAAGGCTGTTTGTCTCAGAGCCCAGCTCTGTCTGCAGCTTTAATTGCAGCTGAGATCCAGTACCCTCAAGACCCGGCTCAAGATCAGGTAACGGGGGGGGTGGGGGGGGCAGTGATAGTCCACAGGTTAGAGAAGCTGGTTTTTGAGACTCGGTGCAGCCCATAAGTCTGAACTGGGACCTTGATACTGCTCACTCCTCCAGACAGTGAGTGTAATGAGCATCATTTCCAGTGAGTGTAAAGGATGCAGAGAGGGTCAAATAAATTTTAGAATGGGCAAGATGCATGATTTTAGTGATTTAGAATGTGCTATGCTGGGACCTCCTGAGATTTTCAGACACAACAGTGTAGAGTTTACCAAGAATGATGAATCACATCCAGTCAGTGGCAGTCCGGAGGGTGAAAACACCCCAATAATGAGGTCAGGGAATCATGACAGGACCAGTTCAAGCTAACAGATGGACCACAAATATAATGGTGTAATTGTGTGGGGAAACTTTCCTTGGCACACATTAGGTTTCTTAGTACCAATGGAGCACCACAGCATACCTAAACATTGTCGCTGACTTGGTGCATACCTTCATGACCACAGCCTAGCAAATGTGTTAAATACATGAATGTGCTGCTACAAAATTTGCAATGCTATTGAATCAGCATGGACCAAGATCCCTGTGGAACTTTTCCAGGACCTTGTTGAATCCATGCCTCAAAGAATTCAGGCTATTTTGAAACCGAAGGGGTGTCCTACCTGTTGCTAGCTAGGTGTACCTCATGAAGTGGCCACTGAGTGTATGTATGTACTGTATGCTTTAATCTTTGCTGACATTAGTGTATTCTCAATAGAGGAGATGGCTGATCAACTGGGGAGCCAGAGAGCTGAAATCATATTCAAATAAACTGATCATTAATTAGCTCTATATATAAAACCTGTGGGTATGAAACACAGAAATACCTCATTGATCTAAGCCCACCAGTAAACCAAAAAAAAACCTAGCAGTTTATTGTCCAATTCCACATTTGTTTTTATTGGAATACATGTGCGGCCTTGCTTCATATTTCAATACGTTTTGGCTGAGTATCTTCCATCTTCCATCTGTGAGTAGTCCAGTTGTAATTTGTAAATCATTTTTATGCATGTATAAACACAAAGTACTTTGCTACAAAGTCCTTCACAAAGTTAAAAGAAAAAAGCTAAGAGCAAGAAACAAAAGATCAGGAAAAACACAAGTCACACGGAAAGACGAGAGTAAAAGTCTGTCTTCAATCAATTTTACACATTGGTTCCACTCTTCTGTGTATGGCATCACCCTTCAGATATCTGGTACAATTATATGCCGTAATGCACTAAATTTAGGTGTTCTTGCCTCATTGTGTTGCAAATATGACAGATGGGGGGGGGGCATTCTGAGCACTATCTGACACAGCCATGCTGTAATAATAGTATTGCACGCTCAGTGATTCATGTTAGTGGAAGAAAAGGAGAAAATATTAGTATTTATATTAGTAAGTTTAAGTAGGGAAATTTAACAAAGTCACTGTACAGCTTTATTTTGGTGTTTGTGTACCTCCATCTTCTGCAAGGAGAACACATGCTGTGCTAGGAGGCAGTGGGGTATTTCAATCAATACCCACGCCCACTCCTCCATAATCCGATTTACAATGGTGGCAGAAGTGAGACATAGTACAACGTATCACAGCCTCCTGGAATGCCTTAGCCAAGTTTTATGTCCACATTGATTTATAAATCCTTAAGCTGCTTTTTTACCGTTTGGTTTACAGGCAGAAGGAGATGCCACTCGGCTATCATCTATTCGTTAATAATGGCATGTGGCAATTTGTCAGTTAGTGTGGAATGCGCTTTCTACATGTTTTCATTGATTATGCTTATTTTTTATAGTTCCTGTTCATTTCTTTCAGAAGTTTAGATTCTGTTTGAGAGGGGATCACACCAAAGACAGTTGAACTGAAAACCATAGATATTTGTATAAAAATGATTTTTGGTGGTAATCAAAGAAACATTTTGAAAATAGACTGTCTCAGTAAACATCTTTAGATTGTAATACAGTTTCATTATTTAGCAATAATGGAAAAAAATACTTACCTTCACTTTTAATATTTACATGGTTTATTTTTTCTCAGTTAAAATAGAAAGATTTGCAGAGTATAATGCATAAAAGAAAGTTCACAATTTCTCAAAGTATACTTTTGAAGAAATCCTGGTTTATGTATCAATCTATGAGATAGTAGCCCATTTGTTTTTTGAGAAGGTTCCTTCTTCTACCCCAAATTAATTTTGGCTTTGACCAAAAAACTAAAACTGAAAATAATACATGATACATTTTATTTCATTTTCAAGCTAAAGTTTAATTTTAAGCTATAAATTAAAACTGTTATTTTTATTTTACTTTATTTTACTTAATATTATTATTTACTTTATATTTTTTTGTCCCCACATTTTTTTGTTTAGTTTCAGTTAACTATAATATAAATTACTAAAATAAAATGATATAAATTAATGAAGACTAATTTCTAATTGTCCAACAGATATTTGAAATTATCACAGTGACCTGTCAGATTAAAAGGATTAACCCTGATTGACTGGTCAATTCAGGTTTATTTGAACTTTCCAAACTTTGTGGTACTTTCTGATTTGATTTGCCTGATTTGGTTACTTGGGGTGGAAATACATTTTCTTGCAGATTTCTTTATCTAATTTAATTTAATTTAATCACAAACCTTCCTGGACAAATTAACAAATTGCAGGTACAATTCCAAAGTGTCTGGGGAAAAAAGCTGATATAGGATTGTCATCCAGATCCTCTATTTATTTGGCAAGGCTTAATTAGGGCTAATTGGTTCAGAATCTTGATTTGACTGTAGTTAGCCCTGACATGGCAGCCCTCTGTGAGACACAGAGGCTGGTTAGCCTCCTTTGACCTGTTGCAAAGTTTTGGTGATAATGAGTGGGCTGTGTCCTCATTGCAAATTACTGGTCAGATAAACTGATGGGCTGAAAGCAATCACTTGTTTGCTCCCAGCAGGAACAGACAGCTTAACTGCTAGATCATATGACTCTCATTCATTCTACAGTAATATGAAGATGCTTGGGGTACTGGAGTGAGTGGATTAGTGGGCACTATCACAATTTTTTAAGATGCTGCCGTGTGTCCCATTATGACAGGCTAGTTAGCGGAACCTCGTACCCTCCATCAGTGCAAAGAAACTTTGACAAAAATACTAAAAATATTCACAATCACATTTTGATAACAGGAAAACATGCATTAACCAGTGACCAGATTACACCAGTATGGATGCTGCCATCTACTCATAACGGTGATTACAAAAAAAACAATGTCAACAATAAAGCAGGAAACAGTATAGCATTCGTGATATGGCCATTGTTAAAGGTGACACCATTTACTTTATTTATTCAGATATTCTATTCCAATAGCCTAAGACAGTTAAATATCAACCTTGAGCCATGAATGTTTGTGAAAATGAACCCTGTCTCCCAGACCTGGAAATCAAAGAATGAAACTCAGTGATGTGCCCTCATCTCCAGAGAAGCATTATTTATGATGTTATAATCACCTTTGCCCATCCTTTGTAAGTTTTGGTTATTAGCACTAGTGTATGCAGTAAAGTAGTAAAGAGCGCACATTGTGTGCTGTGGGTGTTCTGGGGTTGGGTTACGAGGTACTCACAAGGGAGTGGCTCATGATTATCTACAAGTGCAAAACTCTCAATCATGATACTCAATTTTCCCATTGGTCATGGAATTTATGGAATATCATGGTATTTTGAAAGATGAATGTATCTTCCAACTAACTTCACACATTCGTTGCAGTAGATGGTGGTTTTTAACTGTTTTTCTCCATAGCAAGCCCAACTGTAATGGAAACCAGACTGTTTTCCCACTAAACAACATTAGATTTTAGGCCACAGAAGTGCTTCAACTTAATTATGGGAAGTCATGAAAAAGTTATGGAATTTTACATCAGGACCACAGTGGGAACCCTGTAAACTGCATTGTTGAATAGGCGCCTGAAAATACTTATCATATCATATCAGCCAGGTACATCAGGTCAGGTATCCCAAGAAATCCCCCACAAATCAGCAAAATCAGCATAGTTGATCTCATAGTTGTGCTAATATTCTTCTTAATGCATAGTTATTTTGAAATGTTTGCAAAATATCCTACCATCACTGTCACATACACGGCACTAAATGCAAATCTTTTCTAACCAAAAGGAATCATCTGCTCTACCATTTATTTGTCTCCTGTTGCAATTTTATGTTTGGTAAATACTGCTGCTACCAGACTAGTTAGATAATTTAGTTTAGATAATGGACTTGTTTGTGGAATTACCTCAACGTTTTGGCCATCTGGATCACACATTGTGAATCTCACTAAGCCCACCAACCCAATGCACATCTCTGCCCCCATTCTGCTGTGAGGGGTTTGTGGTGACACACTTTGGTCTTCACTTCACTGTTTTTTGTATGCTTGCATGAGGCGTTCCAAGTTCCTGCTGTTCAACTGTGATTTTGACAGACACCATATTGCACTTAAACCTTTGGAGTCTGTCTGGGTGCAATTACCAGACACCCAAACTCCAATCTGTATGGAGCCACGTAAACAGACTACAACACTCTTGGCGTGGGGTATGACACACTCCAACAAGTTTACTGGCATCATCAACCACTATGATTTTGTTAATGTTAATCTGATTTGTCATTGTTGTCATAAGCTTTCCCCATTATCTGTCACTTTGTCATCTGTGCTTAAACATGTCACCCCTTACCCCCAAATCTTTATATCTGACGTGGCCATCCTAATAAATAGTTACTATGGGAGGTATTCCATTAAATAATTACTCATGTACAAATAATAGGAAGGCACGTAGACACCATGTGTGTTTTAATACGCTGATATAGTGACCTCTAATAAAAGATTTCTTCACGCCCCAGAGGATATTAAAGCTGATTATTTTCATCTGAGCGATTAATTTGTATTAGACAGTAATTTATATTCTGTAGCTCCATTTCAACAGAAAGAAAACACTTCTATAGTTCATCTTTTGATGTGAAATTTCAAAGTTTGCTTTATTTTATAATGAATGAGCTATTGCGTGTATTAAATTAATCACATATCACATATCTGTAAAATTAATTTGCTCCTTAGAGAAGTACCCACTTACTTTGTTGTGAATCTCTGCAGTTACATTAAGGGTAGTTTTAACATTTAAGCCTTGGCCATGACCCATGACAGTTTGTGCAATTATCAACATGCTTCATATACTTATTGAATTGAGATAAGGAACTTTGTAACTCCATTTTAAAATCAACCAGTACGGCGTCATTTTGCAAAAAACCATTGTACTCATTAATCTTGTCAGCTGAGTTTCAAGAAATGTGGTATATGTAGTATATATGTGGTATATGTGCTCTATTGAGCACAACATTTTAAGTCTGGTTTTGATTAGGGCATATGGTTATGGCCTATGAAAATGCATAGAACTCAAGGTCACGCCCGCAGTATAAAACACCTCGTCATTCTGTAATCTGTTCCTTCTATCTTCTCGCAATTGAATGCTGACGGTAGCAGTTCAACGTTGTTAGCTGGCTGCTACTTTGCCTGTACTCTCGTAACCCTAGGGTTGGTGCTGTGATCTGCAACAAGCCTATTCCAGCTATTTTCCCTGAACGGTCAGCTGTGGCTGCGCCTTACGATTTACGGTTAGTGATTCCACAAAACAACACAGAGCAGGTGAGTGCCAATTACATTAAGTATTGATTGACTTATTAGCACCAACCTAATAGTTACAAGCTATATGTCAGCGCTCCGGCTTGGAGGACTAGGCCTTTAGGTCTTTTTATACACAGCATCGCGACTAAATTGGCGAGTGAATTATCTGGCATATGCTAGCTAATGCTAGCTGGCTTTCCGCTCACGTCGTTGCAGCCCCTGCAGTTAGCACCACCCTTATTGAGAGGAGTATGTGTTGTCCACTTCAGCTTACACGTTTTCTTCCAGGGGCCTGAAGGGGGTTCAGCAAATGTCTCGGAGGCTGGCCGTATCACAATAAAAACCTGCCATATGTATGGCTTTAGCATACTTGGGACTGGACAAAGGCCCCTGTTGCAACTGCGCCTACAAGCACATTCTTCAGGCAGGTTCTTCAGCCCTGAGCCTTTACTGTGCCCCCCTCAATATCATAACTTGAGGAGCTCCAGAGGTGCTGGTTGGACCCAAGGTCCCTTTTCCATCGCAACAGCGATAGTAGAGCTTTGGCTGCTATGCAGGATGCAGGTAGCTATGGATTGGACCATATGCCTCCGGTCAAGCCATCGATTTCCTCCCGGCTGCAGTATCGCATGACAGATGACGTTCTTGCAAGGGGTTATGACAGCTGACCGTATGCGCTGCTTTGGGAACTCATTTTCACACCTCATACTCAACTTGATAGGTTGATGTCAACAGTGACCCTGGCACGGTGCAAGGTCTGGCTGACCCTGTCCCTGTCAAAGACGTATCGACTGACTCTGCTCTCCCAGTAGTCCCTGTTAGATCTTTGTGCCAGTTGCGCAGCAGGCTATGGAGCACAGTGTGCAAATGGGTCAAGCTAGGTAACAGTTTGAAGCATTACGAAGAGGATCTATGGCTGTTCCGAAGCACCTGAGTTAATGGGGGAAGCACACCACAGACCTTTGGGTCTCAACACTGTCAAATGGGTACAACCTACTATTCAGATGCCTGCCCCAATGACCCTGAAAAATCCCTGGCCCTCAGCCAGGAGGTCATTGCCCTGCTGGGGTAGGCCTACAAACATAGCTCAATGGGTTCTATTCAGTGTACCAAAAAAGGATGGCGGGTTTCGCTCTATCCTCAACATCCTCTGAAAATCTCTAAATTTCCATATCTTGCATACAACAGA
Source organism: Hoplostethus mediterraneus (assembly GCA_034670385.1). Classification (NCBI taxonomy): domain Eukaryota; kingdom Metazoa; phylum Chordata; class Actinopteri; order Trachichthyiformes; family Trachichthyidae; genus Hoplostethus; species Hoplostethus mediterraneus. The sequence goes on along the minus strand of JAXDDW010000162.1, from coordinate 422,808 downwards.
GGTTGTCCAGGCTGCACAGGGAGATCGGTTCATGTCCATTATCTGAAGAAGGCATATTTCCATGTACCCTTTGCTTTACACAACAGCCGATTTCTCTGCTTGGCTTTTATGGTCAAGCTTACCAGTTCAAGGTCCTTCCGTTTGGGCTTTCCCTAGCCCCACAGATATTTACAAGATGCATGGCAGAAGCCCTGGCACCAATACAAGCCAGAGATATACCAGTCCTTACATACTTGGATGACTGGTTCAATCATTCTCCTCTCCCATGTGAACCAACTGGGCCTTGTGGTAAACTACGAAATGAGCAAACAAACCAAACCAAGTGAAAGGGTGATCTACCTTGGTGTAACTCTCGACTGTCAGTCAATGAGAGCCTCCCCTTCCCCAAAGCATGTAGATGCCATGGTACACCTTCTACTTCGCTTCCGACATGACCAGGTGCTGGAATACAGGCTTTTCCTCCAGATGCATGTTGACAGCAGCATCTGCGGTAGTACCTTTGGGCCTTCTCTCCTTGCGTCCCTTTGGATGAATTGCTTCCATTTGGACCCCCAATGGCACAGAAGCAGGAGGGTCAGAGTGGCCAAGCAGTGCCTCCTTGCCCTACAATCATGGACGAGGAGGGCATATGTAACTAGGGGTGTTCCCTTAGGAGTGATACCCTCCCATCGGGAAGTTGTAGAAACAGACTCCTCCCTTTTAGGGTGGGGAGCAGTCTGGCACCACAGAACTACCAGAGGGCTATGGAATGCGCAGCAAAGGTTGGATCACATAAATTTGCTGGAACTCTGCGCCATGTATTGGGCACTCAGAGACTTTCTACCAGCACTGAGAAACCGGCATGTCCATATCCGCACAGACATCACCTCAACAGTTTACCAGACAAACTATCAATAGACGCGCTTCCACCATAAAAGTCTATGTGGCTGCTATTTCAGCAGGGCATGTTGGAGTGGTCAACTGGTCAGTGGGGTCTCACTATCTGGTTGCTTGTTTTCTGAAGGTAACCCAAGGGCTTGACCCTCCATGTGTCATGAAAGTGCCCTCATGGGATTTGCAATTGGTACTAAAGACCCTAGGTCTGCCCCCATTTGAGCCATTGAGGCAGTATGCGCTGGAATGCAGATGATTCAGGGGTTGCACTCTGGCCAAATCCATCTTTTCTTCGGAAAAGGCTGTCTCCCTCTCATGTCAAGTGAATGAGCTAGCGACATTTAACCCCCCAGATGCGCTAATATGCCCACGGAGCTCAAGGCTTATGTGGAGGCAACTGCTTACATAAGACTGACAATCTCTTAATTCGTAATGGCGGGCACAGGAGAGGTGAGGCTCTCTAATTGGATCACATGAACATGTGATTTTGAATGCTTACAGATCACAGGGGCTACCCATGCCACTAAATGTTAAGTGCCATTCTACTAAGAGTATATCTACATCATAGGCGGCCTTGAACGGAGTGCCCGTTTGCCCGTTTCTACAGGGTCAGGGCCGCTCCCCCCCACTGTTGTAGCAGCCGTCTTACCAGCACCTTCTGCCTCTTAGCACTGTAAGCACATCCTTGTGACCTTGTTGGTATAAGTCATCCAGTGATAAAGCACCTCCTCTGGCAGTCAGGAAGAATGAAATACAACGAGAGTTACAAATGCTGCAGTTGGTCTCATCAGCTGATGGTGGTATACTTGGGTTGAATTTTATGCGTAAAAACATATTTTTCGCTATTTCTCCTGCAAAGATAATCCAACCTTCTCAACTATATGGACTTCCTAGATTATTGATATTGCCCAGAGTCTAGAAATTCCAAATAGTGCACAAACGAAGTTGATAGCAAATATGTGCATACAGGAAGTGAGGCATGATTCATAAACACTTGATGCTAGAGCAGCAAAACTTCAGATACATCAAATCAAATCACATTTTTTGTACAGCCCTTAATCACCATTACAGTCTCAAAGGGCTTCACAGTGCCCAAAGTGTGAAAACAATAAATGGTTAGTATACGACATCCCCCAGCCTTAGACCCTCACAGAGGACAAGGAAAAACTCCCACAAAACCTTGTAGGAAGAAGTGGAAGAAATCTTGGGAGGGGCTACTCAGAGAGGGACCGCCCTAACAAGACGGTTGGGCGTGCAATAGATGCCGAGTTTAGGCAAGCACCGTATAGACCCTTTTAGCGCCTACGTCACGATTACGTCAAGGTGTTAGCTGGAGGCAAAACAAAGCAAAATTTGAGGCATTACCTCACCTCAGAGCAGCAGAGTAAGAGGCTACCGTTCACCCAAAATGTCATCTTGCTGTGTTGTTGGATGCCAGAATCGAAGGAGAGGCTCCAACTTGAAATTTTATCGTATACCGGCTGCCACTGTCAGTAAAAAAAATCGAAGACAACTATGGTTAAACGCGATAAAACGAAAGGATTGGACTGAGGCGATCATCAAAAATGCTTGTGTTTGCAGCGCACACTTCATAGGTTAAATAAAGTATTGTCTGTTTTAGGTATGGATATGTGTCTAAAGATTTGTCATGCCCACCTAATCACAAATTGGAGAACTAGGAGGAATAACGTGAGGTGATTTCTCTCGTAACTCTCTTAGCGCATTAGCTAACTTTTTGTTGTAGCGTTGTGTGTGTCAGGTGTGTGTGTGTGTGTGTGTGTGTGATCGCACAACACAAAACTCATCTGGTAAATCTTTGTATTTTAAGTCTTGTACATGACTGTGGCAGATGGGAGGAGGGTGAGGTGAGGCTTAGCTTGGATCCAGGGGAGAGTTGAGTCGGTGGACTGACTGACGGAGTGGGAGAGCGGGCGTCCAAAGCCGGCGGCGACTGGCCAAGCTCCGGAGGTTGCAGTCGGGAGCAGCCTGCAAGGGCTGACCAGTCGGGGTTCGGGCGGGATGCCCCTGGAAGCCTGGCGGACTGGGGCAGCCTTGGTGCTCCGCGGCTGACCTGCCGGGAGGGAGGAGGTGTGCGCGCCGAGGAGGATGGCGCTCTTCACTGCCGTCAACGCCGGGCCGGGTTTATTATTGTGGACGTGTTAATAAAACAGCCGTGCTGGCCAGTTAACTCTCCTCCCGTGTATGTCTGTCACGGACCCCGGTAATGTGGCACCTTGCCACAATGACCAATTTCTATTTACTATACACGCTTGGTTTCTCTATCAGGTAGGTGTAAATGTCTGGCCATTCCACAGTAGGTAGTCCTGTCAGATCGTCGGGTCGGCCAATCTGGTCCCGTTGGTTAATGTTAACTTGTTCAAGTAACACTCGCGGTCCTGGAGAGTGAGTGACCGTAAATATTCAGATGTAGCGTAATTTTCTTCAGCCATGTTAAAAACGACGAAAAAGACGTTAAAGCCAACGAAACTTGCTAGCCAGCGTTGTTGGCTAACGTGTTCTGGCCGGCTTCTGCCTCCAGCTAAGCTCCGCCCACAAAAAAACGTCATCATGTTTACTAACAGAAAAGGGGTCTATACACAGTGCATAAAAGGGTGGGAAATAAAAATAAAAGGGTGGGGCATCACAGCAAACAGCAGCTTAGTCAGTGTCATCGTAGGACTAGGGGACCACGCAGGTGCCAACACTGCCCAGCGTCCATAGCAAACGCCTGCTCAGTCAGCATCATCCTAGGAGTGGGGGACCACGCAGACACCAACTCTGCCGAGCTGCAGCCTTGAACAGATAGGAGACACACCCATACACGCACTCTCACTCACACAGACAAACATGACCAGCGTCAGTGGACAGGAGCAGGTTGACCAGGGGAATAGGCAAGAACCTGAGCTAGGGTGAGCTAACTGGTCTAGCCTTACTCTGAGAAGAGTCTGAGCCACTCCCTCAAGGCTATGTGTGGTCAAATGATAAAGAGAATAAATGGAATTTAGCCTTGTCTTAAAGATTTCAATAGAACCTGCCTCTCTGATTGAGGCAGGCAGACTGTTCCAGAGATGGATTTACCTGCAGTTTTCTTTTTGACTGCTGGGACAGCCAGCATCCTGTGATCATATTTGGGATGGACCCCAAAGTTTGACCACAATTGTATTCCTTAGTGCCACCATCAGGACAACAATCTCCACCAAATTTTACACACAGCTTGACTGAGCTGCCCACATCATGCCTCTTTCACAGATTTGTAATACTCATAACTGTTTAGCCTTGTCATATGAATAAAATTGATGATGAAGATGTACAAACAGGAAAGAAGGCATCATTTCTAAATGCTTCATGTTCGAGCAATAAAATTTGGTAAACTGGTTTCAAATCTGTCACGACTGAGGCGAAGAAATTAGCCACATGGTGGTGCAACTTAACATTTTGGCCAATAACTCCTGAACCCTCTATAATAAATTTTTCTTTCTTAGAGTCTTAATACAAATCCATTGCACATACTGGTTTTCATTTCAGCTTCCAAATTGTGCATTTCAAATATGTCATTTCAAATTTGTTTTTGCAATTTCTCTTGAAAGGTTCCTCCAGTGTAGACGTCTTATATTATGTGTATTACACACAATTGTTATAATTATACTCTAATAATGCGGCAGTGAAACACAAACACAAATGATTATGGCTCACAGAAAGTGAGGCATAAGCTCCACTTTTCACCTGCAGTTGCAGGACCTTCACTGAAATGTTCAGTCTTTGAGATGTAGAACTTTTCCAAAATGATGAATCAAGCTTATATTCTCACTGTCAAATCATTTGCCCCATTGGACCCCAGTAGTGGCCACGTGCAGCTATATTTTTAAGTTATGGTTTTATCACGTCCACCAAGGAGCTTATGTTTTCGCCCTTGTTAGTTTGTCAGTCTGTCAGCACGATATCTCAAAAACCTTTTATGCCATTATTTTGGATCATTGGATGGCCCAATTGTTCACTTGTGCTTGGTTTTTAAGAAGTCTCAACTTTTTCAAAGTATCTTTTATTTATTTATTTATTTTAAAGAGAGTACTAATGGGGCTCGGGGTAGTATAAAGGTTAGAGAAGCAGCTCCCAGGTGTAAATGTGTGTAATTGTATCAATATGAAGCAGGGTGGAGCTGAAAAATAGCATGTGTGCTCAGTGGAACCCATCCCTGGATACATAATGGTTAAAAAGTTTTAACACTCGTATTAATTGAAGGACAACATAATGAATGTGTGCCATTGCACATGACTACGTGGCAACTGATGAAGCATGCAATACATTTTTTCAGTTTCATTTCTGTTGTCGTTTAGGGATTCGTAATAAGATGAGAAAGAAGTTCTAAGTATTTACAAATTATTCTGTCATTTCACCCCCTAAGGCAAAAACCTAAACATAACCCTTGTGCTTTATAATGCAAACTGTATCTAAATTTATACATCCTGTTAAGAAATAAACAACTAGTGTTTGAGCTCATAGTACTTAAGGTGACTAGCTAATGAAATTGATTTCTTTAAGCATATGAAGCTTTATCTGGATTGCTTGAGTGGATCATCTTGTAGTAGAGGGTCTTTTGCAATCTGTCTGCTAGAGCAGCTGTTAGATCTTGGCTTGAGTCATAGGTTTGGAGCCCCTTGGATAATAACCCCAGATTTATTTCAGAGGGTCAGTGGAATTAGACACCTAATCTGCCTATGTGATTTCATAAGTCGACTAATCTTGGCATAGACATCCGTTGTTTGGGCTCATCTTCGTGTGCTTACACCGTAAGCTGGCTAATACTATAAGTGTGATTGTGGCAACCATTTGTCAGCTGAGGGCCCAATGCCTATTTATTTGTGCATATTGTACCACGGGTCTCAGCAGGAGAGCAATAACACCTGGCAGTTAGCCACTTTTGCAACCTTAACTCCTTATTGTAGAATACTGACATAGATTTGAAAAAGAAACAACCAAAAAACCTCTGAGCTATTAAACTACTTAACTACTTGTTCTGTATTATGTCAAATTACCTTGTGTGTGTGCCACGTGCATGTGGCTGCACTTGCAATGAAATTGCAGTTTACAGTTCGTAAGAATGTCCATCAATTGGTGTTTTTTGTTCCAAACACTGATACAGTGATTTTGATTTCATAATACCAGGCATGGTAACATGAGGATGTGATGACCTAGCTTTTTTTTTTCTTTCTTTATTGATTTTTAAATAGCCAAGTTATTATCCTTTATCAATCAATAATACACTAATACACAATTGGATATGTTTTAAGACGTTTCACTCTCTCTCCCATATTAACTAGTCGATAGCACTGACTGATCCACACTGCATAGCAGATCAATTGAGAGTTAAATTAGGCTAAAAACATTAATTTATAACCTAGATTGCATATCATTGTTTTTTTTTAAACTATATTTGTATGCATGTAGGTTTTTCTCAAGTATTTTTCACCTACAACAGTCTTTTTTCCTGTCATCTTCAAAACAAAGGACAATGCAAGAAATATTTTTGGAAAAGCAGACTTGTCTGCAAGGGTCATTTTCATGTCAGCAAAGAAAACGGGGTTGCCACGGTCATCATTGTTAAGCAAGAAGTTCAAGACCTGTGCCTTGATATTAATGCATTCCTCTGATTGGGACATCTGAGAACTTCACAGACGGATCTGGTGGAACTGATGCTGAGTGATATGAAGATGTGATTGTATGCTGGCCAGACACTCTATCATACTTGGTAATGTGACCACTTATAGAGAAATCATACACCGAAAGACCATTGCATAGTTTATTTGCCAGAGATCCTCACAGTGAAATTAGGCCATCATGGATAGCTCTAAAACTTGACAGCTAGATTAGTAGGCCATTGTATCAAACCTCTTTTCATTGCCTACCTGCTCTTAGCGGCCATATATTTTATGAGCTGCATAGTTTGCGTTACCTAAAATCATGGTATCTCATAAATCTGTCGTGGTGAAACATTTGCTTCTCAATTGGAAACAGCGTTTGGGTTCGAGTTGAGGTTTTGGTGAAGGCGGGTGACCTCTCTAGTTAATCTGAGCAGTGTTGCATTAGCTTGGTATGCTCCCAAAAGAAAGTGGACTGTCTACCCTTAGGATGTACTGAAATATTAGCACACAAAAGCTCTGTGTAGTCTTCTTGAGCCACAGACCTGAGGAGGGAGAAGGTGGAGATCAAGGAAAGCACTTTAAAGGCGTCCTCTATCTGCCGTTAGATGGTAAATTACCAGGTGCCAGAAGGTCTGGCGTGGCCGTGAATATGGCGGGAGTCCCGGCAGGTATCAGAGTAAGTGTACACTCTAGCTTTCAGCTCAGAGCTGTGCCTATCTGTAAATCACATCGGTATCAGCCTGCCGTAGAGAGAAACCGAGTCGAAGAAGGAATTTGCAAGTATCTTAGACTTACCTCAGTGCCCACGAGTTGATTTTGTTGCATATAATTGAAATGGCCTGGTTAAAGGGACAATAGTAAAGACCAGTTTGAGCTGAGATGTGAATGCAAGTTGCTGGAGGGAGAGTGCATGAGGATAAATATTGCCAGTAGACATGTCAGGCTAGTGTATCAGTGTCTCAATAAACATAACTTTTGACATCTTCTGATGAAACTCAACAGAATTAATGTTAGGAGCACAATAATAACTCCCAAGGTGCATATTTAAAGCTGTAACTGCACATACTCAGCAGATGTGGGGAAACTCCCTCAGGTATGCTTAAGCACTCCTACATTTGGGAATCCTTCTGCAAACATTTCGACAGATCAAACATGTAACCTCTCACTCATCCTCTTCCAAATGCTCTGCTTTTCTCCTCTCAAAATGATGGATTGCGTCTCTTTTGACAGAGACTGGGGGTGAAAGGTGAGATGTAAAAGCTGGAGCAACTCTCTAAATGGCAAGTCAGAAAACCAAGTTAGAATTCAGAGCTTAAAGACATGCAGGGGAATGTGTTTTGGAAGTGGGAGGCGTGAAGCCACAATACTGTTGGTGGTCCGGACCTGTGTAAATATTGTAAGTGCTGAGACGCAGTGTGTCAAAACACAGCTTCAAGTGGTGGCTAATAAATGCAGAACCCATGAGAAATTCACCTAGTGGGTTGTTTGTGCAAATAGAGGCTGCTGACAGATGTGGTATTGGGGAGTGTGTAGGCCTTCATGGCTGCAGTAACAGCAAATATGCAGTTAAAGCACAGGAAAAAAAGGCCTTGTGCTATGGATCTTATATGTCTGATATCTCTCACAACTTACAACGCACTATCACCCACTTCCAATTAGCTCACACCTATTCCCATCACACACAAACACATAGCTGGATTGAGGAAAATCCCTTCAGAGTAATGATGGGAAAGTTCTTTGTCCTGGCCTCTTAGTGAAATCCATAAGTGCTGACAGACGAGGCTATTTAAGAACAGGAGCTCTTAAAATCAAACAGGACGCACTCACTCTGTATTTCTGTGGCAACATACCCTAGAGCTTGCCCTGACTCATCACACTTTGAAAGCTCACTGGCACACCTCGTCGTGGGAATGGCACTTCTTTACCCATCTCTGTTTGAACAGGTTTATTCCACTTTCTCTGTGCTTTGAGGCATTCAGCAGCTTTGGCGATTGATAATGAACACCGGCTGAATGCACGGGGGCCGAAACTTCAAAAAGGGTTACAGAGTGTTGAATACGAGGAGTCAAACGTGTGTGCGCGTATGGTGCCTACCCTTTCTGTTTGAAGTATGAATTAATTCAGTTTCATTGTTGACAACCTGGTAGGTTGACTGATAGAGTGAGAGAGGTGAGGACAGATGGGCATCAGTATGACTTGCCACTGAGCCCTGTGAATTTATCTGTCAGTGTTTTCGGCATCCCGCATGCGTTTGGGTGGCATGCTTCTCACTTTGCAGGAGCACCCTGGTGTTTGCACTGACTCCACAGATTTAGATTGAACTGATCCATTTAATTACATAAATTACATAATGTCTCACGTTCTTCTGCAAAGATGTGTTCATAGTCTGTGGAGAGATAATATATAGAGAGAAAAAGGAATACAGTAATAGCTGCTGAAACGATTGAATACTTCTGTAGGCTAATCTACATCACTTACAAAATAATTATATCAGATAACGGCCAGTAAGTGTCGTCCACCACCGATATGATAGGTCTACATAAAAACAATTTGTAAAGCCTGAAATTAAATTGTATTTTCTTTGCACGTTTTATTTTTTCCATTTAATGGCTCAATAATTCAAAAACCCACATCGGTTGAACCCCATATCACACGTTTTTACGCTGGACTTGAGAAATCTGGTGTTTGTAAGGCATAGTGTTGATGATGCAGGTGTCCTTCTCGAGAGACTCTCCCACTGCTGCCAGTCCAATAGGGACTCAGTCACGCATCAATGTCCACCCTCCCTCTCTACACCCCTGTTCGTGTCAGAAAACAAAGGCCACGGGCTTCCCCACAATACATAGCCGCTGGGGCAACTGGGACAACACCTCTAAAGTAAACAAGTCTACCCGCTCTTTATAACAGCAGCATAATGCTCAGCTTTTGTCCCTTCCAATCCTCCGCCCTGGTCTTCCAGCTCCACAACAGGTGCCACTTGAAGTTGCTTTTCTGATTCATTGTTTCTTCTGTTCCATACCCATCTCTTTTCATATTTACCCTCCTAGTAGACTTTGTATGTGAGCTTTTTTTTAAAATGTACTCAGCAAACCTGCGCCCTTTGATTTTATGTGGTGTGGTGAAAGCATGGCTTAGGAAGTGTGTGTGCGCTGCTGCTTTTATGAAAGGCCGCAGGTTCTTATTGTGAGAACTGACACTACTCCATCTCCACCCTATGTTTTTCAGGACTGTAATGTGGGTGAGAGAAATCTCAATTGGATGTGATTGAAGTAATTGTAATTTCCAATGTTTGAGCTCCTGCTGCACTTATTCTCCTTCATGTTTGTCCTTTGGTACATTGGATAGTAAGAAAAAAGTATGCCTCCTAGGTTAATGTAATGCGTATATTCTTTATTTGGTAATTCAAACACTTAACTACATGAGGTATAGCATAACGCAATAATAATAATAATAATAATAATAACTTTAATTTAAGAGCACCCTACCCAAGGCACTTGACAATGAGAGAGAGAAAGGAAAAAAAGAAATATATATATTTTTTTTCAAATGTGAGACACAATTTTGTTATTTGTTAAATCAACATTATAAATTGTGATGTGCCCTTTAATATGCCCTTTAATTTTCACATTTAAGTTGGTGATTGTGTTCTTGAATGCCTTAGAACTGACTAATGAGTCCATTACAGAAACCCCATTCACTTGGTTTGGTTTAGTTTCATGAAACTGCAGTACAGAACTGGCAGCACCACCTCCTCGCTCAAGCTGTTAGTTTGTGAGGGTACATTTAAAGGAAAATACATAATCGAATAAAGGGAGAAATTGTAATCTAATTGGAACAGGAGGTTTTAGAGCCTCTTCTTTAATGTGAGCACCTGAGAGTTTGTAGGTTAAAAAAACAACTTGAAACTCAATTGTTTTTCATGTCGTGTATGCGTTTTCATATTCTATTCTATATTCTATATTTCATTTCATAACTGGATGTGTGGCTCCTCTTTCTTAGTGAACACGACCCAAACCAAAAGGTGTTTTCTGAAGTGTGAATTGTATTGCCTTTTTGTTATTTGACAGTGAAAAGAAAAATGTATTATTGCCTGTATGATATTTGGGGCTCATTTCACAAAGTAATATAATAATAATAATAATAATAATAATAATAATAACCAACATTATTAACAGATATTTGTTTTATTATGTTAGTATGCTGCAAATAAACCAATAGGAGTACATGGACATAAATAATTGGGCAATAAAATGCCATCTCTAGAGAAAATTGATCTCGGACGTCCTCACATGACATCCAAAGACTCAAGGCTGACCTGGAGAGGTATGGGGTAATGGAAACACAAGATGATTGATCTTTGCCAAGACTGTTCTGGAGTGACCAGCGATGAGTTCTGATCTCAGGCCCGCTGAGAACCAATGGTGAGACCTGAAATGTGCAGTTCAAATGTGCACTTCAAACATTGAAGAACTGGTGCGGGAGACCAAAAGTTGTTTAAATTTCCAATTATTTCAGAAGATATTGTACATTATCTGCATAACACGCAAGGGTGCCAATTATCTTGGCCAGAACTGTATACTTGAATTGGGTGGGTGTTTGGGCACTAACCTATCACTGCAGACGGGTGTTTTGAAAGTACATCTACGACAAAGATTTATGTTTTTGGTCTCCTCAGATCTCCTGATTGGCCTAATTATCTTGCCCATAACAGGCATTTCCCTGTATTCTATGCTGGAGGAGATTGCTTGGGTCTAGTGCTGCGTCTACTCTGTCTATGATACTATTTTCTGATTAATAGGAACAACCCAAAAATAACTGATTATGACCTGAGTCACCTCCTGAATGTCAGCCCTAGCTTGTTTCTCCCTTCTGCGTGACAATTTGATAAATAACAATCTAAATCATAAAAGAAAGACAATGAGTTTTTTTGTGGCATATCACCAGGATTGTTATTTATTTAAGCTTTACCCATGAGGCTTTATAAAGTATTATAAGTACAAGATAATCATCATCACAAAGTATATTCACAAAGTATATTTATCTTCTTCTTCTTAATAATGGCTGTCTCTAATACACTTAATGTGCAGAAACGCATACCTTGTGGGATGACTAATAATCTCAACACAATGTCTCCTAACTTAAACCAGATACATCATACAAATAACATTCTGTATTGTCATACAAGTTACTTTCTGATGTGATTATAATGTAGGAATAATACATGTACGCTTACAGTATCCTTATTATGTTCTTATGATATCCTAACATTAACTTCAAGTAGTGTTTCTTTTTATTTATTTTTTGTAGCTTTTGTGTTCCTGTTAAGCCCTATTGTTTTTTGTTTGTTTTTTCTAAAAAATGTTTGCTGTTGGCAGAATGAAGAAATGAAAGGTGTCCACAAGAAAAGAAAACATGTCAGTAATTGCTGCTAACTTGATCCCCCTTGCTCCAGAGGAGCCATACATCAGCCATGTAGGTAGTGGAGGCGCAGCAGCAAATAACTTACTGGAGCTAAAGCCAGATGATGTTGGGAGTGCAAACATGATTATTGACACAAACACAAAAGGAGGTTTAGAGTAGTCTTATCCCAGCTGTGTGAAATTTCAGCAATACACAGACATCTAGAAACAAGAGTGTCAGAGAATATATTGCGTTATGTTATATCTGCCCCCACGCTTGATTTGTATGTAGATTGTATTCTTCTCATCTTCCCTTGTGGTTTTCAATGATGACCCAGTTTTAGGGGACAAAGCCCCCTGCACCCCTGTTGTGCTTATAATGGCTATGTCTCCGAATAACAGGGGGGTGGGGGCTGTATTATTGTGTGCGTGCATCTGTGTATACTGATTACAGTCTAATTATCCCTTTTCTGTGACACGAAGGTGTTGCAGACATGCTCTCTTTGCCTTTGACCACCTCCTGTTTGATTCTACGAGCCTTATTGGCCTTGACAACTTGCCCAGCAGAGGGTTCAGTCATCCCATTTGTGTTACTCATTCTGGACAGAGTGGGGCACTGTTCCCTTACTTTCTTGTTCATTTGAAGAGACTCTTTTGAGTAAAACTGTGAATAGTGTGCCAGCGCTCTTGCTTTACTACAATGTCATCTGTGTCGGCAACAGTGAGGAGACGTGTGTTTTAGCTAAACTTGAGTGGCTTACCCAGAGACAACAAGGCACCGCCGTGTCTCAGTTCTTCTTGTCCTTGAATGTTTTGTTTTACCAGCTTGTCAAAATGGGTTTACTTTTACTGAAAATAAGTGGATTCATGGATGAATGAGTGTTGAAACAAGTTAATAAGCTGGCCAAGGGTCGTAGGATGGTGCCGGCGTACACCATTTATGCACGATTTGAGCATTTTAGAAACTGACGGAGGCCCCGAATCAACACTGGTGTCCCCGGGGATGAAGCAGTAACAATATTGGTGAGCGCAAACGCAATGGTCCCCTCCGATGTGTGCTGCTGATCTATGGATGAGAGGCACTGGGGTTGCCCTGAAACCATTTAGTATCGTGGCATCTGCGTTGTTCCTGCCAGGAAAAACACAGAGATGGATTGTGTGGCCAGACTAGCGTGTTTGGCTCAGGGTGCCACTGGGTGACGAGCAGCCGCGGGGAGTTTATTTTGCCGGTGGTGATGACATCAGCAACGTTCATCTCTGACACTTCTCACTCCTAAGTTGTGTTTGCTCAACTTTGATTTTCATCATCTGGCCCTCATGCCTGTTTGCTTAGGTGACAAAAGGGATCACTGATGAACTTGTGTCACGCACACTTGTTTTACAGTATGAGGTGTAAGAAATGTTGTTCCATTATCTGTTGGACCTCTCTGTTATGGTCCATATATTTCATATTTGACAGACATCCCTGTAAGTACTGAGTCATTATATAAACTATAATAAAAAACTATCCTATACTTAGTTTTTAAATACTTAAACATGTATACTCTTCCATATGTCCCTACCAGTGCAATCAGTCAGGTTCCACCACAGAATATACTTGTGTGTGCAAACTTACTTGGCCAATAAAATTGATTCTGATCAACTTAGAGCCTGCCACTGTTAACCAAATCAAAATTGGCTATCTAATTGCACTAAGGACATCAACTCCTGAAGTATGTAGGGAAAACAGAGGGATTCCCCAAAATACACACTCCATTTGAACCAAAACATCCCCGCACACTCTCCCTTGGTAAGCATGCACTTTCACAAAAACAGCACTGAGCCAAACACATGCAGAAGCGACAAGAATAAGCTGCAGAGCAAACAAGGGAGGGGAGCCGAGAAACCTTCCTCACGCAACAAGCCCTGTGGGTGTCAGGGAGAGCTTTTCTTCTCACCTTTTGAACAGTGTGTTTGCGCACACATACGTTTGCTTGTCTGTATGTGTGTGTGTGTGTGTGTGTGTGTGTGTATGTAGGCATGGTAAGTGTAATGTTTGCTCTCTTAGCCTGCTTGACAGCTGTCTCTCAGCTAAAGCCCTTTCCAGTTTTTGCCTTTCAATAGCATTCAGCGCTAATGGAAAAATAAGCATGGGAAGGATAGGCTATTTGAGAAAACTCATTAATTGCGGTCAGGCCTTTGTATTCAGTGGCTGTGAGAAATAGACAGCCATGAATCACTGTCCTAATGAATTTCCTCCACCCAGTCTATATTTACTTGATATTAAAGCAACACAGGTTGATGAATACTTTAGCAAGGCATTAACTAGTTTGTGTGATATGCAGTATGGAGTTTGAGATCTGATATCCACAACTAATATCTGAATGTCCATTGAAGGGATTAAGGGATTGGGAAGCTAGGACTTCCTTTGTGTTGTAAAAGTGTTGTAGTGTGATTGAGAGGTAGACATTTGTCAGAATTATGTTCTTGAGGATGGATGAAACCATAATGTAGATTAGTTTTAAAAAGTGGATGTCACTCCAATCTTCCGTGGCGCCTCCACACTCGCCTGTAACAAACCAGTGCATAATGTCGCTGTGTTCGTATGTTCTGTGTACCATCCGTCGTTATCCCCTTTGCCATCTTCCCTGCCCAACCCAGACAGTTATCTACTGTACGTGGTTGTAAAGCAGGCCGGGACCTGGCACCTCTGGGCACCCGCACTGAAAGCCCTGTTTAACACACCCTGTCGTCTGTCTTCATCTCTCTCTCTCTTAAATGCTTGCTTATGCATCCCTTCTGCTCTCTCTCACCGAAGCAGGCAGACTGTCTTGTTAATTTCCTGATTGTATAATTATATCATGAGGTTGTTTGTGCTACCAAAGATTTACAGTCATTGTTTGGGCTGTGTGTCTGTGTCTGTGTGTGTGTGTGTGTGTGTGTGTGTGTGTGTGTGTGTGTGTCTGTGTGTGTGTGAGATGAATGCAAGTGATAGGCAGCTTCGGCTCCATGCTAGCATTATCTCAGCCATCAGAGACAGCTTGTTCACATACCACACACACTCCCAATATGCTATTCCGCCCACCTCCCTGTTTTGAAAGAGTGAGAAATCAGATGGGAAAAGGTAAGAGTTACACCAGTGTAAATGTCGTGGTGGTACATCCTCGCTTCTCCTGCGCAGAAAAGCTCAGGAGAAGCGCTGTGTTAGCAGAGCAAGCGGATGTTTTTCAGAGCCAGAGATACTATCCAGCCCATTAATTGTAATTGTGCTTATTTGGCACTGATTCGACGAGGAATGGGGCCTGTAGGAAGAAGGCAGCGGAAAGGGAGGTGTCATCCTCTCACATCAGACATGAGGCTTGAGTGGGAGGAAGAGAGGAGGTGCAGTTAGGTTTAGGTCACAGGGAAAAGGGATTGTAAGATTGACGTGATAAGTTCCACTGTTGTTGCCCACCCTTCCTGTCCCCGGTGATGATAATCACCCAATTTGTTTTGCCTTCACTACTTCATGCTAGAAGCCAAGGGCTAAATGACAGACTCTAAACAAACACTTGAGATGATAAAGGGCAGGCGACTGGCTCTTGAAAGTGGGACCAGTCATGCTATATAAAGGCTCTATTACAGTGGACACTCCTGTAAGTACATATACAATCACAACATCTACCTTTTCATGCAGCTTTACTGGCTATGCAACTCTAAGCATAAACACATCTATTCAAAATATTGTAAGAGATCATGGATGGATACTGCAATGTGATGCTTTTTGATCCTGTCTGTCATTACATTCCTATGTTCATAGTTTCTTTGACATAGGTGAAACAGGCGAACAATTGTCCTATTCTCTTGATCACCAGTGAAGAATTGATAAGGGTTGATAAGGGTTATTAAAATGCTTACCACTCCTTTCAGAGTGACTTTCCTCTTTTATGCATTCTCTCCCAGACCAACACATCTTGTAAATCGATCTGCAGTTTATTTCACCCAGCAACAAGAATACAAACTTTTTAAGTGCTTATAGCTTATCACTATTTTCTGTCAATAATTACTGACAGACTGCTTCCTTATTCTGTTTTGGAACATGTTGCGTGGTTTCCAATCCAACATAATGGGATCACCCTGTGAATACCCTTTCAAACAGCTACATTAACAGGATGTGTGAGCCATGTCCCTTGTCAACCTGGCTGGGCTGCGTTAAGCGGACACCTGATTTGATGGTCAAGCCCTTCAGGTCTTCACAGCCTAAGCCACAAGGGGATGAGCCACAAATCACCTGCTAAGACTCTTTGGAGTTGGAGCTGAGGGTCTAAATCCTAGAGTTTACCTTCCTACCTGTGCTTAGTGCACTTACTGTGCATCCTCTTGGCAGGACACGGGGGTTTAAGACTCCTGGAAAGGAAAGGCCACCTGGTCATGCCACACCTGTTGTAAAGACAACTGGTGTCCAGATTAATTTGCTTTGTGAGGGCAAGTTGAGTGTTTTTGTGCCTCAGTTGAGTTGAAAGCACAGCTTTTGTATGAAATGTATGCAAATCAAGTTGTGGTGCACCTAATCACCTTCAGGAGGATTGTTTCTCCTTTGGCTGACCTGCCAATTAGCAGCGTGTGATCCCTAGTAAGCCGTATTTATCAAATTAAATACTTGATCCGGACTAGGCCGGCAGATGAAGATGAAGCCCTAAGGAGCCAGCTCAGAGTGTTTTGATCACAGACTTTAAAGAGGACAAACATCTTAGTGGGATATATGTGACCACTCTTCAGGATCTCCAGATCTTCCTACAAGCTGAAGATTTCCAAATTCCTTGGCCTAGCTGCATTGTAGCCAATCCGGCTCCTGACAAGTTGTTATTTCTGGCAAAGCTGCTACAAACAATGTCTCAGTTCAGTGTATCTTTTCCAACATGCACTGAATGCATAGTATGAAAAAAACATCATGTAGCTCTTCCTCACTCTGTTGTCTGAATTATGTTTGTGGAATGCAATTATCTTCAGCTACATGGAGAGCTCACATTGAAGTGTTGCTATGATCTTGGAAATGTTAATCCATATTTCAATACTTTTAAAATTGATCAACTTTATCCCAGAGCTAGAATACACAGAACCAAGATACCAATCTGTGATGATATCATGAAACCCTCTCTGGATCTGCTCTACTGACAGTGAAAGCTTGTTTGTAATCTATTTTAATAGTGCTAACTATAACCATAATATATACTCATACTATATATAGTCATATTCCTGGAAAGTTTCCCAAGGTACTGTCCCAGCTTCTTCAATGTCTGTCAGCTATTGAACTAATGGGACCACTTCAGGGTTTATGCCTTTAGGAGACAAATGTATAAAACGCTATTCTATTGTTTTTGGAACCCTTTTCCATGTTGTACAGTAGACCATGCCTTGTTGTATTTTACATACATTCCATGCATTACCCCATTTCATAGCATATGATAAAGGGGGGCTGGAGCCTATCTCAAGACAAGCACAGACCTTCCACCTCAGATATTTGAGGGAACATAAATTGGACCCTATCTGAAATGACACATTTTAACCAGCAGAGGGTATAGGCACTCCAAGAGGAGCTCCTCTCGCTTGCAAGCCTCATCTCTCAATGCACATGGCTACCTCACAGTTCCTCATATCTCCACAGCCCATCTGTACAGTATGTGTGCACTGATGTCATACCTCATTACAACACAACAGCAGGAGCCACTGTAGTGCCTTTTGAACCAGTCCTTTTCCCTTCTGTGCATCAGCTGGTGCCAGTTCATTTGTCATTGTATGAAATAAACAGAGCCTGGCAAGGTGGAGATAGATCTGTCTCCTGCTCATAGGTCAGCATCAACACAAGACCTTCAAAACCAAAGGCATAATACCTTTAAAGGGATGGTTGTATTGTCCCACAGACTGAGGAGTCAGTCTAAGGAAGGTGGGGGAGGGGTGTCTTGCCGCTTGCCAGACATCAAATAGGCTCCAGCGAGAGGTGAAAGAGGGTTGAGTGGGTAAGGGGAAATAATTAGTGAACCAAAGGGCGTGTCTAGGAGCTTGCTTTGGGGAGTGGTTAATGGAAATGCAGACGAAAACTGTGCCTATCCCAGACATTTTGGGGGAAACCCTTTGCCACATAAGGTCAACAAATCAGTCATGCATGTTAATGACAGGCATCTCTTCTTTTGTATCCTTTAAACTACATGTATACCTGTACATCTACAGGTGTATAACATGATTGCCCATAGCTGCCCATTTGCTCACATCAACAGCATTCTTCAACAAAATTAGATATTCCAAGGTTTCCAGTGGCATCAAATTGGCTTACATCATGATGACTAAGCAGGAATGGATAGTAAATGCTTTAAAGGCCTCATCCTGTGATTGCAGTATGGTGTCACCTGTTGAAACACTGTCACTGTTTTCATTTGTAGACACTAACGTTTTTAGATGTTCACTGTCTATTTTATGAGAACTGACTGTGACAGCCAAACAGTGTCACAGACATTTTGAACCTGTAAAATTGTGTCATGTTTGATGACATTTAATTAAAGTAATGCCAAAAACTAAATAAATCTGTATTTAGAGTAATGATGGATTGAGAAAATTACAAAAAGCTTATTTTCCAAGCCTTTTTTAAAAGCCTTCATTTGTGAATATACCCAAAATGAGGATGGTCAAATCAATTGCTCATTCTGTCTATAAGAAATCCTAATTTGATCTGTTGTAATGTTATTACCATAACAAATTGACATCTCAGGTTTGCACATATCACTCATTATACATACACTTGTTATACAAAGAAGTCACTGCACTGTCATGTCATGCAAAACATGTTACTCCTGTAACTGTATAAGAATGAGACCTCTTTGTGGGCAGTTATAATGCCAATAGTATTATACAGTTTGGTACATATCTGGTAATACCATTATTTGCTAACACATACAAAGCTAATTTGGATCTAAAAGCTCAAGCTCTAAAAATAGGTAGCATCAACATCAGATCACTGTACATCCCCAATATTAGAATCATTCCACTGCTTACCAGATTTAAAATTCATGTTTAAAGCACAACTAGGTCTGGTCCCTAGCTACATTACAGACCTCTTGTACCCTATCACCTGGAGTTCAGGCCCTTCTGACTCACTCTAGACTCAAGACTAAAGGTGACTGAAGTGCCCTACTGAGTGTCCCTCAGTCTACAGTCAAGACTAAAGGTGATTGAAGGTCCCTCTGTCTCCCTCAATCTAGACTCAAGACTAAAGGTGATCGAAGGGGCCTTCTAACTGTCCCTCAATCTAGACTTGTGAGAAAAGGTGATTGAAAGTCCCTCTGATTGTCCCTCTTTCTAGACTTAAGACTAAAGGTGATCAAAGGGACCGCTGACTGTCCCTCAGTCTATGGCCAAGACAAAAGGTGACTGATTCTGACTGTCCCTCAGTCTAGACTCCAGACTAAAGGTGATTGAAGGGCCCTTCTGACTGTTCAGAATTTCAGCTAGCTTATTCAGAATTGTCCTTTACTTTTTTTAATTACTTTTTAAAACACACATTTATAGATTGGCTTTTATGTAATGATTTCGATCTTGCCTTTTACTTCAAAATTTTGCCTAGTTTCGTATCTTTTTTCAAAATATATATTTGTAACCACTTTTCTTCCCATTTTTATCTCCCTCATATATTTTTTTCTATTTTCCCATGCATTCTTATTCTTAATATGCAGTTGCATATTTTATATTGTATATCATTGCGTATCAGTGTATCTACAATAATTTAGATGTGACTTTACTTGGCACTAAATAACACATAGTGCAGACAAAAGACATTCGACTAAACATAAACACTACAAGTATAAGCATAGTACTGTGTACAACACTGAGTATAACAAGGTTGATTAAGAGCAAAAGATGCATAAATGAGATGTGCAAAATACAACTAGGCTGATAAGATTGACTAAATAGCATTTGTCAGTGTCCATGTGCCATTAGCAAGGTTCAGTCAGTCTGTCAGTCCAGGGTGATTGGTGTATGTGTGTTTGTGTGTGTAAAAGAGAGAGAGAGAGCAAGTGAGCATGCATGGGGGTTGAGGAGGGTGGTTGCTGTTAGATAGAAACTGATTTGGTGGCGAGTGGTGTAGCACTGATGCTCGAGAAGCATCTTCCAGAGGTTTGGATGTCTATCAGGAGATTGTCTGGGTGAGCACGGTCGGCAGCCGTCTACTTTGGCCTTTCCTGCTCTGGTGTCATGCATGTTATTGATGGAGGGAACTGGCAGCCGACGACCCTCTCAGCTATTTGACTGACACGCTGTAGTCAGAGACATATTTGATGTCAGAGACATATTTAAGGATGGACACGACCAGCTGTTCATGTCACGTCATTATTACTGAAGTGCCATAAGTCTCTCTTTATTGAGCCAGGAAATCATTTCCTTTGTTGGAATGGGAACGATGGATTGGATGTTAAAGCTAATAGGAATTTTGCATGTGGACATGCAATGGTAAAGGGGACAAAAAAGGCATCCTAGGCTTGTCATGGTAGGCATGGTAGAGGGGGGAGGGGAGTGGTAGCGGGGGCAATCATGGCTTATTGTTGTATCTCACATTTGTTATGTTGGCTCTTCACAAAAGGAAATGTGGGTATCAAAAAAAGTCCACAGCCACATCTATAAGTTTACCAGTCAAGTGAGTTGAGGCAGGCCTGTAGCTCCCCACTACCTCCTGGTTCTATCTTTTGACTGTTGTGAACAGGTTTTGCCCTCTTTAAGGGAGTGTTTACTCATCTGTTGTGTAAAATTGCTGTTCTCCTGGGTAATTTCCGCTTCATCATGATCCCACTTTTTTCATAGCCTGTCATTATAACTTCTGAAAACAAAATCTCAATCTTCATCATTAGTGAAGTCCATTACGAATCAAGAGAGCTGTCTGGCTATTTTTGCTCTCTTCCTGTTTAATCAATCTCGCAGGAAGAGAGATCTTCCGCCATTGAAAGTGCGTTATTTTTGTCAAATTTGTCAAATCAAAAATGTGTCTGTTTTACCAATCCCCTAAACAAGCATTGCAGGTTCAGACACATCATTAAAATTATCTAACCATCCAGCCTTATAGCTGCTGTCAGTTTTGACCAATGGGCCCTAACCCTAACTCTCAAATAGTCGGTGTAGTCCTTTTAAAGGATGGATCAGCAACTCATTGAATTTTGTTCCAAAATCCTAGATGGAAGAATATGTTCACTTGCGATTGGTGAATAACAACAAACAGCAGGTACTATTGTTACAATACATTTTTTTTTAAATATTGTATTTTAACTACTGTGATGACTGATCACTCCAGTGTGAAACATCCCTCTTAGACAACTGAGCCTGATTGCTTGAAATGACCCACTCAGCAGTTAAATCCTTTCAATCTGTCACCCTGTTACTGTTTTTGTGCTTTTGTACTGATCATACTCTGTAAACACCACAATTGTGATCATTTAATTTATTTTATTTTCTATATTGATTGTCATAAGTCTTAGTTGTCTTGTAGTCTTGTAAAGCCCTTTGAGGCTTGAAATAAACTTGACTTGAATCTTAAATCCCCACACACTACAGGTGCCCGTGCCAATTTGAAATTGTAAATATCAAACATGTTTGATTATTCATCATTATTTATTATTATTATTATTATCGGGGTGCCCCGATTAGTTTGCGATTTGATCGCAAGGATTCAGATTTAGTCTGTAGATAACCCTTGCTGATACTCGGTCCCGACGAAGCCTTACATCGGGAAGCCGGCCCGATTGTCGGAAGAATGGGGATCTTTCTAGATCCATTATTATCCATCCTTCTGTCGTTCAACAAACAAAGATAATCCATTGTAGAAGAGGAAGAGATACCAATTTCTCCACCAACAGCAGACCATAATGCATTGCAACCATAAGACATTTTCCATTTTGAGTAAGGGGCACATCTGCAATCAATTACTAACTGCAGTAGAAGTAGATGAGACATGTTGAGGGAAACTGGGTACAGCAAAAAGTAAATTACGGCACTTAATCACAAAATAACTTGTGGAATGCATTGAACATCACAAAGTGACGATATCTAACAGTGCAATATATTATTATATTATATTTAAGGGTGGATTTTCCCTTTAAGTGTCTTCCTTTTAAATGCCTCATCTCCTTCCATCTTTTTATGCCACCGTAAGCTCCACACATCAAACAGATCGCCTGATAGGCCGTAATGCCAGGTCTGGTCTTTGACTGGAGCTGACAAGCTGGACTGAAAGCTGTTGCTGCTTGCTTTTCCTAATTCCTATAGCCTCCCCTAGCTACCCTAACTTGAATCTTCTCAGTAATAATTGTGTCTTGACTGGTTCTCGTTCATGTGCAAAGCCAATTTGATGTGTAGGATTCTCACTTCTGATTGTTAAAGAATTTAAGTGTTTGTTTACTCTCAATTGCTGCAGCCAGGAAAAGACAAACTTTATAGCTTGACATTGGTATGTTTACTGTTTCTGTTTCTGCGGTCTTCACCTAGCCACTGGTTGAGATTTCGGGGTGATAAAAACACATCATAGGTTGTTCCAGTAATGAATCTAATCCTAGACACCTCCTTTTCCACAGTTGTTTCCCACTAAGCCTTTCCACCTCTACATTTGCTCTACTACCCATTTCCTCTTGTCTAAGGTTGACCCTTTGTTCTATGTCCAAGTCAAAGTTCTCCACAACTTATATAATATCTCTGTTTAAACGCCAATCGTAAAATCATAAAAAATAGATCCAAATCATCCATCAGCATATCCCCTTGGTCAAAAGAAAGCATCCGTTGCCTAAAATGGGATTGTATAAGAGCTGAACGGAAGTGGAAAAGTACTACGCTCCTTGTCCATTACCAGCATGTGATGGTTTTATTACTATTCTATAATAAAAAAAGAGCAAAATATTTCTCTGAGCTAACCTCTACCAATCAGCACAATCGAAATTTCCTGTTTAGCATTTGATCGTCTTGTGAACACCTCCAGCTGTCTCCATTTCTTCAAATGCTGACTGAAAAGTTTTTAACCTTCTTTTTAGATAAGATTAAGGAGATCAGGTCTACGATTTCCCCCTCCATTTTTGGAGTATCATGTATCCTGTCCTCATCTTGATACTCAGTTTAGGCTGATCTCTCTTAAGGAACTAATGGACACTATTTCACAGATGAGTCTTCCAGCCCCCTTGACATCATACCAGCCAATTTCCTCTTACTCTCTATTGTCAACAGCTCTCTGACTGGTTGTGTCTCTGATTACTTTAATACAGCTAGAGTTCAGCCTTTTCTAAAAAATAAAACAACCCAAAAACAACAATTGATCCTTCTGCTCTCAGCCACTATATGCACATTTCAAACCTACCATTTATTTCTTAAATCCTGGGGAAGGTTGTATCAAGGCAACTCCTACAAGTGCTGGAAAATAATAACTTATTTGAACAACTTCAACCTGGTTTTCGTCAGCAGCACAGCACTAAGCCCTTATCAGGGTTTTAAATGATATCCTGATGAATGCTGATGCAGGTGCTGCATTTGATGCTGTAGACCATGGTATCCCTATAGATTGAAGCTGTGGGCTGGTATTTCAGCCCTATTTTACTGGCCCCTTATAGCACACATCCAGCCTAATACGACCTGCTCTCGGCTCCATATTGAGCGTGCCTCCAAGAACGTAGTATAGTGGTGTCCAATCATGTGCCATGGAGGGCCAAGACAACGCAGGTTTTCCTCCTAACCAAAGACTAAACTAGGTGATTTCACTAATCAGTTGCTCCCTCTCTGCTTGAAGGTGTGCTAATCAGTGAAATCATCTGCTTTGGTGTTTGGATAGAAAGAAAACCTGCAGACTCTTGGCCCTCCATGGCACATGATTGGACACCACTGACTAAGGAGTCCTATTTGACTTGAGCCTTAGTTTGAACAACATACTAAAAAGCTTGTTCAGTCATGTTTTCTCCCTCTCAGAAACATTGCAAAAATAATGCCTTACATTACATTGATACAGTGAAGACGAAACGGCTCCAATGTCTTCACAATTCAGCAACAAGCCTTTTTACCAACACTAACCTGACCTCAACTTTGATTGAAGTCAGTTAGTGTTCATGTGTGGCAATGTTTGTGTTTTTTGTACAATAATGGAGAAGTATGCATTGACTCATCTTTTCAGCAACTTTGATTGAAGTCAGTCTGAGACCCCTCAGAGAAAAATAAAGTTTAAATTCCACCACAACAATTTAAGCAACAGTCTGAGCTGTTTTCCCCCAAAATATGTGCATATCTCACTGTGGTATGGATTTGGATTGGAGCTTGTTTTTTCACATTAAATGTGCTCTAATTGGATGAAACACCACTTAGAGATTTAGGAGGGTTTTAGTTCTGTACATTTTGCTGTCATAAATGTACATTGCACAGCAAGCCCAAAGACATTTACTTCATCTGATGGATAAAGTGTATAATCCATCACCGTTTTCTTCCAAAAGGTCTAATCCAGGGAGTTCTTGTAATGATTATTAATTTTTACACATGCTTTTATCCAAAGCCACTTTGTAATGCTTGAATCCTGTTTTATACAGCAGTTTTAGCCCCGGTTTTACTGTTGCCAACCATCTGTACCTTTGATCAAGGGACACAACCACAGTTAAATGTCCCACCACCAGAGTTTTGTACCCGCAGCCCGCCCTTTTGACCCAGTCCTCAGTCCCCCTCTCAGTGTTTTCCCCTGTGCCCTGCCTATTGTTTGGATTTCCTCTCTAAATGCTGCGTTCTTTTGGCCCCTTGTGCAAGATTGATCACATGGTATTATTCAGATTTTTATGAAAGTGTAAAAGCAAGAGGGCATGAGACACCCTACCACATCCATTATCCTCTACTTCTAATTATCCACTATGTAACCCTACACTGGTGACACAGGAGTGTTCATCTGAGGGAGAACCAAACGAGAACACCCTAATCATAATGTCCTGCCAAAACCCTTGACTCTCCCCCTCCCCCTCCATGGCGGATCTTGCTGCATGTGGATCAAATCAGAATCATCCACTAATTGACTATTTACAGGGCTCGAGAAAAGCCCTAATGGACTTGATATTAAATCCCCCCTCAGATATTTAAAGTGTGCTTTCTGAGTGCCTTGGCAAAAGAGAGGGCCTTGCCTTTTTACAAGACAACCAAGTTAAGCCCGTCAGAGTGTGTCGGAATGGGCAAGCCAAGCCTGGGCGGCTCTTAGACGGGATTATGGGACGACAGCGGGAAGGGCAGTGCGACGCAGGGGAGAGGGGTATGGCCAGATCTCCCTCCAATGAGTACCAGATGGACTGTGGCCCCAAGTTCTCACAAATAGATATGGATAATTTGTGCTCCATGGCGGGCTTAATCTTGGCTTCTTTATAATGAGATTGACTGGGGTTTTATGTGAAAAGTTAGATAGCATAAATTTCAATACGCCTTCCCTCTGCTTTTATGCATGATTAAAGCTAGCTGTACTCAAAAAATCTCAATAGTTTTTTGTTTTGTCTATTGAATTGTATTTTTTCAATATTGAAAAGTTTATGGATCTTTTTGTGTGGCTTTCATTTTTAAGTTCATGAGTGTCGTTTTTTTTTTTTTATTGGTGCATCATTTAAAATGTGTATCTACTATTGCATAAGTACTATTAACTACTTTAATAATAAGATGTGTTTTGATCGCGAGGTCATTAATGTATTTGTCATCACGAAAAATATAACACTTTTCTGTTTTTGTGTTTTCTCAGATATGGTTGGTCCCAGCAGCAGTTCACTTTTGCGCTCTCATCCATACTCATAGCTGATCCTACCGAAGAGAAAAGAACCTGTTTAGACTCGGGGACTCTATATATGAATTATTATTCTATGGCGGCATGAATTTGTTAAGTATATGAGGAGCCCCTTTTTACAGCATGTAAAAGCCATATGCTCTAAAAGAATAAGGTCTGGTATCTGAATTGTGTACTATGTTGTGTATTACTTAATAAAGAGAAGTTAAATAACGCAAGTAAGAGTGACATTGTCCATTGAAAATCTAATCACCATAATCAGGGAAGTTAACTACAGGTAGCACTCACTATCTGCAACATAGCTAGGCATCTCAAGATACCTGGCTGTTGAGTGGTAGCTCTCTGTTAAGAGCCTCCCTTCCTGTGAAATGCATCAGCAGCCTAGAGAGAGATGGAGAGAAAGAGGTGCTGACATGAACCAGGACTGAGCCATGACCATAACTCATGATCAAATGAGTGCTCTGTGTGAGAGAAAGCAGCGCCCTGTATTCTGATGCACTCGCCCTCCAGTCTCTACATTCCTTCCAGCAAATATGCATTATTATATGATTTGATGGTTGACCATTTTAGTAGTTACTGATTGTGGATTATGTTGAGTAGTACCATATAGTGGTCAAAATACTATTGTAAGTCCTTTGAAACATTTCTTTTCTAATTGATTGATCTTGTGTAGTACAGTGAAAATAAGTAATGGGTAATGGTAAGTAATGGTAAGTGTTTTAAGACTTTCAAATTAGCTGAAAACCTTCATGTATGTGACCATAAAACTCAAAATCACATGAAGCCCTTTTTTTTTTTTTTTTAGCATTTTTATTACACCTTTAGCCCTGATTGCTCTTGTTTCTCTCTTAATGTAGGAGAGAATGTCACATTAAAATGCATGCTCAAGTTTGGCAGGTTTACTGTTTCCTTAATCACATGCAAACATTGGCCAACATTATTGGCATCATTGCATTTTATGCAGATAATGTACAATACCTTGTGAAATAATTGGAAAGTGAAACAACTTTCTCATGTTCATCTGTTTTATTTACCAGCACATGATCAAACAATAAGAATACAAATATAAAAAAAGTCTTTTATGGCTTCAAAATTGAAAAGTGGCTTTGGCCATGATTATTGACACCCTTTTTTATACTTAGCTGCACAGACTTTGGTAATGATGGCTGATTCCAAACATTTCTTGTAACCATCAATAAGCTTCCTCCACCTTTCTGCTGGCAGTTTTTCCCACTCTTCAGTTACAATCCGCTCCAGTTTTTTAATGTTTGAAAGTTTCCTTATACCAACTGCACATTTCAGGTCTCTCAATGGGATTCAGACTAGGACTCATCGCTGGCCACTCCAGAACAGTCCAACGTTTTCTCTTGAACCATTCCTGGGTGCTTTTGGATGTGTTTTGTGTCATTGTCCTGCTGTAGGACCCATGACCTTCGATTGACACCCAGTTTTCTGACACTGGGTAGCACATTTCGCTCCAAAATGCTTTGGTCATTTTCTGATTTCATGATGCCCTTAATACGTTCATGACGTCCAGTACCAGAGGCAGCAAAGCAGCCCCACAGCATTATGGAACCTCCATAGTATTTGACTGTAGGCAGGGTGTTTTCTTTAAAAGCTTTTATTTCATCGTCTTTAAACAAAGCGCTGGTCTGCATTGCCAAAGAGCTCTAATTTGGTTTCATTGGTCTATGGAACAGAAGGATTTAGGTTTGTCAAGGGGGGTCTTGGCAAAGATCAATCAGGCCTTCTTGTGTTTCTCTTTCAGCAGTGGGGTCTTCTGTGGCCTCCGACTATAAAGCCCTTCTTGGTTCAGTGTCCGGCGTATGGCCAAACCATTACCCCAGTCCTCTCCAGGTCAGCTTTGAGATCTTTGGATGTCAGGTGATGTGTTTTTTCAATGGCTCGCACCAACCTTCGTGGATGTCTGAGAGCATTCTTCCTCTTACCACCAGCCTGGGAGATTCCATAAGCAGCAAACATAACATAAAATAACAACTGTGGAAACAGGCATACGATCAGGGAAGCAGAACATGGATAATTGGCTCAATTATACCACATAGGCACCTGCAACATTTCAGAGGTGAGTTGAATAAAGTATATATCTTTTTAAATTCTTATTGTTTGATCATGTGCTGTTGTAAATGGATACATGAATATCTGAAGACTGAAAGTTGTTTCAATTTCCAATTATTTCAGAAGATATTGTACATTATCTGCATAAAATGCAAGGGGCCGATACCGTGCAGATCCTAGCATAAGGCATTTAATTTCATCTTACATCGAGTCCACCGAGCAGCATTTTTAAAACTGGAGGTGGTAAAAATTGTCCATTTTATTGAAATAAGTGCTACTTGGTGTATTTATACATAGCAAAGTCTGAAGTCTTAAGTCATATTCTATGAGGTACGCATGTTTGCAAGTGAGCAAGGAAACAAACCCTTTGATGTGACGTTTCCTACACCAAGAAAGAACAGCACGAATTGGGTCTGCTACTCGTTCTTACTGTTAATACTGTTAATTGTACGACTGTTAATTCCAGTGCTAATGGAAGTCTGTTTGAATAGCTTGCATGTGACTCTTATAACTCTTATAATGCCCATTTAATTTACAGTAGCATTTCTGACAAATGCTAACAGGAGGCTTGTGCAAAGTGGACTTGATTAGTAAGTACTGTAATATGCAACTTAATTTTTCAAAATAATTTCCTAAGTAAATGTAAGGCTTCCATACAGATACACTGATACCAGTCAGTCCTTTGGATTAAATATAACAAACAATTGGAGGCATGAAATTGTTTATTAATCAGGTGTGCAAAAATCTTGATATATTCAAAAATTTTATATTGAATTCAATAACATGAAATAAAGAGATAATGCACATCTGCATAATAGATCCCCATTTCCTGGGAAAACCATCCCTCCTCCTCAATGCAAGTTCAAATCTGTGTACTGAGAGCCTTTCCTTCAGCTTCTCTGCCCACTCAGGCTGTTTTGTATTTGCAGTCTTAGAAGGATTTTTCCAAGTCAGTCATTTGGGACCGGGATTTGTGTGCAGCTCTCTTTTCCTGTGTTCGCCTTGGCTTAACAACAGTTCTTTAAGCTCCCATCTGGTTTGCCTGAGAGCTCTTTGCTGTCCCCCTTCACTATGAATATTGTTTGGAGTGGTGGGTTTGGAGCCAAGCTCTGAGCAGTAACCACACTGTTGTGGCTCAGTCTTACACTAGCACCATGACCTTGTTTCAGATGAATGCTAATATAATGCAACTGGATGACTAGCATAGAACTTTAGGAACATTTTAGGTCCTGCACACTGTTGATTCTCATGTACATTATGGGTGGTCTTGTCGCCTTTCAGATTGAATGTTTCTGTACGTGCACCTTGGGAGAAGATTTGATTGTAGCGCATCTTGGCTATCATTTTTGGCTAGCAACTTAAATATTTTTGCATAGACATTTCATAGTATCCACAACCAATTTCTTCCCCTGATATGCTGATATGATCAGTATTTCAAAATCACAATTTTACCCAACATAACGGTGGAGCAAATCTCATTTTGGCACACTATTTTGCATGGAAAGGAATTAGGCCGTGATCATATGACGCAATAGCTTGGTCACAGCAGGCATGCGTCCCCTCCAAATGATGTGCCTGGTGTTTTGAACGTGGTGTGCTTTTGGGTTGCTGCCCTGGGCGCTCTAAGCTGAACATCTCTCAACTTAAGCCACACCGCACAAAAAGCCCTTGAAATGGGCTCTATCTAGGTGGAGCTCTTGGATGCGATGATAAAACTCCATGCTCTTCTATAGGGTCGATGTCATGTTCCCACATCCTACATTTCAAAATGAGTTCATCATCTTCAAGACTCAATGACTTTCTCCATTTTTATATTCAACTACGTGATCCCTTTTGTTACTTCAAGTTAGCTGGCTTGCGCTGGCTTGCAATTTGTTGTCAAACTTGGTATTGCATTGCAACCACAATGATGTAACGCTCCTTGCACCTTTGAGCTCATGCTCCCTGTTACAAGAGATGCTCACAGCTGGGCTTTGGTTTTCAGCAGGAGAAAAAAGCGTCCTATCTTATCACAGCCTTTACATATGCCACACATTTGCAAAACTAAAAAGGAGGTCTGACCTCTGAAATAGAACCCCTCACCACCACACATACAGTGCTGTATTTAATGGTGCTTAAGTTGAGAATTCATGGGTCTGAAATTGCAGAGTATTCAGGTGGTCATACTGACTACTCTGTGCCATCTCATTCTAATCTAATACGGCTTTTGAGTGCAACTGGACAAATCCTCCTGGCTGTATTTCAACATAATCTCACTACCATTGTTTAGCATAGGCAGCTCAAAAGAGGATTCTGGGAACCTGGATTGATTTCGGACTTGTAGATTGGACAAAAGCTCTCTCGCCAGTGGTCCACGTTAACTGTCAGTCCAGTGGGTCCCGGCACTGCTCAGCCCCATCTGGTACTGATAGGACGGGTCCCGCATGGACATGGTGCTTTGTGCAGGATAGGCTGAGAAATCTCTGTGAGGCCGGAGTGGCGACCCTGGCTTCCTGGGGTATAGAGGTGGGTGGGTTGACCTGTCTCTGGATCCTGGAACAGGTGGAGAAGAAGACGAAGAGGACGATGGAGGTATGACGGGCAGACCTCGCTGGGCTGTGGCCGAGTTGTAGACCCCTAAGTCGGCCTGTGGCCGCGATGCCATGGATGGGGAGGGATGCGGTACCACAGAGGTAACGGTGGCAGTGTTGGTGAAGTGAGCGGCAAAGGGCTGGTACGGGACACCCTCCACCGTCTGCACACTGTAGCGGGGATAAGGCTGCATTGTAGCCCACATGTTGCAATTTAGTGAAGGGGGGTTCAGGCTGTCTGCATCCCCTGCCCCAGATGCAGACTCTGTCTCCATACTTCCATACATGCAAGCTTCCCTGGAGCTTATTGCCTCGGTGCAATACGGATGAGACAATAGTGGAGACTCATAAGAGGGAGGTGAGCGGAAACAATGCTCTTCTGAGACTACAGGTGATGCCTCCAAATATGGCCGCTTACATCCCAGCTCCAGGTGTCGGGCGTTATCTGCAAAGAAATACAATTAACCGCACTGTTTTGAAAAACCAAAGAGCACTTAACGGACATGTCTGTTTCTTTACAAAAGTTGACATGCTGGTAGATTGTTGTGTAGGCTTGAAACACACCTCTGTGTTTGAAACAGTGATAAAGAAGGCCAGGATCTCTGCTCTGCGGGAAGTGGCTTGAGAGAGGATCTTGGGGGTCTGAGTTTGACAGTGGAACCCCAGTCTCGTACTGATAAGAGGAAAGGACTTGAGGGTGCCCCGTCAGAACTCCAGCTCCCAGCTTCCCTGCTAGGTGACTGTGTGAGGAGATGAGCCTTTGGCGAACCATGTTCTTTGAAATCACAGGATATTCTTTCCTATGCGTCAATAGCAGCAACAAAAGAGAAACAGAATTAGCTTGCCAAAGGAGGCAAGACAAAAAACAATGCCATCCTTCAAAAGAACAATTTCAACATGCCAAAACGTTCCACAGTCAAGTAAGGATTCATTTTACTTGCTTGGTACCTTTTTAAAAAAAAACTAAAAAAACATACCCCTGTAGTCTTGAAACACGCAGATCTCCTTCTTCACTACCTCGGAACCCTTTGGCAAATGGATTGTTTTCTATCTTCAGCTGAGTGATCTAGGAAAATTACATTTCATTCAAGTTCTCGCGTTGTAATGATATAATCATCCTACTTGAATTTGATGCATAGTTTGTCCACTCTTATACTTATTTACTTTTTTTACCATCTTAATCTACAGGGACATATTAGGTTTTGGAGTATTTGTCTAGGCAAGGGATAGTTTTGTCAAGTCAAATTTATTTGTATAGCTCTTAATCACAATTACAGTCTCAAAGGGCTTCGCAATGTATTTGTGTATATTTGTGAGAAATGTTCATAATAGCTCTCTGTCGAGGAAAAAGGCTTTATTGTCTACTGAGGACAGGTGATATTGTTCTGCACGCTTTTAAAATTCAATTTCATCAATCAACATTCAGAAAGTGTCTGTTTAGAAAATACTGTTCAAACTCGGCTATTGAGAAATCACTCAACGTTGTTCATTGTTCAGGTATTTAATGAGCTTTATCCCATTTCACCTGTCAAGTGTCATAAATCATTTTTAAAACCAGGGTTTTCATGTTTGATTTTAATTATAGTCTGTTGGACAGGGTTTTTGCTATTTACCTTATGGTTCTGGTAAGATGTTACAGAGATGAAGGCTGTCTCGTGAAAGACATGAGTGCAGTAGGCAGTATTCTTGGATCCGAAGGCATTGTTTTCGTCTGCCTTGACTATGTGTAGCCTGGGCTGGTACTTGTGCATGGAGTTAAGGATGATCTAAAGAGGGGGAGAAAAAAAAACACAACACATTTCACTTCAAACATGTCAGTAGCAACAGTGTATAAACAACTACTTTAGCCTGGGACGTGAGGGTTACTTTCTTTTATTATGGTTAGTTTATAGCTGTTGTCGAGATGCCAAATAGCCTATTTGAGTAGCTTAGGTTTTCCATTGCTTGCTTTTGGCTTTAGTTTGCTAATATTTGGCATGCTAATGGTGTCTGGTGTAACATAAGGCTTCTTTCTTTCTCATATGGTAGGTTGTGTCGCTGGAGAATGTTTTTATTTCATCTCAATATTAATGTCCTGCGTTCTTTAGCTCTTCAAACTTTGCCACTCCCACTTTTTAATGACTTCATGACTTTTTGCCAGTTGAAAATTAGAAAAAAAACAACTTTTTTAATCCTCTTTTTTTTTTAAGTTTATTTCAGCTACCTTGAAGTAACAAAAGGGATCACGTTGTTGAATATAAAAATGGAGAAAGTCATTGATTGCTCTACGTTCTCTTGAAGTTGAACACTGAAATAAACGTTATGAACACTGTTTTCTTATTTCCACCCTTTGTATCAATCTTGCAGCTTTTATTTAGCTATAGCATGCTACTCTAGCATTAAAATTAAGTTAATTTCTGACATGTCCTGGTGACTCTGTATTGTGGACTATCAAATAAAGGCAAAAAAAAAAGTTGTGAATTAAATGATTTTAAACTTTACGGCAACCAGAGGATGGCAAGATCTGCAACAGTTGCCATACTAAATCCAACACAAAAATTTTGCCGAGTTGTTGACATCAGTTAGTTCAATGAACAGTTTCTCCACGCCTTCGCCTCCATCACACTTGACTTGGAATCTGAGTGTTGTGCGTCAGTGTAGCAGTCAGCATGTGTTGAGTGCGCTCAGTGTTTAGGTTGTTTGGGTGGAGGCTGGTCGGCTCACTGGCACCAGTCTGCTCACCGCAGCCTGCTGGTGGTGTGCTCAGTGAAGCGTTAGCAGCAGTAGGGCAGGGTCATCACTAGTCCAGCCCTGTCAGGGGAGATAAGCGTCACACGCTCCACCTCACCTCCCCTATTCTCCTCCCAGACTCACTCAGCACGGCTACTGGTGACCCCAGAAGAGCCTGCTCCTCCAGGGGGTTCCCAAAGAGAGGTGAATGGCCCAGCACTCATCCTCCTGTTGCTGAAGCTGGCTAGAGACAGAGATAAACCATTGGCTGGTCCACCAGAGGCTCTCTTGTGACCTTTGTCTGCTCTGCTGTCTGGCTGGTGTCTGGGAGTGATACTGGAGACGGCTCGTGGCGGTCTGATGGCAATGATCAGGGAAGCCTGCCTTAGATCAATAAGGAACCGAAGCAAGCTCTTGCTTTCACCTGCCCTGTCCTTACTTTCAATATAAAAACTTTTAGATATGATTGGTTGTTTGGTGTGATATGATCTCAGTTATTAAAGGGGCAATAAGAAAGATTCTTACTGTCCTGTAGCACAGAATGACCATAATATATCTGTGGATAAATTTGTTGTTACCGGCCAGAGAACTGTCGATGTTGAGGATGCATTATGATGCAATTCTTTGGTTGCTGATAGAGGTACTTAATGCCCCTTTAAATCGTAGTTATATACACATATAGACTCATGTCTATTCAAGTCAAACATTATTGAAGTAGATGCATATTATTATTGAATATTCTCATTCAAAAATGGATATTCTGAAAAGGTCAATGGAGACTGTAAGGGTACGCAAATGCCACACTAGAAATGCTTGTGTGTGTGAAACAAACTAGCTCCATTCAAGTGGAGATTCTCAGAGGCATCACTTAGCCAACAGTAGCAATGGAGTCTCAGATCACTGGCAATCTGTTTTTACTTTTGAAGCTTACCAGGTTGGTTGTCAGGAGAGAGAGAGGGGGGGGGGGGGGCATTTTCTATAGACTGAAGAACACTGATTTCTTAGCGTACAGATTCTGAATCTTCAATGCACGTAGTCCTGGAGAATTTTGCACTTGGCACCACGTCTATGCATGGATCAGTCTATGAAAGCGGCAGTGACATTTATACTGCATTTACAGGCAGTTTTGTCTCAACAGTGATTTCTGGGAGATAGGCTACTAATTACATACTCTCCTGGTGTGATGCTGAGTAGTGAGGTGAGCCACCTGGAGAACACGTCAAGGCATGGACCCCCAAATAGACACACATTAGGCTACGGTTTTGCATTTGATGAGATATAACTCTTCTTCATTTTGTTTTGGAACCCCCTGAAAGAACCCCTGGAATGCTCTCAAGGATCCCCGAGAGTCCCCGGACCGCGCTTTGAAAGCTCCTGCTCTACGCGTTTACTAGTGTGAGTGTCATCTGGGCTTAGCCTGGCCTCTAACTCGCTCTGTCCTCATTACTCGCCCTTATCACTGGCTAGGCACTCGACTCAATCTGACAGCGGGCCCCGCCACTGATCTGAGAGGTTATGAACCTAATGAGCCCGCCCATTGATGGAATGGCTTCAGACAAGCTATCCCAGAGTCCCCCTGGGGAGTGCTGCCACAGTCACACTCTTCACCTCCCTCTGCAGCTTTCTTCCTGTCTCTGTTTCTCTACCTCTGTGTGGACCTGCTCTTCTTTCCTTCCTCTGTCTCTCACCCTTCCTCACTTTCTTTCACCCCTTCAGAACTCTTTGTTGTTCACACAAGTATTTCACATCCACTGCCTGTTTCACAATCAATTTATTCTCACTGCTATGTTTGTGACAGTTCCCTTTTGATTTTTCTTCCAAATAGGGTTCCCACTAGTCATGGAATTTCTGGAATATCATGTTATGAGAGTTGTATTCCAGAAAGGGAAAGTCAGGGAATTTGATAAATTCTCACTGATGCATTCATTACATGGTGGTTTTAAGCCCAACTGTGGTGGAAACCAGACTGTTTACCCCTTTAGAAAAACAACAAACCACAAAACCATTTCCAAATGACAAAAGAAGTTGACATGGTAAAGAGATTTATTTCACTCCATCAATCACTAATGCACAGTACGTTGGTTTCATAGCTGTTCCATTCTGAAACTGTCTCGTGGCACTCGGTGCTTTTATCTTCTGTTTTGACCTACTTTACCTCTACTTATCTGCCAACATCGAGTTAAATAAGGTCAACTTGACAAAAGTGCAGCAGGTATGGGTTAGTTGGCAACTGTATTTCCACACAGTCAACTGATCATTTTATTTGTGATGGGGATATGTCATTATCAGTTATTAACAATTATATTATATGTTTATGTTTATTGGTATTCAACATCAATAACAATAATGCTGTATCCATAGTTACGTATATATGTGTAGACCTATGCATGAGAAGGCAGGGGTGTAGTACTTGAATCTGGGTTTTTTTTTGTCTCAGTATAAAAAAAAAAAAGGGTGAATATAAAGAATGTATAATTGTATTAATCTTGATTTTCTCTCCAGCACTACAAACAATTTAAAGGGAATTCACCTGTAGAAACCTGTGTATGTAATGAGCCTCAAACTTCTGGGTATTGAGTTGTCAATTCTTATGCATTTGTACATGACATGTACACTGTTTATTGCCTATTTTGGTCTTGGTCTCGACCTTCTCTGGACCTGGTCTTAGAGTTTACTTGGACTTGACTGAGGTGGCCTTGGCTACAGCCTTTGTAGGAAAGTACTCACATGCCCAAAAGGGTCCAAGTGGTTGTTTGTGAGCTTGAGCTTTTGAAACGATACCAGCTGCCTCATCCAGTGAGCTCCTGTAGCAGGGGAGTCGGGGTGCACATAGAGCCTGCCTGGCATTGCAGGCTCTGCCTTGCCTGCCACCATCCTAAAAACAGATTTAGAGAGATGTGAAGGAGCAACATGATATGGACAGATGAAGAACAAATCTCATGCTGTCAGCAGCTGCTTTCTTGAGCCAGTGGCATCCATTTCTCTGGGAATATGGCTCTGCCCATCTACTTTGGCCCAATAACACTATTGTCCATTTCTGTCCCCACATGAGCTAAGTCTCTTTTACCCTAGTTGCCTCTATATTAATTTAGCCATATAATGGTGTAGAGCACTGCTGGTCTCAGCCAACAATTACCTTAGACTGGAAGGCGCTTGCCTGTGTTGTAACATCATTGCTAATTATGCTCCTCCAGGGTGTCGCTGAGGAACACCAGAACCCACACTGGCAAAGGCTGACGTTCCAGGCCATCCCACAAGATCAGAAACAAATGGCTGTAAAATGACTATTTTCTCCTTGAGAGCATGTGTTCTATAGAGCTTTTACTGGCAAAACATTTTGGTTTTTTTTTGTCAACCCATGGATACACTCAGTACCATCACGTATTTGTTGGTGGAGTACTGCAGTGTCATTGCCCCCAGATACAGGGTCAAATGGAGGACATGGTGTACAATCCAGCAGTTTTTTTGCCCACTGGTTTTGACGGGCATCCTGCCAGTGCTCTGCAGTAAGGGACTGTATGCTAATGACAATCTTGCCCATCGGATAATGACCTGATCTGCTCTTGAAGAACATTTAAAATATGAAAACATGCATGTTCATGTTCAATAAACATTAACTTGTTCAGCAGAGAGGGGCACTTTGACTGATCTATCACTTTAAGTGATAAAATGCAATGGCATGCATTCACAATGTGGGTTGGGGTCTGACTCTTGACCTGTATTGCATATCATTTCCTCTCTCTCCCTTATATAAATCCTGTCACGCTCCACTATGCTGTCCAATGAAGCAGAAATGTACAAAAGTAACCTTATAAATGAAAAAGGAAATAAGTGGTTAGATGCTGCACATCCTTTGGAATTTTCATATGGTACTTTTGCCCCAGTGAAATTGTTTGTATGGTGTATTGAGTCCTGACTGCTGCAATGCTTACCTTCTAATGTTGAAGCAAGATGTTAGAGGTATGAACAACAACTTGTCTAGACCCTGTCCACCCCTCCCCTTAAATCTCTGTGCCTCCAGTAGCCTTGATTGACTGGATTTCTCATTAGTAGAATTACTTTTGAAAAGCGTTAGGGATGGGTCTAGGTATAGTGAGCAACAGATTCTGAAAGTACCATTCAGTCTTTTCCAACTTACCACTTGTTGTCACAGAACTTGTAGCGGTGGTCGTCTGCTGGGACGATGTCTGTAAGGAGGATGTACTTCGTTTTGGGATTCATTCCTGTCACTTTGACCTTGTAGCTAGGGAACATCCTCCTGTCGAAGAGTGGGAGGAGAAAGGCTTTAGTGTTAGAAATGCTCTTACTTGGCTTCTATACTTCAAGAACGTGAAATGTCCCTACCAGAATTGACCTCAGCAACACATATCAGTTCATCTTGATTGGCTTTAATAGAAAGTCACCTCTTCCTCATTGAGTCTTTTAGATTAATTACCCTAAGCAACTTACATAAAGATAAATTCAGAAGTTTACCTTATGTGCATCATTTACACCTTGAGATCTTTTGGCTTTTACTCAAATCGAAATTACTGTGATTAAGTGAGAGAATTTGATCAACTTCCACAAAAACAATGCCATTTCATATGCAACCATCATGGACTGATAAAAATCTGCTTTTTTCAAGGTCTGCACTTGGTAATCTGTACACTAAACATCTTGTTAACAAAGGATAATTGGGTTGGGGCGTTGAGAAGAGTTCTGGTCAGGATAAGTGTAGTATCGTCACAGTGCAGATCTGATTAGTGCATGGACAGCAGCTCAATGATGTGCTTAAGGGATTGGGATGAGCAACGTCCTGTAGAGATCAGGGGGCTGAGACAAGGAGGGTGAGAAGAGGCATTCTTAGCAACCGGGGGTTTATTTGCAATGACCTTTACCTAAACAGTAAGTGGATGAAACCTACTGAGCACATGGCAGAATAAGAACTTCCGAACCTCTTTCTTGAACTGTCACTCTTTTGGACCTGGTATTAATTTGTTTCCCCGCAGGCATATATTTGGTGGAGGACTGTTAATCCTTTGATAGTTTTGAATCTGACTCGCTATGAAAAGTGTGGGAACACACTGTATCTTTCATCTATAAAAGCGCCTCAGGAATGAAAGACAGAATATGCTAATATAGCAGACAAGGTCATAAAACACATGAATGGAGCTACCTTTCATGACCTCTTCTGGGAAACCAAAAACGTTTTCATCCCATCTGTGCCAAAGCAAAAGTTGCAAAGGCCTCTGCATCCCTTATAAAGCCCTAAGTGCTTTTTAATGGCACCCCGGATTGGACAACAGTTTAGACAGCTGACTCGTCATTGCTCCAGAGACTCCGGTCAAAAAGGCCTAAAGTTTATCTATGCATGCTGCCCATGGCAACACATTCAAACAATGGAGGACACACACACACTCCTGAAAGCCTTGCGTGCTCTCGGGAAGGACGGTGAAGCGTTGAACCCCCTTGGCTCAAACTTGCTATTCTGATTGGTGCAAATGCCCCTCTTCAAAGGCTCGTAGTGCCTGACACCATCCGATCATATTACCGTAAATACTCCCTCACGTTAGAAAGAGAGAGAGGAGGGGGATTGGGGGCAGGTAATGTAAAGAGATCAGTCCCGGTATCATCCTCACTGAAAGATGGGTTAATCTAGGAGGAACATTCAAAACAGACCTCTGCTCATCCCTGGCTCCGATCACACCATCCAGCCAGACCAGATGGAGGGCCTGTGACAACACATGTGGCCCTTACGTTTATGTAATATGCCTAAAAACTACCTAGTCCAGTGCTCTGTTGCTACTGGCCTTTCATTGTAACCATGGGAATGATTCAATTCACCCAGCCAGCCAACACAAATGTGCAGTAACATTAAGCAAAAATGGAAATCAAAATGGAAGTCAAAATGCGCCTTAGTTGTATAGAAATATTTTAACAACCCATTTGACTCAATGTACGAGGCATTCAAATATCTCCCATGAAGACCTGAACTGTGATTCTTCTTCTAAGCTACCAGTTTAAGAGACCTGGTTTCTTTTTCTTGCTGCAAGGGCTGTTTAGCATAGTGTTTTGGGTGGTAAGAGAAAATGGGGCAGATTGAAATTGGAAATGTCATGCATTCTTTATTCATTGAACTGTCATGGGATGCTGTTCCTTGTCCTTGTGTCACCAGTGGCAGTGCAGTGTAAAGCTAAGTGAAAATCTTGCAATGGCAATGTAGTTTTCATGACAGTCCTGTCATAGTGCTACTGTCTATGATCTGAAGACACAGTGTCTTGTCCTTTCTACTAAAGTGAACATTCCAGATAGAGCAACAATAGAAGCAATTTGATGAATCAATGGAATATATATGTTACAATAAATGTGGGGGAAATGGTGTAAATGTGTACATTTACCAGTAAATGCATCAAGTTACCATTTTTCCACATGTACATTTACCAGTAAATGTATTAAGTTACCATTTTTCTACATGTACATTTACCTGTAAATGTGCACATTTACGAGCAGTGTGGTAAATGTGCACATTTCCCAGTTAATGTGAATGGAGAACGTTAGTCACAGCGTTTTGCTTAGAGTACGGTATACCACATAGTCAAATTACCTCTTCTGATTGGCTTCTGGCCATAAATTCAACAAAAGACCCTCCGGTGCAGAACTGTAGCATTGTACAGTGGCTCAATCAATGTGCTGTACAAATGCAACCACCAGGACACTCAAGGATAGTGAGATAGTCTCTCTACTGTGACTAGTCTTTTCAACTCATTAACTGGGAAATGTATACATGTACCAGATTTTCTCTTGGGAAATGTATACATTTACCATTTTCCCACATTTACTGTAACATATATATGCGCTGTATCTATATAAAGGAGTTGTTATTAAAACTGGACAACTGATTTTCAAAGGCGGACGAGTAGGCATACATGCAGTGGTGTGATTAAGTGTGTGAGTTTAAGGGGAACATGAGAAATGAAAGTTGGGGAGTGTGTGTATGATATCAGTGTCAGAATGTGTGTGTGTTTCTGTGCCCAGCCAGCTGTTTCTCTTAACAGTCCCACATGCTTAGGCCCTCCAGTGATCCATTCCCTCTCTGGGAATCTCCAGCACTGCGGGGAGATCAAACGGGGCGTTGGGAGGAATGATGAAGCGCTACAATCCACTAGACGCTGCCGATTGCGGGCGCCGGACTCTTCTTATCACCCTGCTGCTGCTCCCCTGACGGGCTGTGTACAAAGAGGGAGAGTGAGGGAAGAGCAGCGCTGGGTGCTTTGAAGAAGGAGGATTAGGGCCTGGACAATGACACTCACAATAACAATGTTCCTGGCTCGGCTAGGTACTCCATGGGAGTTGACTGAATGAGCTGCGTTTTGGAGTGCTGGTGAAATCTCAGATTCCATTAAATGATGACCTGGTGCTCGCTCAGGATTTAGACCTCAAGCTGCCCCCTCATTTGCACTGACCTTCTTCACACCTTAGAGTATAGAGCTTAAGAGTCCAGGATCGCCCCTCTCAAGGCCACAATAACTTCATCCCTTGCCAAACTTCATGGTGATCATGCTGTTTCATAGGGACACATTTTCTCGTGAGCATTCTCCACTGAATTTTGTGTGCATGTAATGCTCTCACATAAAGTGAGCTCCAAAAGTATCTGACAGCACCCCATGATGTATAGAAGTTTTATCATTGTGGATACA
This sequence comes from Hoplostethus mediterraneus, assembly GCA_034670385.1. NCBI lineage: Eukaryota > Metazoa > Chordata > Actinopteri > Trachichthyiformes > Trachichthyidae > Hoplostethus > Hoplostethus mediterraneus. Next base: position 382,104 of record JAXDDW010000162.1, on the reverse strand, counting down.
ATTAACTATTACTGTAGAATCATCAAATGACAATACATTTAAAGTAGAATCATCTTTGATTTTGGTGTTTTTGGCTATATTAAATTATCAGGACAAAAATACTTTTTGTGCATAGTTCACACAGTTGTGCATGAGATTATTTGCATTTTTCAGCATTATATTTAATTTATATTTCAATTGGTCTGGAAGAATTCAAATGTAGAAAATATTGTTTCTCTAATTATTTCAGCCCACTATGGGACAGTGTGCTAAAACTTTGTGCTAAATTAAATTGTCCATTGCTGAGTTCTTGAGGTTATATATTAAGCAGGAGGGAAACTTTTGATGCCATGCTAAATGTGTTGATGTTTCTGTCCAAATACTTTTGGAGTCCTCAATTAGGGAGCCCACGTACACAAAGCTCAGCAGAATTTCAGCTGCTTTCAGACATGGCTGAAAATATTCAAAAACTAATGCTGAATGTTCAGCACTTTAGACACTCATACTTCCAGGCCATGGACCCGCCTAGCACCTCCACACCTCCAGACCAGTGTCCCATCCTACACCCCCATACCTCAAGGCCATGGTTCAGTCCTAGACTCCCAGACACCTCCAGACTATGGAGTCTAGCCCTACATGCCTTCACTGCTTGGCCTGGTCATCTCTCCACAAGGTCTCACATCCTTCTCCCTCCTGGCTCCCCAAACATGGATTGACCTTTGAAAGCTACACTAGACAAAGTCTTCTGTAAAAAATAAACCCATTTTATCAACCTAAATCACATAATGGCGTTGCAGCAGAGAATGGCATCCCATTACCCCCAAAATTAGATGCTGTAGATTTGCCCAAATTAATTTCACTGGCAGGAGATCTTTTCTACTCACACAAAGTGACAAAACCAAAATCAAACCAAAATCGAAACTTGATGGACTCACGAACAATGGTTGAACATGCTGTGAAAATATGTTTTTTGACCATCTCCACCCCCACAAGCCAATATGAAGTAGAAATTTAGGTCCAAGGAGTGCACAGGGTTATTATTATCAGATTACATGTTTTCTGGGTAATGAAGTCCTTCAAACGTTCAAAACTTTTGTTATTAGCCACTCTAGATGAGAGCGTCAGCTAAATGCCTAAAATGTAAATTTAATGATTTAATTTAATGATTAAATTTAATTGAATGATGAGAACAGTACCAAAACATCACAAATGTGATTTATCATTCTACTCTTAATAGGTTTGGTCTCTCTAGTGCTGGCATTGACTGGTTCTCATTGTACCTGTCAAACAGGAAAAAAAATCTGACTCTATTATGGTCTTGTGATGTCTCCTAACTTTATTTAGTGTGGTATGCCTCAGGGCTCAGTTGTTGGCCCAGTACTGTTTTCTTTCTTTACGCCATGACTTATCCATACACTGTAATTTGTTGGCATAGCACCTTTCACCACTACTCTGCTGATGATACTCCACTGTATCTCTTGGGTAAAGCAAACAACCACAGTAAGATGTTGATATTCCATGACTGTATCTGATGTCAAGGTTTGGATGTCCCAAAATGACACAATACTGAGGATGAGGTTATTAGTCCTGATCACATGTCCAGTTGTCTCCTTGTGCTTTACCTACATAAATGCTCTAAGAATTTAGGAATTATCTTTCACTAGTTAAGTTAAAGCTTAAGGAATGTGGCTCAGGCATGTTTTACCAATTTAGGAAAAGTGAAAAATTTAGATTGATTTTGTCTATTAAAAACATTGTTAGATTTGAACACAATTGTGTATTATCTCATGAGTACTGTAATACCCTGTTCTCCTGTCTCAATCAACAAGCCATGCCTATTAGTTTTAGAATTGATTTTAAGCTTTTATTGGTTACTTTTAAGACGTAGGTCTGGCTTTTTCTACTTCCCAGATACTTCCCAGATCTTTTAACTCTTTTAACTCCTTATGAGCCGGAGTGCATCTTGTTGTTTTTATTTGTAAAACATTTTTGAATGTTGTCTTGAAAAGTGCTACTTAAATAAGAATTATTATTATTATTAGTAGTAGTATTTCTCATATGAGACACATTTTATCTATAACCTGCAATTGGTTTTGCAATGTAATAAAAAATAATTTGTCTAATTATTTAATTTGGCATCTGTTTCTATGAATGTCACTGTTGTCCTGAGTTGATGGTTGAGGTTTTTGTCAAACCTGTGACGGTTTGACAAAACATTAATTATCAAACATTATGTATGTATGACTGAAATGGGTTAGCCTCACTTTACTCAAAACTGATCTAACAGCATGCTTCTTCCTAAAACAGAACTCAACATGCCCAAATGTCTTGCCATGCTAACATGCTGAGTAGCTTACTCCATGCAATATTCAAAACATCATTGAAAAATTCATTCTTTTTTTGATATGATTTTGTGAGAGCTCATTTTTTTTAGAGTTGTTGGTCAATGGTGAAGACAGCTTCTCTATGACCTACCAAACCTAAACAGTCTCTTGCTGCAGACTGAGGTAAGCCCAGACAGGTTTTCCAGCACAGCTGCATAGCTAAACCACTGCTTAGCCCTTCAAAGGGCTTTAAGGATTCAGAGCCCACTTTATCAGCTGGACAAGGGAAAGCCCATCTCTTATGGTTATGCGGCATTAAAGAAAAAATGTGGTGACCTTTTACATTTTTTACTGGAGAAAAAAAATGCCCCATGAGGAATGAGAGGCGGAGGTCGATTTGAGAGTCTACTCATTCTCTGGTTAATGTCCACAGGCCTCGCTATCTAATCCTCGGGTCGCATTAAATCCAACAAGCAGAGCAGTCATTTGTGTTTTCAATTATGTATTCACTGGTGCAGGAACTTTTCGTCTCTTCCTGAGAGGCAAAGTTATAACTGCTATATGTTACTATTAGCTGTCCAAACATGGTCACAGAAAGGCATGATATTCATGTTGCGCGTTGAATCCATCACTTTAATACCACTTTCCCTGTAATTTTCCACCAAGTTTACATTTCGGTGCTGTAGATGATGAGAAGCCTTTAACATAATATATCAACAAGGTATGTCACATTTTCAAAAGTTCTTTTGACTTCTGTGAGAAAATGCAATAAAACAACTCGCTCAATGTGCTTATTTATTTAGCAGTTATTTGGCTATTTTTGGAATAGTGAGCCCCAGCAGAGGGGGATGGGCTGAGTTTTTGTAGCAACTTGGAACCAAAGACCTTTTTTTAAGAGTTCAAAGGATCTGTGAAATGGTTTGAAATACTTTGTGATTCATTATAAGTTCATTCTTAATTGGAGTTAAGAGGTATTTTCCCCACGTACATGCAAAGAATTACCCAGACTTTTTAGTGATGGATTAGACATATATTTATATCATGAAAAAAAACATCTTTAAGTCATACTTGATGTTTTTGCCTTTAGTAGCTCTGTTGGTAGTGTGGTACAGTTTGTTCACTGCTGTACTCACCTGCCTGCTTTGGTAATGATCATCTCTGTGCCGGCTTCATGGAACTTTTTCCAAAGCTCCCTCTCATGAAGAACCACCTTAATGTTCTCAATGTTCTGAGGAAAGAGAGCAAACTGCTTTTACACTCCACACAAACCATCCCCATAGCTAGATTATGAAAATCTAAATCTAATCATGAAATCAAAAACACTAGTTATCAATTATAATAGAGTTTTTCAATTTTAAAAAGGCGCTTAATATTATATTGTTAGCCATATTTGATTCAGCAGTATGTAGCATAGATATGCCAAATGATGCCAAAAATGAAGGAAAGATTCTGTTGAGTTAGCCAATTAAAAACAGTCAATGATGCCAAAAATGAAGGAAAGATTTTGTTGAGTTAGCCAATTAAAAACAGTCAAGGGATTGAAGTCAATGTGTTATGTGTTAACAGTCATTCCTGTTATAGTCCAGATAGAAACTGGCTAATTACCAATTTCTTTTTTTATTATTTATGAGAATTGATTAAACAAATCCCAATGAACACTTTGACCCAGTTCAACAAAGCACAGCACACATTTTTAAACAGGAAACAACTGTGTGCTGGCTCTGTGGAATTCGGGGGTTACGATCCTCCGTCGCTATACCTGGTCGGTCTCGCTGCCACCGGGAATGCTGGAAGTTGCAGACAGGCTCAGTCGCGTCGGGTCCGGGACGAGCTCGGCCTCCCCGCCAGGGTGGACTCGGACCACGCCGCCGTCCGTCACAGCTGAAGCCTTCTCCTGCAGCATCTCTACAGGATTAGAAGAATACTGGGCTCTCAGACCGATCAAGTAATAGCTGTAAAAACAAAGAAAACAAAAAAAATCACTATTTGTTACTTATTTTATTATTCCTCCTGGCATTAATCTTAACCATAACCTGGTGTATGTCACATTACAGCCACAGGCATGTAGGCTCTCCAACACTAATAGTAAATTTCATGTATCTCATTCTATTCTGTATGACTTCCTCATGGTAAACTGGACAAATGCACTGTAGGTTACTCACTGCATTGTATTACTTAAATGCACACATTTTGTTGAACGTAGCCTTTACATGTACAGTCTGCTGTCCACGCTACATCCTTACACTGTCCTTTTCCACTGTATGTGAGGCCCTGTTAGTCTTGCACCATTAATGTTAGCATGTGCTATGAAATTCCCAAAGTTGTCAATATGTGTTTCACCCAGACAAAAATTTAATTACATTTATTTTACCCAGCGATTCAACTGATTCGGATTCTGATATTCTGATTATGTGAGTTATTGGAGCAGGATGTAATGAATTGTCAAAAACACCAAAAAGTAGCAGGTTGTGCTCCTTGTGTCTGAAGATATTTTAGAATTTAGCAAATGGATTTAAAAAAAAAAAAAAATGCCTTGAAAATAATAATAATAATAATGTTTGTGTAAAAGAAAAGCATTGTGCTATCAACGTTAAAATGAAGGATTATGATTAGTTATGTCACAACATTTGATAAACATTCCAAAATAATATTCCAATACAATTATCCAATACATTTTACTCTAGAGTCTGGATCTGACCCGCGGTGGACATTCAGATAGTTAAAAATCACTATATAACGCATTGCTTTTAAATGTAAATAAGTAAGTCATTATTTTTATAGCACCGCTAAATCCTTAATGATATGTCTAGATAATAATACAACTAGAAACCTCCTGATAATCCTAATAACATCCCTAACAGCGCTAACTCTTCTTTTCAAGCCAGATTTCTCTGGCTGGCTCACTATAGACGGTTACATCACATCCTGTGTTTAAGGTAATTGCAAAATACTGATGTTAATAAAAGAAAAAAACCGCACTCTCCAGCTTCATCTCATTTACTGTTTTTTATTGGCACATGTCCTCAGGACAATTACAGTCATAGACTCGCACCCGAAGACCTGTTCTTTTTTTTGAGAGTTGAGCGCGCCTTGTTCTGCAAAATACTGATGTTAGCCATCATCTCACACCTTTTTAAAAAAAGGCTTTTGAACTGTCAATTATCTAATTGATTAGGGTTAAAAGATCACATGCTATAATAGATGCCATTTTCTGCTGCAAATCTTGTTCTTAATAAGCCAAAACGCGACACTGAATGTTAGCTGAATGTGAGCGTGGACCCCAGGCTGCCGAGGGCCTCGGTTTATGGGGATATGGAATAAACTCTATTTTATACAAAACGTGGCAATTTAATATTTCCCTTTCTGTACATGCAAACAAAGTGAATACTCAGCCACAGTGCTACATTCATGAGAGAAGAATGGAGTTGTTTTTGGTTTTTTTTTGTTTCCTTCTCCCAGTGGAAACCAGGTCACTTATTTTGACTGGACTCCAGCACCGAGCCACTGGCTGCTGCTGCTTCTAAAAAAGTCAGGCATTTAAAGGAAAATGTGTGATAGCTTGACCCAAACATTGAGAGGCACCCTCATTAACGCATGATAAAGTAAATTAAGTGAAGTTTGCATGTGAAGCAAAATTGCACTGAAACAGTCTGATGTCGTGTTAAAAACAGCTGGGTAGCAACTACTACTATTTTCTCCGCTGCTTGCATTGCTTCAGACAGACAACAGTGTATCATTGGGATGATACTTGGATTCAATCAGATCGGATCCCAATGCACTCCTACTATAATAGCATATAAATAATAAGAGGCTGTCTCGCCTTACTTACTCATCCTGACTTTTCAGGCCCCAACATAAATTCCTGGGGGTCCGGATCATTCGTCCTCAAGAATGGTCTGATTAAATATTTACTCTCCTAGCATCTCGGTTTGAGCACCAAGGTTAAACAGTGTCTCTTCCGTGAAGGCAGCCTGCACTCCGAAGGGATTACAAATTCAGCGTGTTTGTATCTCTCGCAAAAAGCCTTAGTCGTCAGGTATTTCCACTGTTCTGTAAATTATGGTACCTGGAGAATAAATCTTGCCGCTATAGCATTCACTCAAAGGCGTTAGGTTTCATTTCAGCTTTAGAGGGACAGACTCTGGATCAAACCCTGGGCCGGCAAATCTCACTGACATACTATAGGTATAAATACAATTCTGTTTCCCCTCACTGCATCAGCAAAAGTGAAACAAAAGATCCAGATTTACATGACAAAAGTCTGCAGGTCTGTCAAAGTAAAACCCAACTGTGCTTCGAAAAACGGTGAGTAAAAAATAACAGGATATGCCTTTGCATTTGAGGCAGAAATAATTGAGGGGGAGACAATCCATCCCTCTAACTGTCTTTCCCCCCACCTGCTGGTTCAGGGTCCTGGCTTTGGTCTGATCAAGAAACTAATACGAATAGAAACTATTTTCTCAGCCTGCAACTCCATTTACATGACTTGGAATCAAACACATATACTGTATTTAACTCGCTCTGCGTTTTTAAAAGCAGTTTTACTGAAGCCCATTTTTTTACGATTGGCTTTGGTCACAAGCACAAACACCTCTTCCCTTTAAAAAAGAAGCCCTTCCTCTAGTTGTTGGAAAGTCCTGTTAAGTTCAGTTTAACGTCTTTAAACACAAATTAGACCTCCATGTTTCATATTTTGATTGCTTGCCCTTCAGATCAGGGGTTCAGTTTCACAAGGTCTTACTGTATTTCACATTGACCAGTAACTCTCCTCAATCTCTCATGCAAATCTGTGTCTTTGTTGTATTTAGCCTGCTACTGCTACCCATAGTATGCCCAATCTGTCCCCCTAAAGCTGATATGGACATCTATCCACCCTTGCTGGGAACTTCCTGCATAACCTGTTGCTGCTTTCTCCCAGAACCCCAACCTGCCACCCCCCCACCCCCCCCAATTCCTGGAGGTTACACGCTGGATGTCGGCCTGTAAACAGAGAGAGTGGCCGCTCTCAGCCATGAAAGGGGAGAGGCGGCACCCAGTGTAAACTGACTGAGACATTTGCGAAAGCTAATAAAGATAAGGGCTGACAGAGAAACAGCCACAGTGCTTTTCTTTTTTCTTTTTTTTTGGACAGTGTGAATCCGGGGCCTTTCACTTGCCCTCTTTAACCAGGCACAGCCAGCTAGCACTCTCTCCATCTCTATCACTGCACACATCCAAGCCGCTAAACTACTCCTCGTCCAAAGAGTAACAAAAAGGTTTAAAATATAGTATATTAAAAAGTGGTAACACTTAAGTCAGTGCATGATAATTATTGTAACGAGAGCATGGTATAATAAACCCAATGTGACAAGTCTTAAGGGAGTTGAATACTTTATGGGGCAACTGTATGGTTAATGACATGATATTAAATTGAATGTTTTATTATTGTCTGATGGTTGTAGTGTAAGAATGCGTCTAACCAGAACAACTAAGGCCTGTAAAGGATGATGATGAAGCCTGAAAGTGTAACACAGTCAGCAAGGCTTCTATGTCAGCCTGGGAAACTATGGAAAACTAATTTGGTCATTTCCAGGTCTTGAAAAAGTTTTGGAATTGGACAGTCTGGTTAAAGTATTAGAGAAATATTGTCTAGCTCACATGTGACTTCACTGTGTGTGTGTGAGTGTGTGTTTTTGTTGTGTCGCTGTGGGCTGTGGAAGATGTGAAGCATGTTATTGAGACAGCTGTAATAAATTTCAATCTGGCCGCCATTTTGTGTGTGAAGTTCTGAGGCATGAAGGCCTGAATCCCTCTGGATAACAAATATTATAACAAAAAAATAAAGAAAATGATAACCAACATTACAAAAAACAAATTCTGTTGCCACGCCCCCAAAAATAACTGCAGGAATTTTAAACCATTTCACTGCAAATATTGACACAAACCCAGTAGGATTGCTGGACATTCAGCTCAAAATCACTGGAGAATAATCTAATTAATTTCAAAAATTGGACTTCATTTAATAATACAAACTTATTTTTAAATTTTAAATACATTTTTCTTTTTAAGTTTCTGTCCAAAAGCTCCCAAAGTCACTTGGGTGTTAATCCATGTTGGCTGTGTCCTCCTTCCCTTCAGATAAATAAGAAATAAATAATCTAGGACTATTTTAGACTATTTTTTTAGACTATTTTAAAATTATAAGAAACGAATATTTAAAAAAAAGACTCTATAAAAGACCATATTTCATATATTACAAAATTGAACTCAATTAATTTCATTAGCCTACGTGAAAGTTGACATAAGGACGATGAATTCACACTGTATACGCAATAGCATATTAATGTTAATAATGATTGGTGCTTATTGTTATTATTGTAGAATTAAAAAGTAAAATAATAACACCCTTGTCAAATATTCTATTAGTGTATTTGACGAGAATATGATATTCAAACATTAAAAATGTAAATAAATCTATTTTTTATAGGAAACAGCCTATTTCGTTAGTCTGCTACTATCTGTCAGACTTTCCCTGCTGAACAGACCTGATGAAGTCCTCTCTCTGTGGCTTGTTTTTGCTCATTTGTCAGACTAAACCCTTCCGTTTCAGTTTGCATTCAAGGAGTCTTATTTTTATGTTTTCCCGGTTGTTCCCCCCTCTTAAATGATGCGCGCGCTGGACCTTCAAGTCCTCCTGGCTGCCTGCTCACGCGCTGTGACGCCGTTATCACCTCCACTAACAGCATCCTCACGGGGCTAATCCCATTACCGCAGACAGCACTGTTTACAAGATAGCAGATAATCGGTAGATAATCAATTTAGAGATATGGGACTATACTGTACCTCGTGCAGTCAGCTATCATCTGCTTAAATCCATCTCTTTCCACCGGTTCTCTGTCTTCACCGTTTAAACGGCGGGGTTGTTTTGTGTTTTTTCCCCCTCTTCCGGAGTGGTCGCAGGTGCTAAACGCTTTGCTGGTGTTTGACCGACATGCAGTGGGCTACAGCGCGCGGCTTCCCGAGCTCGAGTGTCGGTCCGCTGCCTTAGTGCCTTTCAGCCCTCCGCCGTCTCTGCGCCTGTGCAGTGAGCTCTGAGCTCTGGAGGGGGAAAGTCAGTGGGATGTGTTGTTGGAATCACACACACACACACACACACACACACACACACACACACACACACACACACTATGCTCAACCCCCTTAACGTGTTAAAACAGCAGGGTGGATGATTTGTCTCCCTCTCTCCCCTCACCGGCGTGGTCCTGACGCTGCTGCCGAGGAGCAGCGCCCCCCATTCGGGTTCTGCTCCTCCTGAGCTCCAGTGTCTCGGACATGAACCCCACTACCCCACCCCTCATCTCAGGGACTATTAGCTCCGTCTGACTGACTCAGCGCCCATTCATTTATTCTATCTTCCGTCCAGGACACAGTGTTGCATTTGGTCACTTGCCTGCATGTATTCCCTGTGAGGCGAACTGTCTCCAGATCAGTGGTTCGGGTCAGAAGGCCAGACTAGACCTCATTCACCTGAACTGCTGCTCACACCGCTTGTCGCCATATGCACAGGCCTGTGGCCGGGACAGATGGTGGCCACATCAACAATAATCTACCTCAATAAATAAACCCCCTCCAGCAACAAAGTGTTCTATATCAGAAAATGGTTCTCTAGGCAGACCGCAACATCACCCTGTTCATGGTGAAAGAATGCATGCAGCTTTAAAAGATGACGGGTTATTCTAATTTACTTTTAAAAAATGTTAACGAAACAGAGGGGCCTGAGTCGTTATGGTTCTCTGTAGAACTACTACCCTATAGGGACCCCTTGAAAACCATCCTTTTTTTGGGTGTACCTCCAGCAATATAGCCAGCAAGGGAGGGTTCCTCAGCCGATTTTTTTGGGTTATGATACTGATTCTATATAGAATATATATATATAAAGTATGTTTAAAAAAAACGTTGCTTTAATTGTGGTGATTTGGATCACTTCATGCCTTAAAGGATCTTTAAGGCACCATAGAGGGTAGAACCATGGTGCTGTAGACTGTAGAGAACCTCTAAAAATGGTTGCACGACTACAGAACCATTTCCTGGCGTTACATAGAAACCAATTTTTATGTACTTCCAGCACTAATAATAATAATAATAATACCTCGAGACATATTTTGTAGACAGCCTCTGGCGGATGAATGACATGCAAACCCCGTAGTGTACTTCCAGGTGAAATATGGTGGTGGTTTCGGAGTAAATGAAGCATAAGGCTGGAAGGTATAAATCAGGTGCCAGTATGACTTATATCTGTTGGTGACACGGCCGTTTGTCATTCCGCTCTGTGTTTCCACTGGGGTTTTTTTTATTATTTTTTTTTTTTTTACAAACAGCTCGATAGCGTTGCTGAAAGACATCCAGCGCGATTTTCTGTAACTGTTGAAAAGTGGAGCTTGGAGCCGGTACTCTATAATACGCTCCCCAACCTCAAACTATTACATATAGGCCACGGCTGACAGATCAATTACACTCCACAGGCCGCTCGACATAGCGAATAAGTTGGTGCTTTTGAGCCAATAAATCAGAAATCGGAAATTCATTTTTACTTCCCCCCCCCCCCATTATTTTTTACACGTGGTTTACATTTAATTTGAAAGTTTATTGAAATATCAGATTGAAGGTGTAACATAACGCAGTGTTTAGATCAGTGAATCCCCCAGAATGTAATGCCTATCCACAACACAGAACGCAACAAAAAAAACTTTACTATTATTATTATTATTGCAGATCTTCTAATTGATGTCCTTATCCCATTGGTCCAATTAGTTTGGTTACAACGATAAAGCCCATACATAGTCTAGCTCAACCAGCCTTTTGTAAATGATTAATAAGGGCCTCAATAGTGGAAACAAGAAGACGCTCTTAAAAGTGAGCAGACAATCATGGTTATAATTATGATATTTCAAATGTAATGCAAAACCAAAGCCCGACAAGTTGACGTGGGAAAAAACTCAACTCAAGTAAACTGATTGTTTTTTTTCATTTCTGATCTGTTTTTGACTCTAGAAATGCACCAGGCTTTATAGCAGACAACCCAAAATGTTTTCTTTTCTTTTTTATTAACTAGTTTTTCCAAGTCTCTAGTCGTTCTTACCTCCTGGTTTCCTCCCTGGTCAGCTTGACCCCTGTTGCTCCTTTAAAGTCTCCTTTCTATTGGGGGGGAAGGTCAGTCCTCATCCCTCCAGCACTGCACTGCTATATGACGCAATAAATTGTTAGATTTTTTTTATAGCTGCAGAATTTAGCTGAGTTTCTGGAAGGGAATTGAACCTCCACACACACACACACGCACACCATCACGTGGTTGCAAGCAGGAGGAGGTTTAAGTTGCAGTCAGAAATATCAAGGTGGAGTAAACTCTGACCTCCGCAAGGCACACCAACCACTGATATGGGCAAGGATCCATTCTATTTTCAGAAAGGCATTCATATCTGATTTGTTTTTCCTCCAAATATCTTCATAAACAGTAACTTGCATCATTTTGACACTACTTACCACAATGTGTTCTCTCAATTAGGATGATAAAGTTTAAGCCTTAAAAAGCAATAAGTTGTATTACTGCAAATAAAAATAAGGCCTAAAACTTTATCACATCAACCCCTCTAACCTTTTTTCATCTCTTTTACATTCATGTGTCTTTATATATATGTGCAATGCAAAATATCTGCCTTTCATATACCGTCTTAAGTGTTATTTAGGTTCATTGCTATATTGAACTCTGAAGATTGCCCTTTTGATGAAAATATCATGTTTATTTATCCAATGCAAATTTCTACATGACAACAGAATCAACAATGTCCAATTTTTTACCCTTCATACAAAGATGCCCACCTTTCTGACCAAACCGAAATTATATTTCATAATCCATTTAGAAATATTTAATAAATAATGAGTACATAAATAAATGAAGCTTTTTTTTAACGATAGTGCAAAAAACCACTAGAGATGTCAGGTACTGGTTGTTCAATCAGATTATTTGGATTATTTGGATTTAAACACTACTTGGCTTTTTTGTTATTAATCTTAATATGCTTTCTTATGAATACGCACACTTATGAAACTCTGCGTTGAACTGCTTTCGTTCATGATGTGTACACTGTGCTGTTATTCGCATCTCCAGAAAGACTTAGAGCAGAAATGCAGGTCATTATCCCCCCGTAGGACGTTGGGGTGAGGCCGTTTATTTTGGGATTGTGCAAATCCCAGTGAGTTTGCACAGAACACAGACTCCTTCATACATAAAGCTTGTGCCTGTTTTATTGCTCATCACATTTTACACCCAATGCAAGGACCATATCTATTTCTGCAGAATACACAGACTTGAAAATAAGCAAAAAAATAAGTGGTCTAGTCAGTGACTTTTTTTCCTTTTTCACCTCTGTGCGCCACATGTGGCTCTGACACCTTGGTGGATTTTCACCGTTTGACTCGGAAAATCTGCCGGACGTTTGAAAGTTGTGAGAAAAGCGTTTGGATTCCGCTCTCATTTCAAGTGTCTCTGCCGTCAGTGTTGCGCTTGAAGGACTTGAAGGGGAGTAGCAGCGCCGAGACCTGAGCAGTAGTGTCAGGGCAAAGTTATCCGTCGGCTGATTTACAGTGGTGGGAGTCTGGGTTTTTCTTTCCCTGGGAAAACATTTTCTTGTGTAATTGGCAATGGGCAAAAAAAAGGGTTCTGGCTAATAAACATCCCCCTCCCTCCCTCACACACACACACACACACACACACACACACCGTTTCCCCCTCCTTGTTTGAGCCTCTGCAGCTCTACAGGCCTCCAAAATGGCGGAGCGTGGTAGAGACTTGCTGGTTTCTTATTAGCCGGGTACAGCGTCCGCCCTGTGCTCGGCTCGCCCCGCCGCTTCCCTTCTTATCGCCGATTGGTTATTTTCCCTCCTTCTGCCCAACGCCGGGCCTTAATTGGCCGACACGTGTCACAGACAAGGTGGAGATTTCTGTCTCGGCTCACCCTCCTCGGGCCCCCAGAGGCATTATGGGTCGTGGCTAACCTCCAACACATTGCGCAAGCATGAGCGTTTGAGGTTGTCCTGCTAATGGATGAGTTTGCGAGGTTCATCACTGCAGCGGCTAAATATTTGGTATTAATCTGTCAGTGTTTGAGCTGTCTGTTGAATTGCCGTAGCGGCTCTTTCCAGGTTCGTTTCAAAATGTTTCTAAATATGAAGCGCTGCACCTCGGACTCTGTTTCCTGTGTGACAGTGTGCGTCGGTGTCATTTAGAACATATTTCGATGATTTATTTTGAAAAGCACTCATTATTTGTCATTTTCAACTGAGCTCATTGGGCTGAATACATCATCTCAGTGTCTTTCCTGTGAGATGGACCCCTGGAATATTGTTGAATGTTTTAATTTCAGTGTCCCCATTGAGCAATATCTTACCCAACATCTTGCATTCAGAGAGCGCCAATATTTCACGTGGTGGTCTGATGACCTCACTATTGAAAGTTTATAGGCGTATAGTTGAAACGCTTGTGAAAAAGCCTCTTCACGGCTCGGGAATTCAGAAAAAAAGCAACAATACCGGAGCTAATAGGTGATTTAACTGTGAAAGTCTTCCAAGTCTTCTAGGAAACAACAGCCCCGAGGGATGCTTGGGTGTTTTTTTCTTCATCTTGGTTTTGATCTTGTTCTTTATTTCAGCCTTTAAGTGACATGTTGTTGTAATGTTGTTTTTTGAATTATGTCAAAGAGCACGTCTCCTTAATATGGAAGGGTAAAGCCATGCGGTCAGATTAAGGTCTCCCACTAAATCCTCTGTGGTCAATTAATGGAAGACCTGCGGTTTGTTGTTTCAGCAAAGGCATTTTAATTGAGTCAAAAACACTGGTTTGACACGTTCAGTAGTTGGCTGGGTCTTTCCTCCTAAAGTTTGAGAGATATACTGTAAATTTAACCGTCTATGCCTCAAGTGGCGGCTATGCTAGAATGGCAACGTGGTTATCAGCCAGGGAACTTCATTTGATTACAATGGAACTATCATATTGTTGAATTTTACACACGACTATTGGTTCCCCTATAAGCAAATCAGAACTTTTCTAGTTTAATGATGCGTCAATTAACGTATAACACAAGTCGTGGAAAAAGAGCAGTAAATGCACTGAAATCGAGTGAATGATTAGTACATTTTACTCTGAAAAACCAAATGTTTTTTAAAGGATGGTTTCAGCGTTCAGCGTCAGAGTTGGCGCGAGATTAGCCCTGCTTACATACACAATACAAATGAGTCTGAGTATCCACCGAAGAGCAGTTGACCCTGAGCTGTGAGAGAAAACACCGAGGGTCCAGCCTCGCCACGGTCCGTCACACATGAGGGAAAGTTAATTCAAAGTGAGTCCTCCAGCTTTTCATCAAAAACCTACAGACTCTTTGCACGCCGAGAAAAACCCAGAATCTGGTGTGAACCGATGGAGGATGCTACTGAGTTCAGGGTGCAGTTCTTGAGCAGCAGGGTTAAGTTGACTTTTTTGTTAGCCAAAAAGCTAATTCCAGTTATGTCTACGTATGTTATGACGAGTCAAAATGTTATTTGGGACTGGATGAACGTTTATCTTGAAAGGGTTGTTTAGTAAAAAAAAGGAATTGAATGTGTGTGTGTGTGTGTGTGTGTGTGTGTGTTTGGGGGGTTAGGGGTGAGCTGGGCTTTTTTGATCTCCCCAGTCAGATCCATCTTAGAATCATTCCATCTCCTGAACTGATATAGTCGGTGACATATTTATGACAACAAAAGATTCTACTCTACTCTTCCTTTGTAGTTGGATTATAAATCAGACATGTGCTAAAGTAAGCCCTCAGCCAATATTTGAAACGTTGGAAATAAAACATATGTCAAAAAACCTATTGTTACAAATTCCCAATTTATCCCCAACTATTGATGGGAAAAGTTCAGTGAATTATTCAGCATACAGTGCCATTGTATGTACCTGTTTGTTCTTTCTTCATTGTGAGTTTTCTGTCACTGACATACACTCTATGATAGCATTCTCTGGTACATGGTATTAGCTTCAAAATGCACAATTCAATGACTAATTGGCACTAATAAACACTAGAAAGGCAAGTGGATTTTGGGGTATAAGAGAAGGCCACCAAGCTGTCAGTCGAAGGTGGTAAATGTAACTCCCGTAACTCCCGTTTCCTCACATGACCTGACCTAACAACGCCGGTTTGTGCAGTCAGTAGGTCTAGGAAAAAGTCATGGCCATTTCGAAAGACGGATATTTCAAATCTAAGATTCAAACTCGCAGTCAAGTCGGTGGCGGTGCGGCCTCTCTAGTGTTCACAGTTGTGTCTCAGGGTTGGAGCTGCAGCAGAGGCTTGGGGCCTTCTCGCATCGCACTACATTGAATGCATGTAAAAGCAGGCTACTGTGCATTACTAGTCTTTCCTTTCCTGTTTATCCGGCCTCCTTTTAGCCACATTAGCCAGAGCGCCTCCCAAGCTCCTCGGTGCTTGCAGTTAAACAGGCGTCATGCCCTTTGTTTTTCCAGAGGTGAGCCCCTGAACTCTTTGAAGTGGGCGGCGTGTTTGCGCTGTGACCGGTTAATGCGCGGCGCGGCTTGATGATATTAGTGTCAGGGTCAATTGCCTGATGTTAGCCAACTTTCGAAAGCCCCCTCACTGGCGGTATGTAAGGCGTCATGTGCTGCGCGGTTCAAGAGCTGGTCAAGCCCCATCGACTTGCTTACACTCAAATACACGCACCACCTCCTCCGGTTTTTGCCGGCCTCTGATCCCCTACCATGTGACGCGGGAGACATGGGACCCGGTTATCCCGCCGACATCGCAGGCCTGATCCGAATGCGGTGGAAGTTACTGCTCGGACCTCCCATGAAGGAACCTCGGAAATCCCTCCGGACTTTTATTTTCCATTCCCCCGGAGTCGCCATCTCCTGACACTCTTCCTCTTTGTCTATCAATACACCAGACCGCAGAGGAGGTGGCTGTAGAAAATGCTTTTGCATGTGCTTGGCATGCATTGGGACTTTTCTTGAAGCTAGATGGTTGGCTCCGATTCAGCCCTCACTTGTTAAACCGAAGACCAGAATGCTGCAACCCAAAGAGATGTGCACTACATTCATAAATCACCGATGCTGATAAGGGCATGGCGATGTGAATGCGAGACATCCAGCATTCCTTAAACCGATGCGGCGAACGCTTTGTGGTCTTTTCTCTCACACTCTGTCAAACGCAACGTAAAAAGTTCACCCATGGTGCTTGTGTTTCTGGTTTCTTCATCCAGCTTCGAGAGGTTCCCCCCCAAACTCCGGCGTCCCTCAAACTCCCCCTGTCGTCGGACCGCTGCCGGTGTAACACCCTGCCGAGTTCCAGCGCCGAGACGCAAAACAGCAGTGCTTCTTCACCTACGATGAAGATGTCAAATAGAGATGTTATTGAAGAGGAAGAAGCCGACATTTGAAGTTTTTTTTATTGTTCAGTGAGGTCATTGGACGTGGACGGCCACTGAGGGTCTGAGGAACTTTTTTTTTTTTTTTTGTCCCCAACCTTTGTTGCGTGGCTTGTGGTAAAAGCAGGGCAGCCATTTGTCATGCCACACTTCACTATATCTCCGTTTTTATTGGGTGCGAGTGACTTGTCAGCAGTCATCAAAAAGGCATTTTAAAAGACTTTTCCTCGTGCTTTGCCTTTGTTCTAGAGGAGACGAGAAACCCTGTGAGTCCTGATTCGAAGAGAGGAGGCCAATGGGGCCGATATTGTCCTTTTATTAAAAATCAGATATCAGCCAGTCAGAGTCGTCCCCCTCTGATATGATGCAGTTTGATTGAGTCCATATTTATTGTAGTAATACTACACTGGTTGTCTACAGGAAGCCCTTAACCTGAATTGATTCTAATGAGACATTTTGATGGGATTCAACACAAGCATGCATGAATGTGTATTATTAATACTACTTGAGTATTTCTAGTGTCTTGTGGTCTACTAAATTGTATTCACTTTTTATTCATTTAATTCAATAATGTAATGTAATGTAAATGAATTCCTTTAAAGATAGTAACTATATTTGTGTTAAGCCTTAAAGAGCTGCTAACCCTGGTTTCAGTTGAGAGTTTTAGTGTCTCGTGATGGTCTAAATGCTGCTTCAGAGGCTTCTGGGGGGAACACATAGAATCCTTGTAGTTTTGTTAGGATTTATTAATAAATTGACATTTGACAATTGAATAACAATTGACAAAGATATTGACTATCATCGCAAAGTATCGGCTATCAGCAACTTCATTCCAAAGTAATTGGTATCAGCCTTCAGAAGCCCTTATCAGTGGAGGTCTTAAACGACTTAGGGGAAACAATATCTGAATGAACATGGGACCCGATAGTTATCGGGTCATATGAAGGGAAATGCAAGCATGACCGATAATAATAAAATATGTTCTTATTGGACCTCCAAGTAAAATGGGGTTGATCTCGTACGTATGCTGTATGCATGCACACAGAGTTTGGGCCAATGTTGTCTCCTTGATCAACATGGGCTTATTCACACTTCCACATTGGAAAGCCAAGGGAATCACCCCTGTGGAGGAACGGATGTGTGAAATGACCAAAATAGCTTCAGATGAAAACTAAACATGTGATACAATGTGCATGAAGTGTAAAATGTAACAGGATGTCCATTATAATGCTCTACCTTGATGTATCCCCCGCCCTTTTTTTTTTGGTCATATGTGTTTTGTATGTACGTTTGAAAGAAACGTAATAAAAAGTGAATTTCAAAAGAAAAGAAGAAAGAAAAGCATCGGCCTAATCGCATGAGATGATGTCTCTGTGGACTACCTCAGAGTTTATCTGGCCAGGCCTGCAGGAGCGGGTGTATTTTTAATGTGGGTCTGAGGCTCCAAGGCTCCAAGGCTCCAAGGCTCCGTGGAGAAGTGTGTATGTGTGTTGGGGGATTGTATGTTTTTAGAAGAGCCGGTGGGTTTAGTCTCAGCGTCCTGACCAGGCCCCGGCCTCCGTTCATCATGACAGAGACTGTTAGTCTTTGCTAATCTGCTGTGTTCATCTCCGTGTCAGCAGAGTGTGCGGAGGCCGGGGGCTCTTAGTGCCATCGGAGAAAATGATTTCTCCAGGGGTGGTGGTGGTGGTGGTGGTGGAGGGGAGGGGGGGAGGTTTAACGCAGAGATCCCACATCGTTCCTCCTGCGGTCCTCTTAAAGTGACTGAAAAGATCAAAAGGCCATATGTACAACAGGTTGGATGTACAACAGGCGTGTCTCGTTTGATGCCAGGCGTCCCGTTTCCACGTACACCCTACCCCGTTTTCTTTAGTAGCAATGAATGACAAGCCAGAGGGCCCACCCCCCCCCCCCAACATGGCCGTCTCCAGCCACTTCATAAGTGGCCCTGCGTTGTTTGGCTTTCCTCTGATTTACGGCTTTTCCGTTCGAGATCTCT
The DNA here is from genome assembly GCA_034670385.1 of Hoplostethus mediterraneus. Lineage (NCBI taxonomy): Eukaryota > Metazoa > Chordata > Actinopteri > Trachichthyiformes > Trachichthyidae > Hoplostethus > Hoplostethus mediterraneus. The sequence goes on along the minus strand of JAXDDW010000162.1, from coordinate 363,357 downwards.
CAGTTTGTAATTTGTCTCAATTGCAGTGGATCGTTGGTGGATGTGCACTGCAACGCGTATCTTTGCATAGCGTCTCCACAGTTTATTCAAAATCATACACACACACACACGTACACACACACACAACTAAGCTTTCCAGACGTGCCACATCTTTTTGTAAATATGGTTTAAATTATATTTACCCTTGATTATGCCATATCCAACACAGCATTCAGAATATCTAGGCATTATACTATAACATGACACTGTCACTGACAAGCGCTTTACATTATTGTCAATTTGTGTATAAAAAATCAATAAACAAAAAATATACATATCTGGGCATTATGGATGTCCAGTCTAAATTGGCTTAAACAATTACAAATGTACATTTTTAATTTATGAAAATTCCAACATTTCCAGTATCCAGTATCAATTAGTATCATTACATTACATTACATTACAGTCATTTAGCAGACGCTTTTATCCAAAGCGACTTACAATAAGTGCATTCAACAAAGGTAGGTAAGGAAACTACTAGTCACCAGAAATCATAAGTGCATTTCCTTCCTAAACAAGCAACTAAGAGCATAACTAGTGTTAATGTAAGAGTGCAATAAGTTAGCAACCTACTTATCTTAACAAATGAGACAAATAGAGAATCGAATAAAACAAGAGCTAAGACAAATAAGTGTATCCAAGAGCCAGTAAACAAGAGCTCAGGCACATAAGTGACGACAAGTAGTCAAGGCTAGGAGGAAGGGTCAGGGTAGTGTCTCCTGAAGAGGTGGGTTTTCAGAATGATATGTGTAATATAAATATTGATTCACTCCTGCAGTATCAGACAGTTTGCTGCTTTAGCTGTAGACATGAGCATGAATGTTCAGTATCAGTGGGTAAATGCACTTTTTGCCATAGTTTTTTTTACAGATGCTCAAGGAATGAACCAGAATTGATAGATAATGCCATGTTGCTACTTGTAAAGTAAGTAAGTGTGCCACCTAGTGGTTAGATGAGGCATGGAGACAGCAGTGGGGTGAGATATTACCAGCTGCTGGTGTAAGAAGCGCTGGACTACTTGTATTTCATGTGTTAAAGCTCACTTAGTAACAGAGCAAGTCTTTTTGTTACTTTTTGTTAGTGTAGATGAGTCTGCATCCATCGTGAGGATAACCACTGCAGTTTAATAAATACAAAGTGAAACCGGCGTGGCGTGGCGTCTCAGTGTTTACCCTCCCACAGTCCAAACACAGGCAAGTCAGGTGCACTGGAGAGACTAACTTGTCCATAGGTGTGAATGTGAATGTGTTCACCCTGTGATGGACTGGCGACCTGCCCAGGATGTTTCCCTGCCTTCCGCCCAGTGCATGCTGGGATAGGCTCCCTGAATGGGAATAAGCGGGTAAAGACAATGAATGAATAATTGATTCCCTAGCAAACAAATCCATCGCAACCTGGCAGCTCCTCCAAGATGCATGAATCAAAACCAAAGGAATGAAAACTTTTGTTGCTCCCAGAGAACAATTGACAAAGCTTTAATATTAATATTTTGCATGCAGTCAAAATAAATATTTTCAGTGACATCCAAAATGGCCACTAGCTAAGTCTAAATCCCCATTTCACTCCACAGGTTTAAGCACCATGATATTCTAGTTTGTTGCTTAGTAGCAATGGCTTGCAGAAGGTATTGGTCCTGTAGAGGAATCGTGCCCATATTTATATGGGGGAAAAAACAAGTATTGAATATGTTGAGCCCTTCTGATTGACTGGGCCTGTAGACCGAGTTTTGAGCGACAGCTGATTATAAGCTTATAATGGAGATGAATGCATTCAAGTGGATTTGATGTGATCGAGCACTGCCAGCTCAGTGCTGTGCAAGAGGAACAGAGAGAGTAGAGCAGTTTCCTTTCCTTCAATTTATTTTTCAACGTCCAGGAGGGGGCGACCGGCCTACACGCTGGGGGATCGACCTCACCTCTCTAAACAACCTAACAAGTAGGACACACACACACACACACACACACACACACACACACACACACACACAGTCATCAAGTGTTCTGCCTGCCTGAAATCACAACCATGCCTGTAGCAATCTGTGAATATGCCAATTTCCAACTAATTTCAATTTTTTTTGAGTTTTCTTGTATATGTTTTTATGGATACATTCCTAATCTGATCTGACTTCATCCATGCATGGTCACTGGATTATTCCTGTTTTCCATTCTCTGCATCTATGGTGATTTTCTGCAGCCCTTATAGACTGTGATGTTGCTGTGCTCTCTTATAGGTGTTTTACAGGTGCACTTGTAGGCTCTTTTTAATGGCTCTTTTTCACTGATGTTTTTGCACTTTTTCACCTGAGCACGTGTCACTTTCTTGGTGAGACGTAGAACAGAAAAGAAAACTGCATTTAAACAATAGCGTGGGTGGTCCAATAGGCTCAGTCTGTGACATTCAAACTATCATTCTATATTTGTGTTACACCCAATGTGAGGTATTGGTTTGTAAAAAGTCTTGCAGTAAGGTAAAAGCATAACCTCTCTTGCTCCTCCCTCTGTCATGTACTGCCTGGGCTTTAAGGGGAACAGCCACCTGTGATTGGATCCCTGCCGCTTGACTCTGGACCAATGGGATCGCAGCACCTGAGCCGAGCAGCCAATAGGCTGTCGGGGCTGTCGGTGCTGGAGAGAACAGCCTGCAGCAGAGCCTCTCAGTACAACAATGCACACACTGTGGAGACAATACGGGTCTCTGAGGTGGCTCCCAGTAGGGTGAGACCGATATACTGGGCTGATTTTGGAAAAAATCATACCTCTGATGTGATGCAGTTTGATTGATTACATATTTATTGTAGAATTGATCGATACTGCACTGGTTGTCTATTGATCAGATTCCACACAAGTAAGCATTAACATGTTTTTTATTATTATTATTATTATTATTATTATTATTATTATTATTATTACGACTACTACTAGTAGTAATAGCAGCAGTAGTAATAGCAGTAGTATCCTGGGTTTCAATGAGGATATATAGTGTCCCATGATAAATGCTGTTTTAGAGACTTTTTCACCCTGCCAAGAATCAAATTTAAAAAATCCAACACTAGTCAAATTGAAAGAATATCGGTACAAAATACCAGCTATCAGCAGCTTCGATCCCATAAAAAATATCGGTCTCAGCCTTCAAAAATCCTTATCAGCCGAGCCCTAGATCAGACCCAGGTTCCCGGGGGGATCTGCAGGATTGGCAGGGCAGAGAAAGAGCCTGGTACAGCCTTTCCCTTCCCGAGCATCACATCGCTTTATCAACAGGTCTCCGTGTCATTCAACAATAAGCAACACCTTTGATAAATACCATCAAACAGCGTCATGTTGGAGGTTAAAGGCTCTAATTTAATAACATGATATTTTCTTCAAGTAACTAAGCAAGACTATTTGTCATATTTGTTGAGTGCAAAAAAGACATTTGTGCCGTTTTATTAAATTGGAGAATCTATTCTAATACCGACCTTTAACGCAACTAGCAACGAGCAACTTTTTTTATTATCAGATGTGGATCCGTAGAAAAGCTACAACTTCGTTTCCAGCTTGATGGTACACTCATAAACCATTTTCATATCTGTAACCTGGGGGCCATGCTGACCAGGTCCCACCGGACATCTGAAACATCCCACATACTCCTGTAGATAAGGACAGAAGGTAGAAACCACCTCAGGGTGTGTGTGTAATCATGATTATTGCACGAGCCAAAAAATACTCCTAACCTTTGAAAATCTAATTTATAAAAAAAACTAAATCACCATGCACTGTAATAAAGCATTTTCGCCATTTCGGTGTGAACTCACATTGTGTTTCTTTTCTAAACAGGATATGCTCAGAACAACATACCTCCTGTCAATAGTTTGTTCGTGTATTTGTTATTAACGAATATGTTGAAAAATATACACTTTTTAACCCGTCCGGGTCTCCGTAGTCCCCTTTTCCGTTGGCCTACAATAGATACATAACGACATACACACTGATCATTTAACAAAGTTGTGAATAATCTTGGCCTTTTTACCCCACGCCGTCACCAGTCATTAGTTATGATCCACGGGGCCTCCACGGGAGCCTATTGATCACTCATTGACTGATTGATTTAGACAAATACTTTTTTTTAGCCCAGAGTGCGAGGTCGAGTCTCTCTCTGTTAATTGAAGATAACAGAGTGGCAACAATGTCCGCCCCCCTTCTCTTCCCCTGTAATAGAATGAGAGTTTTGTGATTATCGCTGCAGAAAGAAAAGAAAATGAAGAAGAAGAAGGGAGGGAGGGAGAGGAGGGAGAGGAGGGGGGTGGCGGGTGGGGGTTCTCTAATTAGGAAGCGGGGCTGTGTGGAGGCTGTGGCCGGCAGGCAGGCGACAGGCGCCGGGTCCTGGACAAAAGGCTGTCTGCTGCCCTAAACTACACCCCCCCACCCCCGCGCACACACACACACACACACACACACACACACACATACACGCACACACACCCTCAGCTTAACCCTTTAAACTGACATACACACAGTGCTGCCGTATAATGCTCTCACACAGCCGAGGCCTCAACACCCAAACAGGATTAGTTCACATTTTCACTTTATGTAGGGGGCCCAAACAGGGGGGGGGGGGGGGGCATCGGGACATTATACTACATTATAGTTATTAGACATTAACTAGTTATTAGACATTATACTAAAATGCTGAAAAAAAAATAATGTGCGTCATCATAAGGCAAACAACTGCTAATATAAACAAAAATGACATCTTATCCTCGTGTAACTCACCTCAGTGTGACGCTACTTACTGTGACTGTATACTTTGAATTTCATGTCATGCGGATTTATGTCAGTCAAACAAAGGCGGGTGAACTCAGCAAATAAAAAAAAGGTGGGTAAACTGATTTAACCCTCCGCAGCGCACAGTCGGGGCTGTCCCACGGCTCCTCCTGAACACTTCACTGTGAATAGTTAAAAGTTTGCTCCGTAGCTGACGAGGAGGATGTGTGTCTCTGCGGCAGAGCAAGGGGGGAGAGAGAGCTCGCCTGTGTCTCCTCTTCCTATAAATACTTACATTACTAGACTGTTTCTAAAAATACGAGCAGGCACACAATACTTGAGGAAATACTGATAGACGGTGACTGAAGCTCAGCCCAAAATAGACCTGGATGGCCCAGTGTGTAGGAGCAAGTCCCATTTTAACAGGTGGGACACAAATAAATCTTAATACTACTACTACTACTATTACTACTATTACTACTATTACTACTACTATCACTACTATTACTACTACAACTGCTACTACTGCTACTACTATTACTACTACTACTATCACTACTAGTAGCCTACAACAACTACTAATGCTAATACTAATACTACTATTTTTGCTACTACTACTACTACTACTAATAATAATAATATTAATGATGATGCATCTTTGCCGTCTGTATTCTACACCACCATCATTTTCACAGCGTGTCTTCACAGTTGTCTGCGCCATCAAAAGGAACCTACATCCACCCTCGTGTAGCTCACCCATCAGCTTTAAATATGTTTTTTAGAATATGGGAATAAAACCCAACAACACTTTGTTTTGCAATATAACAGAACACAGGCAGCGTCGGGGAAACAGGTTTGTGCCTCTTCACGATTTTGCCGAGAGAGGGCGCCGCTGCCCCACGTGTGTGTACGTGTGTATGTGTGTGTGTGTGTGTGTCTTTGAGTGTAAGGAATATGTTGGGTCTATTTGTCACTCAATAGAGAACTGGCCTAGGCCTTTCAATGTGTACCTGTTTTGGTGAAACAACAATAATAATGATACTAATAATGATTCTACTACTAAAAATAATTCTACTGCTACTACCAATAATAATAATAGTTACAATAATAATGATATGTCAACAAACTTTCAACACAACGATTTTTTTATTGAAATTGTGAGACAATCAAAAAAAAATACCCGGACAACCAGCATAAACAAGATACTTTCATCTTTAAATATATTTATGAATAGATATGAATGATGCGTCCATTGGAGGAGGAATTGCTTTGAATGTCTCCTGGTTGGAGTGAAGTAACCTGAGGTGTTTTCCATGTGGAGCTCTCTGTTCCTCTGTAGATGTTGGTGGATGCGCACTAAACATGGCACACGTCTCCTAAATCAGCGATGCTTTCGTACAGTTTTTTTTTGTTTTGTTTGTTTGTTTTTGTTTTTTTTCAAACCAACAAGCGCTAAATAGCTTTCATTTTTACAGTATACGTCCATGAAAAATGAAAAAAAAAAAAAAAAAAAGCAACGAGTTAAATTCGAAATATATACACGCTAATATACAGCCTTGAATAAATTAATACCAATTGCATATTCTTGGATCCTAGCTTTATTTACACAATTTTTAATTTTTTTTTAATTACATAAATAGTTCAGAAACATTTTTTTTCTGGCAAGAAACGATAAGCGGTTCTTCTCAATTTTCACGCAGACGGAACTTTCACTATCCATCCCTTTTGAAATATAGGCTATGAAAAAAACGTGTTTTTGTTTTGGATGTAGCTTTATTTATACCATTGCGACCTGCGGGGTGTCTCGCGGCCCGGTGACGTGATGAGGCTCGTGCTGAGGGACAGAGTCACCGTGCTCTGCGGACCAGCTATAGATAACGACAACGCTTCAAGTTAACCAAACTCAAACACTCTTTCGGTTTTTCCACTTTTCAAAGCGCCGGTCAGTCTACCGGGAGCGCAGGCTAGACCGATACACGGGGCCGATATTGGTCGTTTTTTTATTAAATATCATCAAGTCGGTGTGTCCACCTCTGATGTGATGGACATGATGCAGTTTGATTGATGACATATTTATTGTAAAATTGACCAATACTTCACTGGTTGTCTATGGGAAGACCTTCACCTTAAATGATTCAAATGAGACATTTTAAGTTGATTTCACACAATTAAGTGTTTTATTATTATTATTATTATTTATTATTTTAGTGTCCCATTCTCTACATCCTGATCCCATTTTATTTATTCATTTGATTGTTCAATAATGTTTTTTGTAAATAAATTCTTCATTTAAAGGCAGTAATGTATCCCAGAGTTTCCCTACCATTGAATTGAATTTCATTAGTCTGGTTTCAATGGAGAGTTTTAGAGTCCTGTGATGATCTAAAAGCTGATTCAGAGGCTTTTCCATCCTGACAGGAATACAATTCTGAGGGAAACACTGAATAGTTTTTTGGACTGCTGATTGATCAAATTTAAATGTATTGAATATTGACACAAAATATCAACCAACGGCAGCTTCACTCCAAAACAATATCGGTATCGGCCTTCGACAGCCCATATCGGTGGAATCCTATAGTCCCAGTCTCTGTAATGTGCTGTACAAGACAAATGCATTATACTGTATGTCCACTGGTATTGGAGCCTTCATCCAGGAGAGTCTTCATCACTTGGGAGAGTCTGTGGATGGGGAGGGCTCCCTCTGGCCCTCCAGGCCGCTCACCAGTCTCTGAATGCTCTGCAGCTCGTTCACCGAGTCCTTCATTGAGGCTTTGGGAGAACCAGCCCTCCCGGTAGAGCCTGTCTTGTGGTTGCTGTGGTGCTCCGGGGCCGGGCTGGTCTCCCTGCTGCCCGGTTTAGATGATTCAGAGCCAGGGTTGAGGCTGCCGGACAGGCCGGCGGCGAGCAGGCTGGAGCTCTGGGACAGCGACACCGGGAGCTGGTAGGGGTTGAACCGGAGCCGGGGCCGGGACGAGCCCAGGAAGGGGTTCCTGGACAGTGGGTTGGAGGTGCTGGTTACCGGGAGGGCCGAGGCCGCTGCTGCAGCCGCCGCCATGTAGGTGTAGGGATACGGGAATAGACCTCCGAATGTAGGCATCGGGATGCCCTGGAATATGAAGGAGGGAAGACTTAGTTACCAGGACAGCAGGGTGATACGTGTTGGTGTCTGCTCACCAGGCTTGTTGACATACATTATCAATAATGATGGCATTGTTTTCAGTCAAGTTTAAATAGGATAAATGTGAAATAAACATATCAGTGAAATAAATATTGCCAACACACCCTCTGAAGCACATAAATGAAATTATTATGAGCACATCTTGAATTCTTAGTGTCTTTTTAAAGGCAGTATGGAGGACAACCATCTGATATGAAAAACAACAATATTTTTCTTACTTGTTTAAGTGTAAAACAATTTCTCACAAGTAGTTTATTCCATAGACGAGTGGTTAAATTGTCAAAAAAGTAAACATTATTAAATCATTATTAAATACTCTGAGTTGAATTCAAATGCTTTCTAGGCCTCCATTTTTTTCTGCAGAAAATATATTAAAACTGACTTTCATTTTACAGATCATGCTCATTTTCAGCACTATATCTACCCCAGCTCCGACAGACACCTGATAATTATTGCCGGTGTTGTCACTGTGAGCACAATTGAGTTGCAACTTCACGAAGATATTTACAGGTTTGAGCCTCCATCTGTAAAACTGGCGCCTAATCATTCCTAGCTGCTCGACCCAAAGCTCGGGCTTTCCCCCACAACGTTGACATCCGGTCAGCTCTACAGGTGTATACAAGCGGGAACCAAATCGTTTTCTTACCTGAGAGGCGAGCATGTGCTGGGACAGATGGAAAGGGAAGGGGCTGGGGGTGCCTCCCGTGCCCTGGGCGGAGAGGCTGCCATTTTCCAAACCACTTGCTCCGGATACAGAGGTCAATAGATGCCCCATGCTCATAGCAGAAAAAGCTCCGGGGGCCATGGCAAACTGCCCGGGGTGAAACAACAGTGGTGATCCGGTGTTCAGAGGGTTAAAGAACTGCTGACTGTGTAGGCCAGACAGAGCCAGGCTTTGTAAGTGGCCCGGGCTGAAGTGAGAGGGGCTCTCGGTCTGGACCATAAGAGGGGAGAAGACCTCCTTGCTGGCACTGATGCCCCCGGTCTCCGAGTCCTTTTTCGACAGATCGGTGGCGTCCTTCTTGTGCCTGCTCTCTACTTTGTCCTTCTCAAGGTTCCTTATACTGAATACGGAGTCATCCTTCTTTTCCACGCTGGGCCTGTCCCTCACTCGCTCCTCGCATCTGGAGCTGTAGGGGGACAGAGGCTCGGGTCCCGGGCTGTTGGAGCCGGTGCAGCGCTCGTCCTGATGGTCCAGCTCCTGCTCGCTGTCAGTGCTCGTTTTCTCATCTGGCAAATAGGGATTGGCACAGACAAACATGGGGTAAGCGGAGTGTCCCGTCATTCAACAGGGTAAAATAAAAACACAAAAATACATACCAATCACCTAAAAGTACTAGCTTAGCCTAAAAACACTAAAGATCCACCCCAACATATTTAGACAGTGTAACCATACGTTCCATCAGCAGAGAATTAACACATGGCCTGCATTTTATTTTTAGCTTTTCATTTTTTGAGAATAACATTGGTCAAACTGTAAACTTCTCAGGTACATGAACATTACAATAATCAATGTGGACAAGGAATATAGGAACATAGAAATAATAATAAGGCCTAGTGCTGATCAGATTCACAAAAATGCAGGTAAAAACACAAGAAAACAATAATGTCCCTTTAGAAATTAATGGAACTTAATTAACTAATGGGTGAAAAAAAAATGTTAGTTATGTGCATGCTGCTTCTTAAAGAGTTGCAGAGGGAAAACAAAACCTTTCCTTTATATCTCACTTTTTGTTGCTTGAGTGGTTGATTTTATTCTGTTTACATATATAAATATTACATACACATATGGTGCAGTTAGCTGCCTGGTACTGCCAGCTCTTGCATCATGATCCTATATGGTCAATCCGTTTGAGATTGAGGGATGAAATGAATTAATTCCCTGTGAAATCGAGCTAAATAAAGCTGCTGGTGGGGTGATCTCAGGGGCCCACAGGTGGCGCTATACTCCGACTGGTTTTGTATGTCAGGTGTGGTATATTCATATATCCTAATAAAAGCAGCCTATTTTTAAATCCTTATATCCAAGACAGACTATTATAATAAACCCTTTGAAAAGTAAACCCACCTAAACTCACTTTTTCAGGCTGACATAAATGTTTATGATGTAAATTACTAGTATGCGACATAGTAAGTGGTCTGAAAATGATTTAGGTTATACAGAAAATAGGTTATTTAAGGGCGGAAAGCGTAAAATTATGATAATTAATTATATTTCTGAAAATAGAATTGGTATGTTTTCATATTGTTGCTTGTATTGTTATGATGATCACCAGCTGGAGCTCCGAGTTTACCCTACTTTGGATTTACCACTACACCACCTGCTCTAAACTATTATTAAATCCTATCCTATCCCGTTATGTCTCGTTATCATAGAGCCTTCTAAAATACACCATTCACCTCGGCTCGTTCCTTTAGGCTCTCAAATAAATAAATAAATAAATAAATAAATAAATAATCTCACCTCGACTGGGCCTGTTGAACCGCAGCGGGCTGGTCCCGGCTCCCAGCGGGGAGTGGACGGCGTCTCTGCCGGCCGTAGGCTCACTGGACGAGGCGTCGGAGTCAGCGCCCTCCCGGTCCGCCTTGCACTGGTCCTCATACATCCGCAGCGACGGCAGGGTCAGTTGCTTCCTGTAACAAAATAATGATAATAAATAACAATAATAATCATAATAGTAATCAAAATATTCGTGTAGTTTTGGGAGATCACCAGACCGTACAAACTAAATGTATACAAGACAGTGGACACACATTGTCGGTAGTTTTGCAGGTGTTAGTCGGTAGTTTGATACCTTTTCTCCCTTCTTCCATTCCCGGTGTCTCTGAATCCTTTGGCAAACGGATTGTTGTCAATCTTCAGCTGCGTTATCTGCAGGGAATAAAACGCCAGAGTGTGAGGACGCTGGTAAACCACAGGAATAACGGAGAACCGGTAAGGGCCTCGTTTTGATTTTAATTATCATGGCTGCCAATGTACAGCCCAGTCCACTGACCTGACCCATATTTGGGGAGCCTGACTTTGCAGAGAACTCCATTGTATTTCGTTAAACACACACACACACACACACACACACACACACACACACACACACACACACACACACCTAACCCACTGTGCTGGACAGAAGCCACGGTAGGCCCTTGGATTTGCATTATTAATAGAAGTGTAATGATGTGCGTTATTCTCATTGGCCCCTGGAGGGAAATTCTGCCACTAAATATTTCTCTACGGGGCCACACAAGCCTTCTTTGCACAGCACAAAAAAGGGAGAGGGGGCACTACTTGAACAGATGACTGTCATATCAATAATTAATATTGTGGTTTGGATCACTGCTAGTTCATGCAAGTGTCCTATTGTGAATGAAGCCGTGCTTTATCCTGTTACGTTTATACTCCGTGGCACTGGGGCCAGTCAGCTGCTGCTGTCGGGGGTGGTAGGCACCTATAGAGCCCCCTCTTGGCCCCCATTGGCCCGTGTTGGCCCTCCTCGCCTTGCGTGCGGCTCTTCAGGAATTTGCCAGTTGACCAGAGAGAGGAATGCCTCGCAGCCTCTGTCCAGTCTGACTGCAGCCTGGTAGGCCTTTTAAATGCCTGCTAATCGATGGTGACTCTGTCATAAACTTTACGATTACAACAAGACCAGCCCCCCCCACCCACACCCCCCTTCCGACACAAAGCCCAATTAGCTTCACAGAGGATGGAGTGAAACGGAGGCTTACCGGTCTAATTTGTAGGCTACCAAAAGTAATAATTATTGGCTGCTGCTGGACCACAACAAAACACAACACAGCCGCTTTATATGTCATTCATCTCTGTTATTTTCACCATGTATAGAGTGCAGATAGGCCTCGTGTTAAACCTACAATGCAACAGTTTGCTCTGTAAATCTCGATTCATGACCAGCAGGCCAGCAGCAACAATTCAATGTCAGCAGGCCATTCTAATCCAGCTACAAGATCACGCAATAAAATAAATAAATGAATAAATACATAAATAAATAAATAAATAAATACATAAAGCGGAACATGGGAGTCCTCCTCTGCGGGGAAATTAGGCGACCTACTAAATCAGATTAGGTCTTAACGGGGGTGGGCCGTGTAGGGCATTTATTATGAAAACTCCAGCCAGCCAGTGTTGGACGGTCCCGCTGCACCGGCTCACCTTGTCGTTCTGATACGCCGTCACAGCCACGAAGTCGGTCTCCGGGAAGACGTACGTCCTGAAGGTGCTGTACGGGAGCTTGAGGATGTCGTTGGCCCGCACTATGTGGAACCGGGGCTGGTACTTGTGCATGGAGTTCAGGATAGTCTGCGGGAAAACACGCACTGTTGTAATAAACATCCACACAAAAAAAAAAAGGATGTTTTTTTTTTTTCCCTTTTCTTTCCTCACGCTAAAACATGACACGAGACAGTCTGTCTTAGAAGGCGCATTGTTATTGATGCTGTTATAATTACTGTGTAACATAGACTTGTCTGTAATTACCGAGGGGCGAAGAGGGGAAAAACACAACAACCTTACTAGCCCACACATGTAGTCACGAGGACTGATATGAACTCTGAGTGGCTCCTTACGCCTTTGACTTTTTATTTTAACCAATTTATAACGGGGAAAATAGAAATAAAAATATCCCCGTTGCCCATGCGCAGAAAAATGTCCCCAACACCAGTCCAATTTGCTACCAAGTATAATTATAATTCAACAGCTTTAAAACCCACAATTTAAATATAAATATATAGTTATATATATATATATACATATAGGACAGGCCTGTGTAAATGAGGCGTACCCTACCATAGAAAACAAAAAACGATCGCCTGTAACAGATTGCAAATAATTTTGTCTGTCATGTAAATGTTGCATTTGTTTCCAGTCGGTTTGTTGAGACGTGAACGCTCCAGTCATGTGGACCATGTCTTTTTTAATTTATATTTTTTTAACAGTCTGCATACATTTTATTGCAGTGGCAAAATATTCTAAAATGTGGTCAAATAATATGTAGAAAATATTGACGTTAAAACACGCACAGGCCCTGCTATACATATAAAGGCTACTATAGACAACTATAGACAATACTATATACAATACTATACAAAACTATACAACACAACTGTACTGACATGTACTGTACTGCAGGCCTACTATACTATACTACTATACTATGTGGGCTCGGCCATTCAAGCCCGTTTCTAGTTATTTCTCTCTGGCTCGAGCTGATCATACTCTACTTCATTCACAGGCCTTGTAAACAGTCTGTTTCTCTTCCCGATACAACCGCGACCAAAAAGGCCAAGAGCTAGGGTACAGTACAGTACGGTACAGTACAGTACAGTACAGTACGGTACAGCTGAGAGCAAAAAACGCCTGGTGAGATGCTGCTGAGCCTGCGGAGCCTGGAGACGCGAAGCTGTGGAGGCTCCGCAACACCGTGAAGCGTGTCAACAGAGACGGGGGGGGAAATACTAGGCTAGACACGCTGCATGTATAACCCATAACTATATTCTCACAACGCACGAAATGTCAATTCTTTGTCTGTGTAAGTGGTGTTGCTATTTCTGCACCGCCCTCCTGATACTGTCAACCCCCCCCCCCATACCTGTCTACTTCACATGTTGAAATTGCCACTCTTGTTTATGATTAAATACCGCCTCCGTTTTCTCTACCCTTATTTATTATCTATTTCTCTTTTCCGCATCCTTTTACTATTTTGACGGTGCACCGACAGGGAGAGGTTTCGAGCTTCATCCTATGAACGCACAAAGCACCTCGGCGCGTCGACGCGGACAGGCCTCGGCTACTACAGGGGCAACGGGGAGGGGGGAAGGACACATGACGAGTGGAGAAACCCCCCCCCCCCTCGCAGCTCAGCCTTGTACTTACAAATCCGTGCTTGTCCGAGATGTTGTTGGTCAGCTTGAGTTTATGGAAAGCAACAGGCTTGGCCATCCACTGCTCCCCGGTGGCCGGGCTGTCCGGGTGGATGTACATCCGCTTGGGCATCTCCGGGTCGGCCTTCCCCGCCACCATCCAGCGGGAGTTGTGGAACTTATAGCGGCAGTCGTCCGCAGCCACGATGTCCATCAGCAGGATGTACTTGGCTTTTTTATCCAGCCCGTTTATTCGCACTTTGAACGGAGGGAACATTCTCCTGCGAGAGATGGGAATAACGCACGGGAATTATAACGCGCCGTGATTCACAACACAACAAACAGTAGATCACCATGCGGGACTTGATAAAATGTGACAAAGGGGGTCATTCGGCGCGACACGGGTGTCTGGGCAGAAAACACACACACTCCTGACAAGTGGGAATATTGTAATTGTCAGATATTATTCTCCAGCAGGGGCTTGGCCGTCCAAATGTTGCATGCAATTAGGCGAGAAAAATACTACACATTTAGGCTACTACAGCAAAACTAGTGTGTGTGTGTGTGTGTGTGTGTCTCTCTCTCTCTCTTTCTGTGTGGGTGTGTATGAGAGAGAGATAGTGCGCGCGCGTGTGTGTGTATATATGTGTGTGTTGTCCAAGCCTGCAATATATTTATGACCATATCACTTCACGTCCCAGCTTTTTGAAGTGACAGCCTGTTTACAAAATCCAGAAGCCCTGCCGCCTCACTAGAACGCAGTTCGGTCCTGGTCTACAAAATACCGCTTACTGACTAAAACCCGAGGCCAGATTTTCTCCAACATATCACAAATACATAGCAGATCAGCCCAAGAATAAATCACCAATATTTCCACATAACCAATATTTTTTTTTATTGATTTACTAGTCTGGTTGAATAAAGCCAGTTTGACCCCCGAGATTTTGTCCACACATGAAATTAAAACAATTTTTTCAGTAAAAATAGATATAATGAATTAGTTCACAGTGCAGATTAATAATCCTAACTTTTATTTCTTCCCATAGCCTCGTCCAGTTGGCGTCTCTGTTTTTATTAATTCTGCTGGATAAATAAATAGTAGTGAAAAATACAACCACCGGGCAGCCTAGGCCTTACTTACAGGCTGCCGTTAAATAATGCGAATATTTTGCTTTTTAGCTGCAGCAAATACATCATGTGCAGCTCGTTCGCGGACCTACTGTTGGACGTTTTAACACACACACACATACGGTACTCGCGGTATCCGCAAAGCGAATTAAAGTTATGCGTAATTCTTACCTTCCGGACTTGGTAATAACCATCTCCGTCCCTAGTTTATGAAACTGGTCCCAAAGATCCTTGGCTTCCAATGTGACTTTCGGGTCGTCGTCCACTTCTTCCTCCGGCTCCAGGCTCTTCAGGCTGCGGAGATGAGCCGCCTGATGGTGGCTGAGGGCCGGGTGGAGCCCAGCCTCCGCCGCCCCGGCCAGGCCGTGGTCCGCGATGGGCTTGGTGAGCGCCCCGGGAGGGAGGCTGAGCGCCGGGAAGAAGGAGGGCTGAGCGGCCGCTAGGAAGGCGGACATGGGGAAGTCGGTCGGCCGATGAGCGTGGAAAGGGTGATAAGCCATGGCAGTCCCTGTAAAAACTGGATCTCTCATCGGTGCATCCACAAAAACCGAAGTGAAATAATGGATATTCAGTGGTATTTCCCTCCACCTAGAGCCAGTGTATACGTCCGCGTTTTCCCCCGAGCAATTAAATTTCTGCAAAAGAAGTACAGAATTTTACGACACGGTGCCAAACACCAAAACGCGTAATCAGAGGGGGTTAAGAAAAAAAAATAGCCAAGAGTGTGATGTCGACGCGCTCTTCCTCTGCTTTCTCCACCAAGTCCTTCAGTAAGAGCGGCGCCGCGAGGACAGAGCCGGGCTGCGCTGTCTGGCTCTCGGAGAAATGAGCTGCTTCTCTGGGCAGGCTGCTTCAGTCATCCCACACTGACTGGAGAGATGTGGCCCCGCTCACTGCAGATCTGTGACTATCTCACATGTCCTTCCTGCCTCCATCCCAACACTAATGAACCAAGCCCCTTTGATTGCTGATTTTACGCTTTCTGGACCAATTGTGGGCCCCTATAGGCGTGGTTCTGACAGCTCCGGCCAGACTCTGGGAGAGGAGGAAGGGAAGGGGAGGGAGGGGGGTGGGAGACAAGAAGGTGTCGGAAGCATTAGCAGTAAGAAAACATGTCAACAGAATAAAATATTAACCAATGACAGGAAAGATCGGGAAATCCCACCCCCATTTCCAAGCCAAACACCGGGTCAGCCCTCAGTTCTTGGCCGGTAGAGACATCACCTCTCTCGGCTTGCGTTTTTTACAATGTCGCCTCCGGAGCAAAACCAACCTGTCCACAGACTCAGTGTCTGAATATTCACCTTTTTTACACAGAGGACTGGCACTAGGTATCCACGTCTACCACTGCCTTTTTTTTATGAGCAGAGCAACTCACAACAGTAAATCCGAGACTCGCAACTTTTTGCGCTCCCTATTTTGGAGAGATTTGACTCAAAGAGTTCCTGCTCTGTCGGTCGTTTTATATCACAACAGACTTGTAATTATTGAACGCAATCGGCTGTTTTGGCGTTTAGACCTGAATTTGCCTCGCGCTATACCAGGCTGTGTCGGCCGTGTGTTGTGAATTAAAACCACACACACACACACACACACACACACACACACACACACACACACACACACACACACACACACACATATATATATATACACACACCCCAGGCTAAAGACATTTTTATCTGTGCGTTTTCCTGATCGACCTGACGGGAAGGCAGCAGCACAATAAAACGACACGGCTGGAAAAGACAAACCCAGATGCTGCGCGGAGAGGAAAAGAAAAACCAGATGAATGAATTTTGAGAGAAAAATCAGAGAGAGAGAAAAAGCGGTGAGTGCTCACTTCGATGCATGATAATGCAAACCCTTCCTTGTAGACTTTACCGCTAAAAAACAACCAAGCTGCTTGTTTATACTAACAGAGAATAAACTGCATCTCTTGCAGATCCCGTAGCTTGTTGTTAATTTGATTTTGAATTAGGCCTAAATAAATCAATTGTCAGTTAGGTTGTATTGTTTCGGTCTTTTGCTAATACGCTGTGCTGGTTCATGTCCCTCGCGACACATTTTTTATATCAGATTTTTAATTTTTACGCTTTTACGCTATTTTCACATCAGTGCGATAATATAATACGGTGCACGGTGGAGCTGAACGCAGGGCATGGTGGTGTAATCTCCGACACGTTGTATTTTGTCGGACAAGGACAGTGCGGGGACTCTGTGAGCCACGGGGCCGCCCCCCCCCCCTCCTTAGTATCTGGACTGTGCTCCTTTACAAATCCGTTCCCGGGGCCCTTGATTAACTTGGACTGGGTTTGTTAAAGAGCCGCCCGGCGCCAGTCGGCTGCTGCGCCACAATAAGAACAATCTCTTGTCTCTTTATATTTACCCTGAATCCCCTGGTAGTATCTCCAGTCCCACCAAAGTTGAGCGCCAGTTTTCTGCCTTGATTATGACTTGGTGTCAAATGTGAATTTGGACAGACAGCCGCTCTATCCTGGCAGAACGGACCTTGATCTGGGCCACGGGCGCCACTTCGACAGAAAAACTGAAACAAAAAGTGATAATCCGTCTGAATGAGACTGTCAGAGACAACTGCGCATTTCCTATTAACCCCTGGAACTCCGCCGTGTCTCTGCGGCTTCCGCTGACAAGCGTGCAAACCTCACTAATCCTGAAAACCTCTACTGATACCAAAAACCTCATTACTAATAAATATATAAATATATATATAACCTATTCAATGATTTCCTACCAAAAAACCCACCTGCTGCGCCCGATAAAAACACCAGTAATTAACATGAAGTAATAATCTAATTAAGACTAAAGGGTCAAAAACGGGCCAAATTGTTTTGTAGCCTATAAGACAAAAAAAAGTCATTCAAGAAAGTTAGAGCAGCCTGCAGTCATGTGTTGGCTCCGGAATGTGGAAAAAAACACACTAAAGAGCATGAAATGTTTGCGCATCTCTCCAGTGTATTGCACACTTGTTGCTTTTGCTTCTATCAGCTTCAGGTCGTGCACGGTGGCCACGCTTTAGCCCAAAAAAAAGGCCAGTAAGACCTATAGAAGACTGCGCGCGACCTTCAAGTTTCGTGAAGCCAAACGATTTTAATGCAAGCCCAAGGAAACACATCGTGGTATTGTGACAGCTTAAAGTTGTTGTTTTTTTTTAAAGTGTATAAACTTCACATTAGACTTTACAACTGGAAAACGATGACGCATTTTTAGCGCACAATCCGCAAAAAAAAGTTTTAGGGTTGCATTGCGGTGTAATATTTGCAAAACCTCTGGTGTAATTTGTCCGGACAGCTGACTTGTTTGGAATGCTGCACCTCAGATTTATGAAATGACAGACAGGGAGAGAGAGAGAGAGAGAAGGAGCTGAGCTGCCGTGGGAGCCTCATCTAGGACGGGTCCAACCTCATGCCAGACTCGGGAGCCTTTTTTTTTTTTTTTTTTTTTAGTAGAAAAAGATTAGCAACACATGGAGTGGGGATAACGGTTTTCTGACTGAATACTCCAACCGGGTAATTGTATCAACAACGCTTCTGCAAATTAGTCACCATTTATTTGTTCTGCGCCGTTCAACGGGTACGCGTCTAACCAGAGGAGAATTCTCCATTACGCACGATTTAAAAGCCATTACAGTCGGGGGGAAGGACTGTTCTATGCAGCGCTGCTGGTGAATCTAGAGGAGAACGGGCATATGTGGTGATAGATTAACATGGATTAAATATGATGATGTGTCGAGGAGGAGGAGGAGGAGGAGGAGGGGGGGGGGGGGGGGGATTAATGATATCAGACGTTAAATATGCGCCTCGCCCTTGTTTGGAAACGTCAGTGTCCGTTATAGGTGCCAAGTGGGGGATGGAGAGGTGCGGGACTTATACCACACCTTAGAAATCCAGATAGCATTATGATGGAGAGCAAAGGTCAAGCAAAAAAAAAAAAAAAAGAGAAGCCAAATGTACAAATAATCACATCAGGAGAGCATCCGGGACCAGATAATAATATGTCCAGCAATTCAGAAGCGAGGCGTTGGAAAGTTTCGGGGGCCAAGAGACATCAGACTTTGCTGTAAAGGTTAATACAGTGTAGCTGTTAACGGGCCGGCGTGGCACCCATAGCTGCCGCAGAGGTGAAGCTGATTAAAGCCCGTGCCCTTGGACCGTCCGCTCAATGCAACACGCGCAACTGCAGATGTGAAAACGTGCGTAAAGCGGGAAAAAAAAACAAAAAACAACAACGCAGGTCTATTTGCCCCCCCCCCCCCCCCCCCCCCCCCACACACACACACACACCCACCCACCCCGTGTCAGCGATACGGGCCCAAGACGCTCTAATTACAATATAACGGGACAGTTTGCGCCATATTCGTCTATAATCGTGTATTGTTCTTTTTTTTTTTCCTTCCTTCCATCGACATTGTTCCTTTCCTCCTTTCATCTCCTCATCTTCTCCTCCCATCTCCCCGCATCATCTCTCCGGCTATATTTAGCGGCTAGACTGAGGCCTTGGCGCCAGACCGTTTAAGACCTGTCAAAGTCCCTCATATTTCCCCTTGTCACATGGAAACCCAGCGCCTCCTCCAGCTACCAGCGGGCCCTCTCCTCCTCCTCCTCCACCAGCCCTTCTCCTCCTCCTCCTCTTCCTCCTTCACCTCCAAGGCCCCTCTCCTCCTCCTCCACCAGCCCTTCTCCTCCTCCTCCTCTTCCTCCTTCACTTCCAAGGCCACTCTCCTTTGCCTTTTCCTCTCCTCCTCTACCAGCACTTCTCACCCTCCTCTTGCTCCTTCACCTCCAAGACCCCTCTCCTTCTCTTCCTCTCCTCCTCCTCCTCCTCCTCCTCCCCCACCAGCCCTTCTCCTCCTCTTCCTCCTTCACCTCCATGGCCCCTCTCCTCTTCTCCTCCTCCTCTTACCACTGGCCCCTCTTCTTC
This sequence comes from Hoplostethus mediterraneus, assembly GCA_034670385.1. Taxonomy (NCBI): domain Eukaryota; kingdom Metazoa; phylum Chordata; class Actinopteri; order Trachichthyiformes; family Trachichthyidae; genus Hoplostethus; species Hoplostethus mediterraneus. The sequence goes on along the minus strand of JAXDDW010000162.1, from coordinate 343,461 downwards.
CTCCTCTTCTCCTTCCCTCCTCCTCCACTTCCACTCTTCCTCCTCCTCCAGCGACCACCAGGTCCTCTCCTCCTCCTCTCTTCATCTTCCTCCCCTACCGTCCACTCTGCTAAATGAAACATATCACTTCTCACAAGTAGCAAAACGCCCCCCCCCTCCCCACACACGCACGAGAGGGTGATATCAGGCTATCAATCCTATTATTCCAATTAATAAAATAAGAGGTTTTTTGAGGCAACAGTAAATCCCTGATGCATAAAAAAAAAACCATCTATAAAACAAACATTTGTCATAAAAAATGTTTTTGATTTTGATGACAAGCAGCCAAATTGAATCCTAAACTGCATCTCTGCTGGGTGGCGCACCGTGGAGGCTGCCTGTGGTGTGTGTAGGTGCGTGCGACCGGCAGGCAGGTGGGCCACCAGGCGGGGGCGCTATAGTGACCCTGGGGAACCGGAACGGAGTGACACCACTGGTCACATCCGCATGCATTAGAGCAGGGCTTCTCAGTCATTTCCATGCTATAGAAACACACACGAGGGCCGCAGACTCTTGGGGGCCCCTGTTGCACATTGGAAGAGTTTAGTTGTTGATGTAGTATTGAATTGTAGAAATGTCTGGAGGGGGTAATAGTGGTGAGAGTGAAACCTAGGACCACAATAGTCATTCGTTCTGTAATCGGGATGGTTTCTGGTGAATTAAATGAGTCAAATGAAACTGTTACTTCTTTTCCCGGGACCTGGAATCCCCTCAAGGATTCCTGGAGCGCCTCAAACCCCAATTTTTGAGAAGCAGTGCTTTAGACGTAAGATCATGACTTACAGCGTGTGCGTGTGTGTCCGGCGATAATGGCTATGACAAACCCTTCCACTGACATGTCCGCTTACCACAATGAGCGTTTCCAAATATCCCATAATAACGTAAGAAATTGTCATTAGTGTGTAAGTTTCTCTTTTGGACCTTCCCTCCCGTCCCTCCTTCTGTCATCGTGCCTTTAAGCAGGGAGCTTCCAGTGAGTACTGGGAAGGGTACAAGGGGCCCCTGTAAGGGCCCTGTTGGGCCCTCTGCACCAAACTACCTGATTGTAAAAGAAATTACTGGAGATATGAGGGACATCATTTTACTGTTTTAAGCAAAAGCGACAAGCAATTTATTCTATTAAATCGTCCCAATAAAACCAACTTCCACGCATCTGCCCTTGTTAGACCTAAAGGCGTTTAGATTAATTGTACTTGGGAATGGATCCCCTAATTGATTGATTCATTTTGCGGAAATTACATTCAAAATAAATCCTGGCTATGATCCTTCAGGTTCATTTGTTTAAAGATATTTCCCAGCATTATGAAAACAGACTGAAGGACTAAAGGCACGCAGCCCGTGAATAGGTGGATTTTGATCAAAGCTATAAATCAGGAGTTTATTGAAGGCATGAACGGAGCACGAGCATTAACTATTAACAACTTGTCTGGAAACAGGTTTTCTTTAACACCTTCAGCTCGCGGCTGCTTTGTCTTCCTGGTGAACAAAGAAAAGTGATTATTTATTTATTTACGCACGTATGTACGTCTGCATTCCTTTATGCATTTATATATATGTGTATTAAATTAATGCTTTTATTTAATTATTTAATTATTGTTTTTTTCTTTATAGTCACACAACACTTTATATTTCCTTCTCTAGGAAATCTAGCTGTGTATTTGTAACTATATTAATAATCTAGTATATCATATATACATTGATACTGCGTAAATTATATATAAGCATCAATTTCATTTAATTTTTTAACCTTTTTGTGGCGTTTTTGTGTTTGTGTTTTTGTATTCGTTGGCGTGTTATTTCCTTGGACTAAAAACTTTACTGATGCCAAGGAAATTAAAAATATATGTATACCATATTTATATATCCATTTATATGAAGTGCTGTATTATTTTCTCCCGTGTCAGTAGGTCAGGGTAGTTTCTCTAAACTGATGTTTTTATCAGGAAAACAACAGCTTTGTGTCTTAAAAACTATCCAGGTGATAACAGATGCGAGTGATGTTAGTTTTGACACTTTCAGACCACCTCCTTCTTTTTTTTTTTTTTTTACCAGACAAACATCTTTATATTTTCCAGATCTGATGACAGCGCCCGAGAAATTCAATTTCCAGCTCCCGCGACGGGAACATTGAATCACGTTACAGGCTGAGCAGGAGAGGAGCTGGAATTACCTGGGGTCCGGGTGGGGGGAGATGCTTTTTATTTCTCTGCTTTAATTGAATGAAGGGGGAAGAGTCTTTTTCTATGCGTTCAATTTCACAGCGCCGGCTCTCACACGACGCTGCGTTAGAAATAAGAAACACGCAAGACTGTAAAACTTCATCAGCAAAAGTTAGTTTCCATTTCAAATTTCAACTCCATTTCAACACAGCTAGCCTATATTATAAAACGTATTCTGATGACAGTCAAATATCATTATAGCTCCGATTTATTTTTATAGTCCAAACTGTGCAACCTGTGTTTAATTCTCGAAGATTAAATTGGCGCTTTGATTTAATTTCTAAACTACTTTCAAGGTGCTGCAAACCTTAATGGAACATTTCTGCATCGTTTATATACGGCGAATAATGCCATAATGTCTCGTAATATCGCGTTATGTCGGTGAAGTAGTGGCAAATATAAAGTTGGGCAACCGCCATATGAACTAAAATCATACTTTCAGAAAAAAAACATTAATTTCTTGCCTTTTTCCCCCCACTTTAAAGACCTCATCCTCATATAACTTACATCAGTTTGATGCTACTTACTGTGATGCATGCTGGGAATTTCATATCATACTGGTTCTTGGCTTAAAAGGTGGATCAACTATTCCTGCAAATAAAACAAAAGTGTGTATTTGATTAACCGCATTTGTAACTTCAAATAAACCCGAGCAGAACAATAGCTCTGCTTTGAAAATTGACACTGATATATGTGTTTCATCTGGGCTATATATGTCAGACGAAATTGAAGCTGATACAGAAAAACCCCGGTCATGCTCTTGATTCACATCTAATCTCCATCCAAGCTGACAAGACTAAACAGACTGAGCTGGGATCAGCGTGTGTTGTGTTTCTGAGCAGATCTCCAGGTCTGTCCCGGGGGCAGATGGCACAATATGCAAGTAGATCCGTTTCTCCAGACCGACGATTTGATTTAGAAGTGATGGAGCTTCTCCTGCTGCCAGTGCTTCTCAAAGTGGGAGTCCTTGAGGAGATTCCAGGAGGGGGGGCGGGGGTCCCCGGCAAAATGAGGAATAGTTTGATTTTACTAGAATTGATTTCAGTTGTATGTATAAGGATGATTATTGTGATCCTAGGTTTCACAGTGTAGACAGTTCTACAATTCAATATTAAATCAGCAACAACTAAACTTCCTATATGGGGGCTCCTGGGACTAAATCTGATCGAATGTGGGTGGGTTTGGGGGTCCGTGACATGAAAACATTTGAGAAACTTCAGGGTAGCGCTGTGTTTCTAAGCAGTCTCTCCTTTCACAGGGCATGCTGGATGGAGATTAAGGACTCAATGAAGACAGTGAGATGTGTTGGCAGTGCCACCCAACCCACCATGGGAGATGTTGGCATGCTGGTCAGGCACTAGGATACTGTGGCATGTACTGGGGGGCCTCAGGGGGCCCCACAGCTTTCATTCAGATAGCTTCGGTCGGGCTGGGTTGAACCGTATAAGGTAAGTCCCGCACAGAGGGGCCATGTTGAGGTGGAAGGAAACTCACAAACAACTTAAATGAAAACACCAAGTTTTTGGTGGTCAACTTACCCGTTAAGTGATGAGAACATAGACACCAAAATCATCCACGTGTCCCCAGTAGATTGTTGGTGTTAAGTGATAGTAGGCTCCATGCTAACATTTCAGCATATACTATGTTGAGTAATAGTAGCCTCCATACACTATGTTGAGAGATACTAGGTTCCATGCTAACACTTTAGCATACATTATGTAGAGTGATACTAGGTTCCATGCTAACACTTTAGCATACACTATGTTGAGTGATACTAGGTTCCATACTAACACCTTAGCACACATTATGTTGAGTGATACTAGGTTCCATGCTAACACTTTAGCATACACTATGTTGAGTGATACTAAGTTCCATACTAACGCTTTAGCATACATTATGTTGAGTGACAGCAGGCTACCTGCTAACACTTTAGCATACACTGTTGAGTGATAGTAGGCTACATGCTAACACTTTAGCATACACTATGTTGACTGACAGTAGGCTGCTAGCAAGTCTGACACTATTTCATGTGAGCAGCAGTTTCTAGATGTACAGTCTCTCATCTCCCACCACTGACTGTTGCCAACTTGGTGACTTTATTGCCAGATTTAACGACACGGTTCGAGTCCCATGTGGAATGGCAACTCCTGTTTTCAGTTTGCATTTACACCTTAACCATTTCGCTGACCTCCTTATCTGGAGCGTCTTACAAGGTACGAGGGTCAGTGTCTCTCGACAGGACACATGGCTGTTGGTGGGATGGAAGCTCACACTGCTGCCCTTCAATATTGGATATTATATATTATAATATTGAAGTTCAAAGTTCAGTATTATAGAGTTTTTTTCATAATTATATTAGTTGCCATGTCAATGTCTGCTTCTTTCTTGAACCTTAATTGTTGAACCCACTATTTTATTTTACAGTGACACTTATTCTCAACCTATTTGATGGCGGTTAAATATGAATTATATTGTGAATGATTACACATTAAGGAAAAATAGTAATATCTTTGTGTTTCAGCAGTGGCTCTGAAGATTTTTGGTCTTGTCACTTTCATTTGTAATGTTTTCTAAATATTCTAAATGCTATATGTATTAACATAATTGAAGAGAACAATGAAATAAAGAGTTTCAAGTATAAAGTGTAGTGTTTCTTTTCCTTTCCTCTTCCTTTTTGAGGTTTATTTCTATTTTATTAATGATTAATAGCAGCCAAATTGCCTTTTTATATATATATATATATACATTCAATCTGTTCTTAATGTCACAACTGAAGTTGTTTGTGGTTGAATTCATTTTAAGTATATGTAACGAGGAATAAGGGAATATTATTTTGCTAAAACATTAACATGTTTTTTTAATGACTTTTGAAGACATTTGAAGTTGTTTTACCCGTTTGCTTTTCCAAGTGCAAGCTCATTTCTTAGGAAGTGTTTCATTCTAATTGGACAAAGATCCTTATTAACTTTATGACTAGCAGCTTATTATTACTTTATTATCCTGAAATTCAGGCAGCAAAACCGTATATGAACTGATGAGATGAAATCAGTCAGCAATGAAGCATTACTTTAATCATTGTATTTTCGCTTCGCTCCATTGTTAAGTCAATTGTGGAGCATTCTTTCTAAATTGTTGCAAAGCAAAGAGCTGCTGATTAAAATGGATTGGACCAAGAATTATGAAATGAGTCACAGTTGTCTTTGCATTCAAAGTGGTTCATTTTGTATTTTTTTTAGAGAGAGCCAAACACACTTTCTGAATTCTCTCAGTTCTTCGATTCCTCTCAGACCAAAGAACCCAGAGTCGCCCCATAAAAAGTCCCTGTAACAACGCTTTACTGCCTGGCCAAAAAAAAATATGGTACTAATTACCAGTGGTACCGAGAACTGACGGTCACCAACTTGCAAATTTTGAAATGCACACTGTTAGGAATGCCGTTAAAACAATCACTAAAAATGAGACTTGACACAGACAGTTATGTTCCCTCAAAGTTTTATTATATTCCACTTGCATGAACGCAAGGCGAAGAACAACTCTGTATTTTACAAAACAAATATTACAGTCAATAACAAGCATGTGTTCTGGATTAGGGGGGGAATCAACTCATGCCCTTTTCAGTTCCGTCGTCCAGTGACCAAGCAGCATCGGGCCAAAAGCTCATCGAGACATGCAGCAAGTCCAACACTCAAACATATAAGATTGTATATTATTTTATTTGTAATTCTAGTTTTGATTAACGCTGAATTTCCAGTGATGAAATATTCAGAACCCGTTTTTTTCCTTCTTTTTTCTAAGGTGACCTCTTTCTGTGAATAGTGCATTTAGATTTTTCACCAAGTTCTGCAGTAGAAGGAAATTGTGAGCGTTTTTATTTGGAGGGATTGGCATTGACCTCGAAGCATACATCTTTCTATAAGGCTTTCTGATAATCAAAGTCAGTGGCAAACCTTTAAAAGAGACGGTCTGCACAGTATACACACATTTGAAGAAAATAATGTTTTTTTTTTTAGAGGTTTAGAGAGATCTAAAACTATACATGGAAAAGGAGTTTTGGTCAAAAGGTGGTAAAATACACACTATTGCATGATGGCTGCCAACAAGCCATGATCATTCAGGTCAATTAAAAGATATAGAGAGGGGGAATATATCTAAAGGATGTCAGAAACATATCTAAATTACATTGGAAAGGTGTCAGGTAGAAATGAACAAAATCAAAAGGCATGAAAGAATCAAGATGAATGCAGTTAAAACGGTTTCACACACAGGGAGGGAAAAGGAAGCTGCTACACGTCGCTGACTGGAATAAAAACACTTTTTCACAGTCTCCTTTTCTTATGGCTCATTCAGACAATAGGCACACCGTAAAACAGCTCACACACACACACACACACACACACACACACACACACACAGAGATGGCAGGCTGGGGGAAGTGACCGAGATCAGCCGCAGGAGAGAGAGAGAGGATGGCTGGGTTTCCCCACAGCGTCTTTGTCGACCGGCCTCCGACAAAACGGAGGTGATGCTCAACGCAGCGCTTGGAAATGACAAGGTAGGAGCTAGGGTTGGACCGATACCCGTTGGACTGATACTGGCTGGATACTTTTCCTTCAGATCAGATCCCTTCAGATATGAGGGATCTAATATAGTTTGTTTGATTACATATTTATTGAAAAATGTATCTATACACCAACCTGAATTTCAATGGAGAGTTTTAAAGTCCCGTGATGCACTGAATGCTGTTTCAGAGGCTTTTCCACCCTGAGAAGAATAAAACTCTGGGGGAAACACTGAATTACTGGAATGACAGAATGGAGATGGTCGAATTTAAAGATATTAAGTATCAGCACAAAATATCGACTACCGGGCCTCTTCAATCTAAAAAATATCAGCCTTCAAGTCCCATATCGGTCAAACGCGAGCGACAGCATGCTAAGATGCGCCTCCTTCCAGGGCTGCGACAGCACCAACGACACACACTGTGCAAAGGAGTACACCTGGAGGGACGCCATGTCGGTATGCGGCGTTGGTACTGCAATGCTCTGTCTGGGTGTGAGGGCAGGTCAGGTGGGCTGGACGGTGGTGGTTTCCTCCTGTTGGAGGGGGTGGGGGGTTGGGGGGGGGAGGTCTGGGGGGCCGGGGGTCGTCTAGGGGAAGGCGGAGGGGAACAGGCTGAGAGGCTGGCTCTCGTTGGTGGGCAGGGGGGAGCGGTAGCCCTCAAAGTTACGCGGGATGCTGCCGCTGGTCGAGCCGGAGCTGTTGCTGAGGGTCTCGATGCTGCCCTCCCTCTGCAGCTCTGGAGGGACGAGAGACATAGACGGAGACAGAGAGAAAGAGAGAAAGGTTAAATTACAACCATCAGGTTATCTATACCTTATAACAGGGTTCCGCACTAACTTGGACATTCAAGGACATTCAAGGACATTCAAGGACTGGTTTGGGGTAAAACGTGACATTGATCAAAGTTAGACATCGTTTGTTTACTCCTGTCAAGTCAAGAAATCCTGGTGAAATGATTCATTTTCAAACTGCTGCATCAACACAAATATGATGAGAGAGCGCTGAGGCATACTGGTGCATTTGGATGCAATAGCTAAATCAATGAAACACTTTTAAACCTCCAGTCATTTTCAAAAACCTTCAAGGCCATATTCTATTTTTCCCAAATCCACAAACTTTAAGAGGATTTTCACAGTCTATGGGAACCGTGCTATTAAACCACAACAACTAGCACACTCGCTAATTCTAGGTCAACCTGTAGACCCAGATCAGTCAGATATGATTGTAATTCTCATATACTGACTTTAATGTACTTAAACACTCTGGAGCTGCACTTATTATATACAATAACAAACAACCTACTGTCATATTTTTGCGGCTAATCTTTAACTCATATGACAGTTGAATTTTCAATACATTTCTAAATCTGTTTTGTCTCTATTTTGGTCTTAAGGGCTTCTGAGATGCATTATCGTTTCTCGAACTTCATAAATACACTTGCAGCTACGATATCAAGGGGGGTAACAATAGTTTAACAGGTGCTCAATCTATACCAGAATTGCAAAATAGCCCCCCACAAGGTGAACCTTTTTGACTGTGCCAGACACTGAAGACAATTTTCACTCATCATTTCCCCTTCAAATTCCTCAAAACATTCATACACAAGTACAAAAGTCATCGCCAAAAAAACATAACAGAATAGGTGCGATAGCCTCAGAAACACTACCTGCATCCATGTGTGTGTGTGTGTGTGTGTGTGTGTGTGTTATGCAGAGGAAGTCCACATCTCTGTTATCCCGGGGGAACAGCTGAACTGCCCCCCTTGCCCCCCCTGCAACATGCTATGGATGACACAGAGCATTTCCCTGACGTGCCACGCTGCTCGACAGCCGCTCCGACCCGACATCCCTCACGGGCTCGGAAAGGCCGGGCCGGCGCGTACGAGGAGCCCTCCCATAAGGAACTTATTACTATTATTACAAGCTGTAAAACATATCTGTCGATATGCGCACGGAATGGCAATGCGCGTAAGTGGCAGCGTAGTATTAAGGCGGTGATGCATGTGGTGTATTTTGACGTCCATCAGGCGTATAGCTGTCCTAATATAGCGGTTGTATTTCATCTGCTAGCGCGGCGCCCCCGGGGGCCGCTCCGCTGACAGTGGTCGACGCCCCGCGGTCGCTTTTAGAAACGAATGTGCAGCAACGTGCATCCGCGACGGAGTATTGACTGTCATCGGCAAATTGACGGCAGGATACGATCGTGAAAAGTTTGCGCGTGGCCCGAGAACGCCCGTTTAAATGAGCGTTGGTTTTCTGCGCGCGTGCAGGTTCCGCAGGGGGGCGCAGGGGGTTCGCATTATCGCTACGGCGCCAATTCTGATCAGATTTAATTCCAGGATGATTTGATTGTTGTGTAGTGAAAAGCGTCGTCCTCATAATGCTCTAATTGGGATCATTTCCAGTGAATTCAATTATCGTGAAATTAAACTAGTCCCCGTTTCGCTCGGGACTTCCTGGAACACCCCTCAAGGACCCCTGGAAGAAACCCAAACCCCACTTTAAGAGTCACTGGTATACACACACACACACACACACAATACTGTAGAGTCCTAGTTCATCCTCCTGCAGATGCTGAGGCGCTAACATCGGTACTGTCCCGGACACGGCGGCCCACGTGGCCTCCTGAGTTTGGGCCAGGCCACCCTAATACAAGCCGCGCTGTTATTATCCCGGCTAACACGCGACGTGCCACTCTGCTGTGTTATCCCAGCCTGTCCACCCCCCCATCCCCCCCCCCCCCCCCACCCTGTTTAATTCCCCCACATTACATGGGGCAGAAACGCTGCTGTAATCCCAAGGCGAGGTGAGGACTACTGTTTCACGCTGCCCTCCAGTAGGCATCACGCTTTGACCGATGTTGATTTTTCAAGGCCGATACAGCTATCAATATTTTTGGGTAGAAGAAGACGATAATTTGACCTGATTTTCAATTATCTTGCAATAGTTTGGATAGTTTCATGGAATTTAATCTTGTCAGGGTGGAAAAGCCTCTGAAACAGCATTTAAACCACGGGACACTAAAACTCTGGATAACACAAGTACTACTACTAATAATACTGCATCATACCCATCATATAACAGGGGAATGACACTGACTAGCTGACATTTGGTTTTTGATTTGGTTCTCTCTCTCTCTGTCTCTCTCTCTCTCTCACACTCACTCACTCACACACTCACACACTCACACACTCTCTCACACACACACACACACACACACACACACACACACACACACACACACACACACACACACACACACACCACACCACAGTGCTGGGATTTATCAGTCAGGATATCGGACATCTGTAATGATATCATTTTTCCAGACTGGGCTCCAGGCATGCAGAGAGAAGTGCTGGAGACACCGAGACGGAGACTCTCCTCTCCTCTCCTCTCTCCTCTCCTCTCCTCTCTGGCAGTAGTTCTCAAAGTGAGTCTAAGGACCTCCAGGGGTCTTTGAAGAGGTTTCAGAGGTCCTTGAGGGGGTTCCAGGGGGTCCCCAGCAAAATGATGAAGAGTTTAATGTCGCTATAATTTAATTCACTAGAAATTAGGCCAATTAGAGAATGTATACAATAACTGTTGTAGTCCTAGCTAGGTTTCACTCTCACCACTACTATCTCCCCACATAGAGAAGTTCTACGATTCAGTACTAGACCAACAACAACTAAAATCTTCCCGTGGGGTCCCTGGGAGTCCATGGCCCTAACGAGGATCTATCTGGGGGTCCAAGACATGAAAATGTTTGAGAATGCCTGATCTCTGCTTCCTACCAGCCCCGTCCTGGACTTCTCCTCCTTGCTAACTCCTTAAGTCTCCCCATACACTCCTTCCTTTACATCCTCTTTTTCCCAATTACAAAAGTCCTGCTGATACTTCACCTCTCTGCTAACCCCGCCCCGCTGTCGGCTCACCGCGGCCCCATTGCTTCCTCCTACACTCTGCTCCGTAGACTCCCCGGCTAGCCTTTTTTGCCAGCCGCTAGCCCAGCTGGAGCTGCAGTGTTGCAGTGTTATTGTAGGGCGCTGTAAGCTGCTGAACACCCCGGTAAAGCCCTAAAGGCCCTCCTAGTGCCACCTAATCCACTTCATTGTGCAACGCCTACCGGCCATTCAACAAGTCTTAACCTCTCACGCCCTCTACACAATCCCCCAGCGCTCTAATGTTGGGGATCTTGTCCTCTGGGGCTGATGTCACTAGGTAAACTAATAGGGTTATTTACAAGGCGTTTTCATCCAATGTGATGTGTAGATAATACTGTTTTGGAAAGGGTCCAAAGTAGCAACGGAAACCACTGTAGGGTTCCACTGTTATGGGCTTTTGAAGGCTGATTGAATTGAAGCTGCCGACAGCTGATATTTTCTGCTGATATTCAGTATCTTTAATTTTGAGTATTTCTGTGCCAAAATATGATGAACATTCAGTGTTTACCCCAGAACTGTATCCTGAAAAAGCCTCTAAAAAGCATTTAGACCATCATGAGACACTAAAACTCCATTGAAACCAGACTAATGGAATTCCTTTAGGGTTAGCAGCTCTTTAAGGCAGGCGCCTATTAAATGGTAGGGAAACTCTGGGATGCATTACTGCCTTTAAATGAAGTATTAATTTTCAAAAACATTATTGAACACTTAGATGAATAAATAAAATGTGCAAAGAAAATACAATTTTACTGAAATAGCATTTAGACCACGGGACACTAAAACTCATAATAATAATAATAAAACATGGTCATGTATACTTGTGCGGAATACAATAAAAATGTCATATTAGAAGCAATCAGGTTGAGGGCTTCCCATAGACAGCCAGTGTTGTATTGATCAAGTCTACAATAAATATGTAATCAAACAAAAAAATCAAGTCTGATTTTTAACAAAAAGGCCAATAATGGCCTGAAATACCAGGCAAACCAATATATTATTGTAATATATTAGAAGTCAAATGTATTTTTTCTATTTTTTATAAATATGGTCATACAATCTGGCAGAGATAGAGTGAACATGTGAGGAAAAAAAAAAGTGGCCAGTTAATACCTCATCAGCCAATGGTCAAAAACGGTCCAGTCTGCACCCTCGGCTGTGAACGGGTCTTAATCCGCTTACATTCTCTCTCTCACACACACACACACACACTCTCTGACATACACTCATTTTCATACAGCACATAAACACACAAGCATATTCACACGCAAGCACACAAAATCCAAAAGCTCAAGTGCAACAAAACTGTAGCTACTGCAGTGGTGCTGTAACCCCAACCCCTAATAACCTCCGCTACATGTCTAACCCTGACCTAATCCTAATCTCAAGCCCTAACCCTAAACTAAATTTAACTTTAACCTTAAACCAATAGGTCCTTCATCTCAAATAACCCCTTGTGAAAGTGAGGACTGGCCTTGTGAGAATGTTTGGCCCTCACAGGTATAGAAACACAAAAACACACACACACACGCCGTCCCTGATTGGCAGTGTGTTGGCGGTGTGTGTCGTGTGTGTGTTGTGGTGGTGGGACTAAACTTACTCAGAGTGGCGAGGAGAGAGGAAGGGATCAAAGGGAACACAAAGGAGCTCTTAATCAGAGGGTCTGTGCCAGCCAGGCCCGGGTAGAGCCCCATCCATCTCTCTCTCTCTCTCTCTCTCTCCCTATGCCTCTTTCTCCATGACTCTCCCTCTGAGAGGCTGGGATGGGGGCAGTAACCCATAGCGATACTATACTTATCCCGGCTGATTGTTTTTGTGTTTTAACTTTAATCTCACCATTGGCCCCAGCTGGCTCTGATTAGTGCTCTCACGTCACATTCCAACCCCCAACAGTCACACACACACACACACACACACACACACACACACACACACACACACACACACACACACACACACACACACACACACACACACACACACACACACACACACACACACACACACACACACACACACACTTATTCACATACATACTAGGGTTAGACCGATATAGGTTTCTGGAGGCTGATAATGGCATTTTTGGATTGAAGCCACCAATAGCTGATATTCGGTGCCGATATTTATTATCCTTAAATTTGTCAATTTTCATGCCGAAAATGGCGTGAAAAGCCTCTGAAACAGAATTTAGACCATCAAGGGACACTAGAACTCTCCGTTGAAACCCTTCTATTTTGATGACCACAAAATCATCACCATGTGCACAACTGATGGACCTGGGGATACCACACATTCGGATGACCAGCTCTTTCCTTGAAATAGACTAACCAGGTGAATCCAGGTAAAACCTAAGATCCTTCTACTGGGACTCCAGCAGTCAGCTTACTGCAGCAGCGTTCCCGGTCAATCCAATTGACTAACCGGGGAATGAGCAACTGAGGGATGAGGTCAAATGAGTTAGCCAGTGTAGAAACTGACGCAAATGTTGGATGCATTGGGCCCGCATTCCTGTCGAAAGCCCTCGACACTTTGAAGAGTCGGGCAAAAGCTGTTGCAGCTTAAGGTGTTCCTAATGTTTGGTTCATTGAGTGTAAACATATGTACATGTCGATCTCATTTACACCTAAAATACAATCTGCATCTGGATATGTTATCTGGATAATGAACAATCCAATCATGCCATTGCATTTGGACCTGGTAATTATGTGTTCTTGCTGCCCGCATTCTGCCCACATCGAGATTGCATCAGATATTTTTTGGCATGCACCATGCAAACCAGGCATGTGGCAACAAAACACAACACGGCAGGTGATGTTATTGTACAGCTTGGTTACTTTTCCTTTGTTGTGGAAGGGCTGGTATTCTATGACGCTAGTAAGAGGTATGGCAAAGATCCGTTTCTACCCACGCCAATGACGTTTCCACCTGTGGCAATGACGTTTCCACCTGTGGCAATGGCTTTTCTACTTGCGGCGAAGACGTTTCTACCTGCGGCAATGGCATTTCTACTTGCGGCGAAGACGTTTCTACCTGCGGTGATGGCATTTGTACATGCGGCGATGGCATTTTTACCTGTGGCGATGGCATTTTTACCTGCGGCAATGGCATTTCTACCTGCGCAGATGGCATTTCTACTTGTGGCAATGACGTTTCTACTTGCGCCGATGGCATTTCTACTTGTGGTGATACACATTTCTACGAGCGCCGATGGCATTTCTACTTGTAGTGATGACGTTTCTACCTGCGGTGATGGCATTTCTACTTGTAGTGATGACGTTTCTACCTGCGCCGATGGCATTTCTACTTGTGGTGATACACATTTCTATGAGCGCCGATGGCATTTCTACTTGTGGTGATGACGTTTCTACCTGCGCCGATTTCATTTCTACCCACAGCAATGACGTTTCTACTTGTGGCAAAGACATTTCTACCCACGGCAATGACACTTCTACCCCGTGGGCAGATTCTTTCTCACAAATCCAAATCCATACTGTACAGATTGCATTCATACCTGACTGACTCTAGGGTAAGATCCAATCATAATGCGAGCCAGATCCCATCACATTCCCATTGCAGTACGTGCTGTGTGCATTCACATCGCGTTTTTCATCCAGATAAAACATACAACCAAACACCTACTGCGTGCGTTTATTGGAGTTAGCCTGAAACTGCCTGTTATTTTTGAAAGATTTTTGAAGATTTTTGAAAATGCAATAACTTTAAATTCAACCACTAAAGAAAAAAATCTAATTTGAACTATGTCTTCATTAAACATCTTTATAAATAGAAGTCTATAAATGGAAGAAATGTTGAATTCCTATAATATGGGACCTTTAATGCTTAGCTTAGTCCTAATGTGGCAAGTAAGATTTGGCGTACTGATGGCCAGTCACTTTTCACCTTAACAAGAACTGATGATAAAACCTTGAGGCATGCTGTAGATTGGATCCTACCCAGCAGGCCACTTAAAGCTGCAAAATTCAAACTCTGGTCTTTGGAGGGCTCAGATGGAAAATTAAGTCAAAGAAATACTTCTGGGAAGCCTGCAGGTTTCAGACAAAGCTCCAAGTCTCAACAATGCCCAGCATCACAAAATGAATCTATGTTTGTACCAGATTTCTTCATCTATAGCATTGGCATGTAATTGTTTCATGCTATCGAGTGAATTAATAATGTAGTATGTAAAAATACCATGAAGAATATCAACTGAAAGTGAATGTGTGTGACCCCCTTCCTCTGCATGGTTCTTAGAGAGCTGTCCAGCTGAATGACTGAGCCCACATTAGCGGGAAAGCTCATTAACATCTACTGGAGATGATCCTGATGGACTGTGAAAAGCCAGGCTTAACACACCCTCCTGTGTAACGGACGACAGACATTAATGATATCACAGTGCCAGGGATAGAGGAGGCTGTGGACACACACAGCATAGTGTGTTAGGCTAGACGGCATTTGTGTGGTTCAGATGGTGCCACATATTGGATGTTGACTGCACTTTTATTGTGAACTTTTTGAAATTCTGATATCACTTTTTAGCGTTGTCTACTTTTTACCACCATGGTTGTCAAGAGCCACATCATAACTCTTCTATACAAGGATGCTATGAAACTATCAGTGCTGTAAAAGTAATTTTGTAGTGTCCTGGTGGCTCAGTAAGCTAAGGTACATTCAATGTAAGTGCGATGTCCTGGGTTTGAATCCAGTCCAGGACCTTTGTCACACCATCTCTCTCTCCCAGTTGTTTCTGTCTCTATACTTTCACTTGCCTAATAAATACAAAAAAAAAAATCTTTAATTGAAGTAATTTTGTCCATTTCAATCATGATGCCTCTCAGAGTAGCTTCCCATTTTCTTTAGTAAAAGAGTATGGTTAGGACCAGGGAACTATGCAGTACCTTTTCATGACAACGTTGCACAACACTTCTGCTTTGTTCAACACAGTCCAACTATTGACAAAATCTACCTCAGGTCCTCACGTCAAACGCTCTAGACTAACCTGGATCAAACACCCCTCAGTTTTGTTTTCCCTTGTTCACAATGTGACCATTTGCGCTTTGTGATTCATGGGGATCGCGTGGCCGGCTGTGAGACTGCTATCCTGAATTCATTGTCACATTGACCGATGATATTTCATTCAGATCTTTCACAGTAGCAAAGAGTTGCTTTACCCTAGTAGTGGGTGCATTTAAACACGGGCTAATGGTGTCCAGCCAACACACTGTTAAGTCCAAACAGAGTGCATAATGGCCTGAATGCTTCAACTCCCCAGGGGAAAAAATCACGTACAGTTCCATGAATCATGATATTAAAATGGCCGCGTGATTAAGGAACACGGGAAAAAGAAAAGAAGTGATTCATGGGGCTGATTCAGGCCCTTGAGCGGGGACTTTCTCCTCCTCATCTCTGACTGTATATTCTAAGCTAGACTAGCCCCCCATACAAACCTAACCACAGCTATCCCGGCGGCTGCTCATTAGAGTGTGTTATAAAGGGGTGCCAATGACAGGCTGGGATACTCCTGACACTCTACGTGGGCCGCTTTGAATTAGGCCTCTAATGAAAACCTAGTGGTGACCCAGGCCTTGCTAACCCAGAGCAGACTGACAGCCGCCTCACAACTGGACACTCCTATGGAACTGACTTTATAGGCCTGCTGCTGCGGCTGTTCTAAGATATGGGTCAAACTAGAACAACACCAGAACCAGACAAGATCTATCAAATGAGCAGCAAACATTTGCGATGGATGTTCTACTGATTAATGTTTAGTTTAACTGATGGGAATTCCTTGTACAGAGATGCAACTAGAAGTGATTCAGCTGTAGGTTAGATCTTGTAGAGACTTTCGGAAGGAAGCCGTGGGCGTGCAGGTTTCATGTACTGGTAAGGCCTTGGTAAGGCCTTCCGAAACATTCCAAAACTAGAGTTACTACAAATTTGCTGATATATTGGGCCATTATTGGCATTTGATATGATGCAGTTTGACTGATTTCACATTTATTGGATAACTGGTTGTCTATGGGAAGCTCTTAACCTGAATTGATGGAACATTTTGATTGGATTGGATTGTTTTATTCTTATTATTTTCATCCTGGGTTAGTGTAGAGTTTTTGTGACCCATGATGGCTCAGAAGCTTTTCCACCCTGACAGGAAAAAAATTCTCTTGGAAACATTGAGTATTTTTTTCCGGCATGAAAATGGTCAAATCTAAAGATATTGAATACTGGCACAAAATATCGGCTATTGGTGGATCAGCCTTTTAGAAACCCATATCAGTTGAACCTCATACCAAATATTGCACTCTCCCAAATCACCTCCATTCCCAAGGGGTTCAGATACATCTCTACACAGATGCGCCACCATGGATGCCTATTCATTCAAGATGCAAGGCCCCGTGCATGGTGCCCGACAAGTGTCCCTCTAGTTGAGGTGGCTCGTGTGGCCAAAGCAGTGTAGCTTCCTCTCCTCTGAAGCAGCGTGGGCTGTTGTGGAAGGTCTAGCTCCGTCCTATACATACAGAAACTGTCGAGATCTACGTGAGCATTCCCAAAAGACCAATCGCGCACCAAAAGGCATTCAGATGGTTCCACATGGGTAAGCACTTCATAAAGCGAACAAATGCCTTCGTAGGGCAACAAGGAGATGGGAACACATCTGAAATATCCTAACGTCAACACACAAATAGACACACACACACTCATGTACACACACACTTTGACGTCCTTTGACAAGCTGAGTGCCGGAGAGCCTGGCCTATATGGTTTGGGACAGGAGGGCTGGGCTCAGCTGAAAGAGGTTGCTGGTGTTGGTGTCTGCTGAGGAGACTGACGGACAGCACAGCGTCAGGAGGCTGCCGCTCATCATCACGTCACGTATTCCACCTGCCACAGCACCGCGGCGAGGTAAGGGCCAAATAAGGCTGCTGCTGATCACAATGTTTGTGTGGAATTTTTGTTCTTGTCAGAGCGGGAAAAAGCCTCTAGATCATGGGACAATAAAACTCTCCATTGAGACTCAGGACACTACTACTACTGCTAAAAACATATTCGTACCCACTTGTGTTGAATCTGATTAAAATGTCTCATCAGAATCAGTTCAGATTAAGGGCTTCCCATAGACTACAATCCTACAATAGATATGTATATCAGAGGTGGACGACACTGACTGGACCAGATCCTAAGGCCAATATCAGCCTTACTTTTTTTTATCTTAACCTAGGCACCACAGTAATACAGACATCACACACACACACATATACAATATACACACACACACACACACACACACACACACACGCTCATGGGGCTCTCCAGGACTCAAGTGCTAAACCAGGGCAGCGGCAAATGAAAGCAAACTCATGTTGGACTACAGAGCTCGACAAGGTGCTCCATTAAGCGCAACACTGACGTACTACGGGTACTTGTGTACAGGTTAACCCTGGGAGACCAAGGAGACACACACACACACACACACACACACACACAGTCAGCAAAAGGTCAAAAGGGAAAAGTTCAAGTGGTCTCTATAAAGGGAGTCAATTAAATGGCTGCTTCAGGACCAGAGGCTAGACACAAAGAGGAGCATCCATTACCTATAGATTGCCTTTATATACAGTAGCATAGCGGCCTTTCAGGGGGACACACGTTTTCTAGCACTCTTGCAGGCTATTTGTGCTACACTGAGTTCAAATAAAGGTTCATTGTCGGGTACAAAAAGGTCAGCTTTCAACCTAGGGTTCAACCTCCGAGAAGCAAGACTTTCTTTTTCTTCCTTCTTTGTTTCTGAACAAGCCGGATGCGGGGCAAGAGAGCAGAGGACAAATGGTTTATATCGAGAAATTAGTTACAAGAACTAAAATAAGAAGCGGAAGCAAACCTGCAAGGATGCAGAAAGAAAGGGCGCATAAAACGACAAATAAAGCAGCCGAAACAATACTCTACACGGACATACGATAATCGCCATCGCTCCGTACGACATAACTGTAGATGGCCGCCGTGTTTTCCAAACCCTCATTTTCTGACCCCCCGAAGCGGACGGTGCTTTGGAGTTGTTCTGTCGGGGGAAAAAAAGGAAGAGCGGTGATCCGGCCCTCTCAAACCAATCTAGAGGTCTGCCTGGGTCGAAAAGCTTTCCCTCAAACCTCTTAACAGCAAAATAGACCATGTGCAAACCAATCAGCGGCTGGAAATAGCTCCGAAATGTCAAAGGGAGCTCTTACCATCTCATGTGTAATTGGACCGGCGGACATCCTTCTCTCGAATTATCGTCGGCCTACGCCAGAAGATTACGCCACTTATCATTAGGGGCCATTTTGGCTCGTTTCCTAATTATTGAATTAGATGGTGCTATATTCCATTATTTGCATTTGAGTGACGGGGGGAGCAGGGAGCAGAAATAACATTATCTCTATAGTACCGACATGAAACGGATCTCTAGTTGTTTTAATGTGGCTTAATCGTGGCTGAGCTTTCATCTTGGGGCTGCACAGAAGGATCCCCAATTAACAGTGGGCCTCATTACAATACCAGTCTATAGATGAGTGCAATTACACAGGGCATAATATCATGGCTTCTTCTTTGCCTTTTGAGTGTTGAATCCTTGTATCCTTTGTAATTGTTTGGGCATGAAATTGGTCAAATGTAGCGATGTTGAATCCAAAAATATCGGTATCGGGCAATATTTTTGACCAAAACAATATTGGTCAAACCTTAACCTGTTTTCCGTCGATTGCTTTTATGCTTTCATTATCTTTTACTTCTTAGAAAGACGACTGGCAGATATGCACACACACACACACACACACACAACACAAACACAACACACACACACACACACAGGCGGGATGTCCCCAGCTGGACTGGGCTGGCTGTTAACAGGAAGTTACAGTGTTCTGGCAGGCTGGCCCAGCTCGGCTCAGCTCAGCTCAGCTCAGCTGCCTCTCCATTATGTATCCCATCACTTATTCATGTCACCATATTTTATTAATACACACACCCGTACGTAGGTGAGTGTTATGAGAGATTGTGTGTGTGTGTGTGTGTGTGTATATGCGCACATAAGTGTGACTCTGAGCAGCAGAATATGTGTGAAACACTCCATAGGTCTTTCCTAAGTGTGTGTATGTTGTTATGGCTGCATGTGTGTGCATACAAATACGTCCATCTACTGTAAATGTTCCGCCTGAGTCAGCGTTATCGAGTAGGGTGAGACGGATCTGGTCCAGTCAGTGTCGTCCACCTCTGATATGATGGATATGATGCAGTTAGTTTGATTATTTATTGTAGAATCGGTGTGTACGTGATCAATGTGTGTGTGTGTGTGTGTGTTTTATCCCACATAGGTTTATACCAGACAGTCCAAACTCCAAACCACTCGACTGCAACGCTGTAAGAAGCATCGGCGGTTTTAGGAAAATGGCCTCGGTACCTATCTGAGTGACGGGTCAGTTCACGGTGAAGCGTGTCGGAAAGCTGGCGGTTGGCTCGGGCGGGGCGGGGCGGGGCCAGCGCTGGCCGGGGCCAGTTCGGGGTGGAGTGGCTCGCCCCGGAGCCACGAGTCCCATTTCTGATGCTCTGGCACAAAGTGTGTTTTCCAGCCTCTTGTCTAGGCAACCCCCGGAACAGACAGACGGACGGGGGGCTTTAAAAAGCGCTTCCCACCACTCTACCCATCTCTCCCTCTCTTTCTCGCCCTAATTCTCTCGCGCTCGGCCCCGCTCACCCTCCTCTTCTGTGAACCCTCACAGCCCTGTGTGCCTCTCCCTTGAGCGAGCTGTTAAGTGCAGTCTCCAAAAAAGTCCACAAAAAGCCCATTTGCAGTAGGCTAGGGCCACACACACACACACACACACACACACACACACACACACACACACACGTACGGACTGACACTAACACGTGTAGACAAATAGACACACACTTACATTCTCTCTCCCACACATGCAGCCACATTTCTAGAACATATACACTAACACACACATTTACACACACATGTACACACACTCTCTCTCTCTCTCTCACACACACACACACACACGCACACGCACGCACACACACACACTTTTCACACACCCCTCTGGGCAAATGAGAGTGGCAGAGGCGAGGTTGGGATAAATGATACAATGATATCCAGGCCCGACTTGTCAGTGGAAGGGAGGGATGAGGATGAGGAGGAGGAGGAGGACGAAGAGCAGGGGGAGGGGCAACGGCGGCGGCTCTGAATGCGGGAATTATTCTCCGTCGTCTCACACTGTCGCCGCGCATTACTCTCAAGCTCTCGCCTGGCCGCGGAGAGAGAGAGAGCGGCCGAGAGAGGTGGAGAGAGAGCGGGGGAGCGCCGAGGGGCAGATATATAACGACCACACTCTGCTTTCACACTCGCCGCCTCTTTTCTCGGCACCATACTCTCCGGCCTCGGCCAGCCTCGCATTCCCTCTCCTATTCTTTCACAGGGTTCCCGTCGTCTTCTTCTTCTTCTTTTTTTTTTGTTTTTTTCCTCCCTCCTTTCTGTCACGGCTCTGCTGAGTAGCTCTCCGGGAGAGAGTGCACTCATTTGCTCTCCCTCTCTGTGGTTAAAGCAAAGGGGACAACATGGCCCTCGGGGCATGTCACAAAATGATTAACTAATAGTTTTTAGTTTGTCAAGTATCTGAATGGTGTGTGTGTGTGTGTGTGTGTGGTCCATTGCGTGACTTCACAGTCTGTACATTAGGCTGGCTATTGAGACCATAGGCACCACTATGCTATGTACAATACACATGCAATCGTACATACGTGGAAGCTGCGACTAGACAGCTGGCTCAGCGCTGGCCATGTTCACGCCAATTGAAATGGGAGATGCTGAAAGACTTCGATGGATAAGCTCACGTTTTGAGGAGGCCTGGCCGATTCATCATCTTGTCCAGTTTTTTCACACACTGAAAGGTCACTTTAGAAAACCAAAAGTAAGTGTCTGTGAGTGTCCACCAGCCTCAGATAGTCATTTTCTTGAAAGAAGTAGGGAAAAAAACGAAGGAAAAGAGTGTGAAAAAAAGTGAACGTCCAACCTAGTTTCCATGTCACAACTCGCCGACAGCGTCTGGACCACGTCGAGACATTTTCCAAAGCAACATCGTTGGATGTTTGTTTGCTTGCACTATGTTAGGAAGTGATGTAAGAGAGAGAGGCAGCCACAGACAATGCAAAAAGCCATTCAAGACTGTCTGTGCACATGCATGCTGCAATCACTGGTGTGTGTGTGTGTGTGTGTGTGTGCAGCGCTGAAGCCAACAGACGCACTGTACTAATTGATAGGAAAAGAAGGACCTCCAAGCTCCCCCCACACCCACTCCCTGAGTGTTTCTCTTACGATGGGTATCAGTGTATTACAACAAACCTAAATAGCAAAGGAACCAATCAGTCGGCAAGGTAATAGCCTGGCTTTGTGTGAATGGAGTCAGCGGCCAATTCAAATACACAGTTGTTTCTCTGAATGAGCAACAGGCAGGCAGTCTAGTTTCCATGTACCCCTAATAGCCCAATTAGGTTGGGGACTTTTATGGAATGATTTACATAATGACAACATTAAAGGGCCTATTCATTTTTATATAACAGCAAAATTACACGTTGAGTGTTTTTTTTTTTCTGTAGAGTTTATTTGCATGACCTCAGACTCCAAGAGAGCTCACAGAGACATGGCTTTGTTATTATATGGTAGATGGATATAGACTAGCATGGTACAATGGGAACAGCAGCACGTCAGAGGGTAGGCTCCATGCTAACACTTTAGCATGCACTATGTTGAGTGATAGTAGGCTCCATGCTAACACTTTAGCATGCACTATGTTGAGTGATAGTAGGCTCCATGCTAACACTTTAGCATACACTATGTAGAGCGATAGTAGGCTCCGTGCTAACACTTTAGCGTACACTATGTAGAGCGATAGTAGGCTCCGTGCTAACACTTTAGCGTACACTATGTTGAATGATAGTAGGCTCCGTGCTAACACTTTAGCGTACACTATGTAGAGCGATAGTAGGCTCCGTGCTAACACTTTAGCGTACGCTATGTTGATCGATAGTAGGCTCCGTGCTAACACTTTAGCGTACGCTATGTAGAGCGATAGTAGGCTCCGTGCTAACACTTTAGCGTACGCTATGTAGAGTGATAGTAGGCTCCGTGCTAACACTTTAGCGTACATTATGTAGAGCGATAGTAGGCTCCATGCTAACACTTTAGCATACACTATGTTGAATGATAGTAGGCTCCATGCTAACACTTTAGCATGCACTATGTTGAGTGATAGTGGGCCACTAACATGACCTAAAAAGTGAGAAACTGAAAATTTGCTGCAGCACTAAAAAGTAAAAGTAATCATCAATGATATGAGGCAGTGTGGCAATTTTGTGTCAACTTTAGTGTATGCTAAAGTGTTAGCATGGAGCATTGGAGCCAGTGATCTACTGGGGACCTGTGGATGATATTGGTATTGGTATCCATGTTCTCATCACTTAATGGGTAATTTGACCAACAGGACAGACCATCTCCCAGAACTTTAATATGAGCTGTGTGATGGCCCTTGGCAGATAATATACTGGTGCACTTAAGTAGTGAACTCCAGGCCACGTAAACTCTTCTGTCTGAAAGGCTACTGAGTTCTGCTAAACGTAAGTGAGGATGCAGTCGGCAATTTTGGAGGTGTAATGAGAAAGTAATATACTGAGCAGTGCAACGAATTACTGCTCCCAGGGGTAATAAGTAAAACACTGCTTTTGAAATAAGTAATATTACTTTTTTCAAGTAACAAGCCTAACACTGGTTAGATACATAGATTACAGGCTCTTAGCAGTTTCCAGTGGCATTAAAACAATAAAGGCATTCTATTTGATAGGTTATTTTAATATACACATTCATCAAATGGAAAAAAAAACACTTTGTCCAAATGGAAAAATGGCATGCTATTAGTAAAGTGCGATGCTGTCTAGTATAATATTGATTAGTAAATGGGGTGAGAGAGATAAGCAACGTGGAGGCTCTCTCTCTCTCCAAGAAACTTTTAGGGAAACTACTAAAGGAAACCCTCAATCTGCACCAACAAATTACATCGACAGATATTCCCTATTTCAAACTTTCCTCGTCACTCGCACATACTGTACACACGCACAGAGCAACATATGGCCACGGGGGTAATGTTTTCTATGAGGCGATAACATCAGATGTGTAGCGGGGAGCCTCCCAAAGCCTCAGCCAGCCAAAAGCCTACAGACCAGGTTTCAACAGCAAAACGGCCAATAACAAAGTCAATCAGAGGCCTGTCTGGACCACTTTGGACCAGTTTAGAAAATGTGTGCACACACCCACACACATGCACGCACATACAAAAACACACCTATATGCACATATACACAAGCACGTCCAATGCAAACACACACATACTTGAAAGCATCCACACGGGCACAAACAAGCATACAAACACATGTAAGCATTAGACAGAGTTAATAAAACACACATATGCATCCACATTCATCACATTCATACACATACATACATGCACACACACCACACACATATATATATATACATATACAGGGAATAGCTCCCAGCTCTTTGGTGCTGATAAGGTTCCCCTAAATATTTGCAGTGAGTCAGGCGTTGAGAGAGCTGCTTGAGTGCGGTGGCGGTTCAGACAGCTCTATTATTATTATTAGTCCCAGTTTCCCCGAGCTGGACTCCAACAAACAGAGCCGGATACGAGTCAGTGGGCGTGGGTGGTCTGCGGCGTGCACCGCCCCTTACCTAATCAATCACCTAAGCGAGACCCAACACGCACGGCTGAGGTAACAGCAACACCAAAAACAAACCGAGCACCGGCGGAAACACGAGCACAGCTTAGCCCTGACCTTCATTCACGTTTCACGCGTTGAGTTCTGATGGCACCGCGAAGCCCTACCCGGACGGGACAAGAGATATCTGAAATAAGTGTCCCAAAACGAGAGAAATGGGAATGTCCATTTTGCCGTCAAGGGTTATGGGGAATTGCAGGCAACCTGCAGCACCGTTGACGCATGAACAGAAAGGTTTTTTTGTGGATACAGTGGCCAATTTCTCTCTGACGTAAATCTGTCACGCAGGAAAAACTTGGATTTATCCTTCTAAAGATATACACGTGTAGCTGTGGGTGTGAATGATTGCTATCCAACATAGAACTGTCAGTATGCGCCATGACGCATGGAGAACAACATTAAAGGAGGCTTCAATAGCTCCATAAAAGTTTCTGAAAGGCTTCCTGATTGGTTAACTGGGTCAAATATTTGGGCTAGGAAGCCAATAGCCCTCCTCCGTGTAATGTGATAATCAACTGTAGGCCTACCCAGAGCGCAAGGAGACTAGTGGGTGATGCTGCATGCTGCGATCTCACATTATCGCCTGGATGTTTTGGAAAACAATGTAACTTGAGCTTTTCAATATTAGATCATTTTTTTTCCCACCGTAATATCATTAAACCGTTTCCTACATTGGGACCAGAGCAAGACGTGAAGCAAATGTGTTATCTCCTCCCAAGCTAATTCAGCATCGTCTGTCCTCGGCGGCTGATTCAAGGTGCCGTGCAGATTCGCTCTCGGCGATCCTGCACCTCCCACATAGGGGTATCGGTTTCCCCGTGTCCCCTTTTTTGGTGGTTTAACCGCTTCAGACTGTTCGTTTCCATCACAGAGTTGTCAGAGCACCGCGGCGGAGAGCTCGCCGCTTTTAAAAAGGGAAAGGGGAAAAAAGGTGACTTGATTGGTCGTGATTGAAGCCAGGCCCGCCGCACCCGTACTGATAATGTAAACCCGTTTCCATCTGTGCCGCAGGTGCGCTCTGGACGTGAAGTGACCGAAAAATCAGTCACCACGCCCTGAGAGCCATGGATTCATAGTAATAGAGCCCTTTGGGTCTGATCTCAGTGTGGGCGGAAGAACGCCGGGAGAATGTGAACAGTCCCTTTCCTGATGAGAATTCCCAAAGGATTATTTGGCAACACTCTCAGGGAATGTTTTCCGGAAGTTTTGCTGCTTCAGTGTCTGCACAGTGCATAGAAATTGATGACATGGCAGATTTGGATGAGAGCAAAAATCAAATACAAATCAGAAATAGGCCAGATATGATGGAGCTTCCTTCTTTTTTTCCCTCAGCAGCTTCAGGAGGTGTCAGTCTGTAAAACCTGCACTGAAACCTGCGTCACCCTGCCTTAAGGAGCTGCTACAGTACCTCGAGTTTCATCAGTCTGGCTTTCAATGGAGAGTTTTAGTGTCCCATGATGCCGTTTAAGAGGATTTTCCACCCTGACGAGAATAACATTCTAGGTAGAGATACTTGTATTTTTTCAATTTGACATGAAATTGGACATATTTAAAGATTTAAAGATAAAGGTTTCCAAAGAGGTTTGTTTGGAATCAACAGAAGAACTGGGTAGTTAGCATGAGCAGCGATAGCCACCACGGCTGAACAGACAAAGAAACTCAAACTCCATCAGCAGAAAAATCCATGGAGAAAGACATCACAGTTTGATTGACAGGTGATCTCCGATAAGAGCAGTGCAGAAACACCACAGTGAGGCTGAGAGACAAAGACGGAGACGAATGAAAAATGAAAAAGCGATATTATGAAATATCAAAATAAGAGCCCCATTGTTTCCAGGGCGTGTTGTGGAGGGGTCCATCAACCATATGGCTTCAATGGAATTTATGTTGGGCAGGCACCAATAAGACAAATCCAGTTAGCAACATTATATCATTGGGGCCAAATCTAATTTCTGCCCCAGTGTGTTTTAGCCCTCGGTGGCTCTCTGTCTCTCCCTCTCTCCCCTCCTCTTCTGTCTGCTTTCTCTCCCTCCATCCATCCATCTATCCATCTCTCTATGTGAGTGTCACCTGCCCTCAGAGCTGGCGACGCTGGGTCTCGGCCTTAGCGTGAGAGCCCCATCACCCTGACTGGAGGCTTTGTTTTCCCTGTGAATCTGCAAGTGTGTGTGTGTGTGTGTGTGTGTGTGTGTGTGTGAGCGTATGAGTGTGTGTGTGCTGGGGGAGAATGTCAGAAACGGTGATTTGTTACATCAGCCAGCATTCCAGCTCTGAGATCCTCTTAGTGTGTATAGAAACACACAGAGAAAAAAAAAGAGGAAAAAAAAGCTTGTTTGTGTCTAGCTGGGTTTCCATCCCACTGTGTGTGCTTTTTTTGCTAATTATGAATTGCATTGTGGGTAGAAATCACAAAAGCTTTTTAATGCTCGCTTGAAGCTTGTTGATGAAGACATTATGTAACAAATATGGACATGGACATGAAGAAATGATGACCCCGACCTCTAGAGATGTCATACCTCCCTTTAATCCCTTTAAGTCTCCATGGCGACCATTAGTCGGTGCATTAGAATATCACCAAGTGCAAAATGTGTGTATCTGGCAGCAGAAAAGGTGTGTGTGTGTGTGTGTGTGTGTAAAATCAGGGTCAATGTCTATGTTAACAGCTCCCACTATATATCTAAAGGCTGGGGGCCACAGCTCCCAAGCAAATGGAGACACTGAGCAAGATACCATCTGCCTCTGCCCATCTACGTCTCACGCCAAGACACACACACACACACACACACACTCTTTTAACACGCCATGGACAGTCTAAATTGCAACGGAAACACTTTAAGTGCGTGTATCAACGCGGAAATCCCAACAACTGTGAATAATTAAATGAATGCCACAACTTCTGCGGAAAAAAAGCCTCCTTCTTTCATCACTTCGCCCCCGATCTGGAGTAATATCCCCCATGTGCTCAGAGTGCCAAAGTCAAACACACACATCTCTCCACTCTCCACTCTGAACCGGTTCCTTTTCTCCTTTTCTCTCCTTTTTCCTTTAAGCCTTTTTCTTACGACAGTTTTTTTCTGGTTTCTACCCCCCCCTTCCACTGTCTTTCACCTGTTTGACTTTTACTCCAGAATGAAACCACTGGGGGAAAAAAAAAGAAAAGTTTTTAAAGTGACTTAGAAGTCACGTGTACACACACAAAATGCACAAAAATGAATGAATGAACAGTTTTCTGCATCATTGTGCACTTTAATCTGGGGTTTTTAGTTTCAGTTTTGACTGATATGAGAGTTTTCGATTGCAGGTGCAGATAATACCTTTAAATGTGACCGTTTTTGTGGCAAACAAATCTAAACATTTAGAAATGAAGACCATGGGACAGCAAAAACCTCAAATGAAACATACTTTGTGGAATATGTCCGATTAGTATGAGTTCAGGTTCAGGGCTTCCTATACACAACCGGTGTATTCTCCAATAAATATGCAATCAATCAAACTGTATCAGAGGTGGACGACACTGACTGGACCAGATGTGATTTTTACTAAAACTACATAACACCACCATCATCCTCGCAGCACACATGAGTCTGTAGGAGAGCAGTACTATTAGATTAGCCAACATAGACTGCAGCCTGTCTGTCTATATGGATGGGTCAACCAACCACCACGCCACAGCACAGCCCGAGGTGAAGGAAATGTGTGTGTGTGTGTGTGTGTGTATGGGGGGGGGGTGTTGTTGCAATGTAATGTGATCAGTAATGAATTTTGTGTTGCATTAAAGGGGGTGGGGGATGGGGGGGGTGGGACAAGAAGAAGAGGCGACCGACTACTAGTGTCCGGGAGTCTCCACCAACTAATCCAATGAAGAAATAGAGAGGGAGAGAGGAGTGAGTGTGTGTGTGTGTGTGTGTGTGTGTGTGTGTGAGGGGGGTGCAGTAAAAAAAAAGAGTGATGAGAAAAGGGAGAGTGAGAGTGGTAGAGAGAGCTGTAGTCGCTATAAATGAACGGCTACAAACGAGGTTAGGTTCTAACAGAGAGAGAGAGAGGGACTGGAGATGGCTAGGGATGGACGGGGAGGCGATAGTCGATGCTAAATCCATTAGGTCCTTGTGACCCCCCCCCCCCCCCTCCCCCCAATACCCTCCTCAACCCCTGTGGCTGGCTCTGGCCCACACTATACAGCTACCCCCCCCCCCCATTTAAATCAAAGGAACTCTTGTTCACTTAAGGAGGGGGAAGAGAGAGAGAGACCACTGCCGCTTCCTAAACGAGTTAACCATTTGGACTGTCAGGGCCAACGGCATGCCTACTACACACACACACACACACACACACACACACGCACACACACGCACACACACAGATGCAGGCAGACAGACACTCAAAGTCAGCACACATATATGCCAAAAGCCAAGTACACACACATGCAGAGCGTCCTGTCGATGGTGAGCTAATCCATCATTGGACCCTGGACAGGCAGCAGAGCATTTTGGGTAATGCAAGAGTGAGGAAGTCGAGCTAGCTAACTAGACACTGAGCTGTTGTGGGCCTTATAATGAATGACAATGAAAAACAATGACCCAGATCGTCAATGGTGTGTGTGTGTGTGTGTGTGTGTGTGTGTGTGTGTGTGTGTGTGTGTGTGTGTGTGTGGATACACTATACTACACAACATGCCTCTATTGTGTATCCAATCCAATTATGGCTTTTGATGGAGACGCAGCAAAACCCTGAGCGTGTGATTACCTATCTGAGTGTGTGTGTGTGTGTGTGTGTGTGTGTGTGTGTGTGTGATGTCCATACTCCACTGACCTGTGGCGGATCCCACTATATCCCGGGAGGGGGACTCTGACATGGCGTCGGCCAGTCTCTCCCGGAGGCCCTCGTCGCCAGCGTCCAGCAGGCCCATGTTGTGTCGCGGCACGCCGAAACTCTCCGGCCAGCTGCCGCACACCTCCAGCAGGGTCACGCCACGGCCATCGAACGGCCCTGTCCAAACACACACACACACACACACACACACACACACACACACACACACACACAAACAGAGGAGCTTGATTTCCAATTCAAGGCTGCACTGATACCAATGGTGGACTATCCAATACTAATACACTATTTTCTCATTTTTCATGTTAAATATGGAAAAACAACAAGTGCATTGTACATTGCAAACAGATTACTACAATAATCTAAAATTAATAAAATAAATTTAATAATCTCGTACATATTTCTGTATTGTTTGTCCTCGTATTGTACTTTTTTCTTTTTCTTTTTCTTTACTGATATGGACCTATGTGTCTGAAATAAAGTTAAATATAATAATAATATTGGTAATATTGGTGCATCCCATTCCTTTTCACATTCCTCTACAATTCCAATAGTTTGTGGAAGCGTTTGGCTAGCTCATAAAAGAGGCATTTCAAGTTCCCTGGTTTCCTGATAACAATAATCATTTGACATTTTACAACATTAGATGGTTTGATTTAGGTTTTACATTTTGTGTGCTGGACTTCTTCATTGTCAGTGGGCTTAATCCTTTGTGGAGGAGGTAACGTTAGCATAGCAGGCCTTGCTAAGTTTATGTTAGCGGTAGCTTTAGTTGTTCAAGGACTACGCTGACTTTTGGGGAAATTGGCCCATTGGTCAATTTACCCTTTATGCGATGAGAGGATTGGGAGAAAAAAAAAGCCAACACCATCTCTGGATTACTAAAAGTCTGTCTTCTTACGTTAGATAATGGTAGCTAGCTAAAGGCGCTTGATGTACAGTAAGCTAATGCGTTAGCATGTGCACGGGACAGAGAAATCTACCAGAGACGCAAGAGATGTTGGTGGTCCTCAATTTGAAACATGTAGTGAGCTATTACTGGAGGTTTGATTTTATTACATGAGTTGCCAAGATGCTTAGCTAGCAAACAGTGACAACATTGTAAACCTTTTTAATGTGGACGTCCTCTTTACTGCATTAAACAACTAAACCCAATATGTCAACCTCGCCACAAACTAAAGTGAACCTACTAAGGCAACGCACTCAGGTCCAGCAGATCAGCTGTTTTACAATTACAAAATCACACACCACAACTTGACCACAAACAACTTCTACCCACAATGCAATCTGCATGCCTGTCAAACCAAATCCGCACAGCTCTACACTACACCTTAATCTTTTCTGTCTGCCGTAATTTCTGCAATCAGAGAGATCTTTCGCTTTGGAGCCAGAGAGTCTGCAACCTGTTTCTGTGTGTGTGTGTGTGTGTGTGTGTGTGTGTGTGTGTTTGCAGCCAGTCAGGCAGGCAGGCAGGCAGGCGGACACTAAAACAACTGGTTTATTCTATTAGCGTGTTCATTTGGCCTGGTCACTCTGCCTGCCAGCACTGAGAGGTGATAACGTCTGAATGGGATGATTTAGTGGCGGGTGCCGGAGCGTCCCGGGGCCTCGGCAGGCTAGAAAACAAGACGGCGTGCGCATGACGTCAAGGGTTCAACTCCAGATTTGTCCAATGTCATCACCTTTTCCCCCTAACAAATACCCAGCAAGCGTGTGATGGATGGCAGCACGCTGGAGGGCAAGTAAAGAGACGAGCACAAAATCTACACACTATGAAATTACGGCGTGATAAAAGCTTCTGAAATCGAAAATATTAAAGCCGCATTTGGAAAGATTTTAATATAATAACACACCTGTCTGATCAGCCTAACTCATGGCGGTAACAGAGAAGAGCTCATCCACCCAATTAGAAGTAGTAGATTCACCCTATTTGCCACTTGGAGCGAAACTGCCTAGTGCAGCTTTAAAACAGCTTTGGAAACAGTTTTG
This sequence comes from Hoplostethus mediterraneus, assembly GCA_034670385.1. NCBI lineage: Eukaryota > Metazoa > Chordata > Actinopteri > Trachichthyiformes > Trachichthyidae > Hoplostethus > Hoplostethus mediterraneus. The sequence goes on along the minus strand of JAXDDW010000162.1, from coordinate 312,087 downwards.
AACTGATGTCGGGAAGATATTTAGGTCCATCTGATCATGGTCTAAATGTGGCAATGCGCTGCACAGGACCTGAAGGAGATCTATTTGTGACCCCGATGAAGATGTTTTGGAGTAAAAGCATTTCTTGATACAAAATATTATTTGCACCGAGGCAATTTCCAGTGATTTCCATGGTGACCACTTCAAAAACCCAGGAGCTATCGACCCTCTTCCTCCCTCCCATCATTCCTGTCACTCTCAACCAGGGTTAGAACCACATATCTAGACCGATCTTCGACCGGTCAGTGGGGTCCACCTCCGATATGATGGATATGACGCAGTTTGTTTGATTACATATTTATTGTAGGTTGTTTCTAACTCACTGAGTCCCTTTTTAAAAAAAACACTCATGCAATCATGTTTTACTACCATGCATACGGTGGCAGGGGTGCACATAGATAAGTATGTGCCTGCAGTGCTGGAGACCCAGGTTCAATTCCCAGGCCAGGAGGACTTTCTTGGCATTTCGTATTCTGGATTTAAGTCCATTACTGACTCTAAAAATATAATTATATATTTATCCAACATTGTGCTGGTGAAGCAGTTTTGTATTTATAGGAGTAAGTTATTTCTAAAGTTTGCTGCTGCCCATGTCACTAAACAAACAAGTAATAACGCACAAAATAACTAAATTTACACCACTAATCATCAAACAGGATGTCGGAGCAGGACATGACGCCTGCGGGGACGACCAGAAAATTGTGCGGGTTCGACCAGAACAAACATGGAAAGAGACTCAAGAGGAACTGGATGCTAGCCTGGCAGTCTGTTGATGAAGACTGGCCTCCTCCAACACAGAATTTCACAGAATCAAAACCAATAAATTCCAGCCACCAGGACGCTGATGATCGTGGTCTCTTGGGGTAAAGGAAGCAGGGGGTTTTGGGGTAAACGCGCCGTGAAGTAACCACTAAAAAGACACTGTTTTCCAGGGAGTAAAAGTAAAGGGATTCTATATAAAAAATACAAGAAAATAAAAAAATGTATGTCATGTTTCATTTGATTGTGATTTTCAGGAACCTGTGGATACCCTGCTGGATGGGCGAGGACACTCCTGCCTTCATCGAGGTGTGTTGACATGTACAGCAAATCTGGGTCAAACCATCTGCAGATACTTGTCATGGTTTGTTTTAGCCTTTAACAATGGAACAATTGCCAAAAAAAGTTCAAGTCAATCAAAGGGAAGTACTAGAAAGTCAATTCAATCAAATGTAACGGTCCGCATGGGGAAGCTGGGTGGGGGTTGAGTATACTGTATACCTGACACTACTGTTCATCTAAAACTACTTGGAGTGCCAGATGCGAGTGGCACTTTAAATCAGTTTTTGCACACACACGCACACACGCACACACGCACACACGCACACACACACACACACACACTCACAGAGGAATGTTTCTCCAGTGGGTATCAGTAAAACCCCACTGAACAGGCAGGCAGGATGACATCAAAGGAGTGGAGACGAGGACAGAAGAGATCCTCTTTTCCTGGAAAGGCCAGCATCCACATGGATAATCAGTGTGTGTGTGTGTGTGTGTGTGTGTGTGTCTGGGAGGAAGGGAAGATGTGGATGGAGAGAGAGAGATAAATACGGAGGCAGCCAACGGCTAGACCGATATGTCAGGAATAGGTTGAATCACTATTCACTACTCATCAAGCAAAAGAGACGTTTGTTTACAAGGTCTCACTGTGTTAAATTAAAGGCAGTAGCCAATTGGAATTACGTCATCGTCACACACACACACACACACACACACACACACACACACACACACACACACACACACCAAGTTACCCAACAGTAAATCAACCAACTTGGAGCACATAATAACATCATAGCACCTCTAAGGCAACACACAGGGTTATTGTTTGACGAACACACACACACACACACACACACACACACCGACACACACACACACACACACACACACACACACACACACACACACACACACACACACACACACCCCTAACAGGCTCTCAGACCTCGGCTTTGATGGAAGGCCTGCTGGCACTAAAGGGGGATCCTTTGAAAAATCAATCC